>JARKIC010000209.1:0-376260 GCA_029378375.1 Mycena olivaceomarginata
ACCTGCTCTCCTTCCTCTCCCTCCCTTCCCGCTCCTCTCTCCTCCCTCGAATACGGCGTCGGCGTCGCCTCCCTCGAATACAGCCCCGGCACCGTGTCTGCGGCTCCTCCCCCTCCCCCTCGCTTTCGTAGTACGCGGGCGGTGCGCCGACGTGGACGTTGAGCGACAGCGCAGGCGGCGTCCGCGGCGCAAGCAGGTCGGCGCCACGGCACGGGCGTCGCCAGCTTCTCGTCTCCCCCGCACTCTCGGTCGTCTACGACCGTCATCTCCCCGTCCTCGTCATCTCCCTCGTCTTCCCCCTCCTCCGACTCGTCTCCGTCCTCGTCCTCATCCACCCACGCATCCTCGTCTCCTCCTCCGGCGCGTCCCCGTCCACGGACACGAGCGGCAGTACGGTACCCGGATCGGACACGGTGTCTGCGTCACCGATGCAGACGAGGCGGAGGAGAGGGAGCAAGGGAACAGTCCCTTGACGGGGCTCGCCGCTTCCCCCGCGCGCTCGCCCTCGGCTTCCCCCCTGACGTGCGCACAGGCGCGGGCAGGGACGACACGCTCCGCACCATCCCCGGTGGTGTGGGCATCCCGGGCGGCGTCGGCGGCGTGAGCATGCTCGTGTACGTCGGGGCGGGTGTCGGGTACTGTGAGGCGACACGGGGAAGGCAACGGCGTGTGTGGAGTGTGTGGAGGTGGGCGACGGGCGCCGCACACAGATGGTGTCGTCCTTGCCGAAGGACACAGGTGTGCGTTGGTGGACTGAAGACAGCAAAGCCTCTGGTGCCGCGGCGGGGGCGGGGGGTGGGAGTATGAGTGCGAGGCATAGGCGTGCGGCGGGAGCGGGAGCACGGGCGGGCGGATTGGGTCCCGCGTCAGCGTCTGCGGGTGGAGGTACGGCGCGCGAGCAGGCTGCGACGGGGGCGGCGAGCGGGGAAAGAGGACTGGAGCTCGCGTCAGTTCGAGTCGACACGGGTGCAAAACAATTGGAATTGGCAGTCGCAGCCGCAGATCGGATTCATTCGGTGGATGACCGAGGAATAGAATAAATGACAAGGTGTTTGTGACGCACATTGTAGCACGCGGACAGAGCGCATCCCGTCGAGGTCACTCCATTCAAACTTGACGCTCCGGAAAGAGAGGAAGAGCGAGAGGCGTTGTTCCTGCAAGGCGAGGTTTAGTAGGTCGAGTGGCATAGAACAAATAGACGCACGTCGGTGGAACTTGAGCGCCTCAGCGTCTTCTATCGCTGCTCATTCTCGAGCTCGAGGAGGCGCTGCTTGCGCTGGGCGGTGCGCGAGGGCGCGGGCTCGGCGGCGGGGCGGCGCATGGTCTCGGTGTTGCCATTCTTCTCCTTCATCGTCTATCCAAGTTGTTCAGAAGTTCTTCTACCTGTAGCAGTCGCTGCTTGCGCTTCCATATCTTCTTCGCAGTTCGGATGAATAGCGGTGGCGATATTCTTTTACAAGCAAAACGAGCTTGAGTTAAGCGAGCAAATGCGGCAAAGCGGGAACCAGCAAATCGAGCCAAAGAGCGGGCCAATCGGACCGGTGGTTGTTCCTCCGACTCTCATCTCGCTCGACGACGACGCTTTTCCCTCGAGTCGACTCTCCTCGCCCCATTTCTGGAACCCTTGCTACTCTAGACAAGATTCATACCATATCATTCCAACTCTGCGAATGTTGCTCTCGTGCTAGCGGTGCGATGCAACCGGGGACGACTCGTCCCCGGGAGCAGCGATGATTCTATTCCGCTGAATGGCGCCTACGTATACGCTTCAGTAGAAATGCTGGGCGGCCAAAAAAAATAACGATACAGCTCCTGGTCAAACTTGACCCATTTTTTGTAACATCAAGTGTATAATAGCCTGGGATGCCTCTTTTTATCGGTCTGTTCGCACGGACTCGAAGTGTTGGGGCTGCGGGGATTTCAAGTTCAGCGCATTCAGCTAATTGATTTTGCGGCTGTCTGATTCAGCTCACCCATTACGAGGCGTGCCTTCCCAGAGACTGAACCCGCTGTCAACAATTCGCATCTATGCATCCGCATTCATTTGCGCCCGAATTTACATGCCTGTGTGACTGTCCCCCTGTCCTAGTTTGTTTCTTTTTCCTCTTTCGACTTCCTCCGCTCATGACTCTAGACAGAATATATACCTGGATCGCCATTTAAGAACGCTCGATTCCACACCAGAACTTCAGGCTGCTCTCATTATTTCTTACATGTCAAGTGCCGCTATTTTTCGCCCCTCTACGCTGCGCTTCAGAAGCCTCAAATAATCTCGCACGATAAGGTCATACAAACTTCTCGCATACCTCGGGTTTCATCCCCAAGTCCGATTCGATTTGCGTACCCCGTGGCTGCGAGGTTCAATTTCGAGTACCTCAGATCCCCAGGTAAGAGTCTAAGTCTTGGCATCACATCCATGGGCGGGGGCGAGGCAAGGATTGAAAAAAACCCTTTTCTCCCGATCGAATGGGTACTACACCCTTCCTTCCTTCGTGTCTGCTATTTTCTTTCGGGCTTGAACTCGACGCCGTCGATAACTGCCCGTACAGCGATGAAAATCTAATCCGGTACGCTCCGGATCCGTCCCATCCGTTCGTCCCCTCCTTTTCTTTCTTATTCAGCTCCCACTGCCCTTCGAGGACATTTCCAGCGCGTCTGGATCGCCCTAGCCCTTCGTTCCCTCGCCTGGCAAGTTTGTGAACTTACCTTCTATGCATTCCTGCTCGTCTGGTGCCTTCGACACTTGCACACGCGCAAACCACGATAAATCTCCACAACAACCCGACGAAGAAGATCAGAGTACCTCGCGGCCTCGACCGCTCCGGCCTCGCACCCAGAAGAATGCATCGATCCACCGGGTGAATTTAACTCAACCTCGTTTTTTGCGCTGATAATAGTGGAGAAGCGCCGACTTCGGATGGCTGGCAACCAACACTGCACGAATGGCGGCAGTATCAAGACTCGCAACCACCAGGGTTCTCGGGAACGCGCTGGATCGCACTTCGGCGGAATAAACCAAGGTTGGACCTGACAATCGGGTCGGTCCGCATGGAAGTTCGACGGCGCCTGTTAGATTTTATCGTGTGTGTACATCAACTAATTTCAGACGCGGGCGCTAATCTGATATAGGCCAGCCTACTTCCACAACATGTACACGACAAGAAGAGTGTTCTCGGGAATGCGGTAGTTGACAAACTTCGGCGGATTCACCTGATCCTGGACTTGTTAATCGGGTGAGTTGGAAGAAGAGTGTCGATGGATAATAGATTACAGTGTGAGAAGATTTGATTCTCTCCGGTCAACCTCCAGTCGGGCCTTGGGAACTGTTACAATGTGTATGCCGAATGCACAACAGCAATACAGTACAATTGAAGCATTCTGATTTCGGTACCTGTATGTACCCTGCACAGCAAGATTAATGTCAACCACAGCTATTAATAAGAGCAAGCGAAGAGCTGTGCGAGAACAAAGTGCTGTATGGAGGCTGTGTCCCTCGACTGTTTCTTTCCTACTGATACTACAACTCCACACCCATTCCTTCTCTATCCCGGCAATGACCTCAAGCCAAGCACTCATCCCTTGGGAACCTGTTTCAAATAACGGAGTGGTAGCAACACAAGAGAACTTGCAACCCTGAGGGAAAAATGGGCACTGATTTGAATGCTTTTCTCTCCCCCTCACCAGGCCGTACCCTGAATCAGGTGTACACTGTTGCGGGGCAAGGTCTTGGAAACTCACGCAAACCGTGTTGCATTCAAATTGGGCCTCGGTCCCCATGTCATTGCGGGGAAAATCAAAATTGCACTTTGGAGATGGGGAACACCGGATGCAACAGTTGGAGCTCCTTCGAACCACAGTCCCACCAAAGCTCAAGAAGCGGTGCTTGAAGCTCATCAAATATTCCTTGCCGTGTGTTTATTGTGTTGAAATCCTGGCTATAGTAATTGACGAAATTACACAGCACTGAATCTGCAAATACACAATGTCAAGCATTCAAAGAGATCGTTGATCTGGTTACCTTGCTTCCCGGGCTCCGTGTTCTATGTCTGCAGACCAAAGTGTTGGACAATGTAACATCACTGGACACCATTTCTGCACTTTGGGATCGGTCCACCGGCCCACCAGACAAAGAATGGACATTCTGGCAAGCTCTGGCTGCAACAGGGTTAGCAGATACTGCAATTTCGGCGATCACAGAACAGAGTTTGTTGCCAGACTTGGTGGCCTGCAGCAATGAAGGCCTAAGCGTAATTGAACAGCTATTGGTGGAACATGATTGGTAAGTTGAAACACTCGAGCATTCAAAATAATCCTGATCCATATTTCAAGTGGAGTGTCAAAATATACAAGTGCACTCTGCCTGCGGTACCTGGCTGGGGTTCTCAATCTACCTGGGTTTTGGCAGAATTTGGGATGTGCACATGCTCAAGCTGCACACAAGTTGTGTTGTCGAATGGTCCATGTGCTGAAGGACATTGGGGTGGATATCCCTTCCCTAGGTTTGATTGAGGAAGCACCAGTTGACTATGATGGTGTGGACCTTCTTGCCACAACACTCCTTGGTGGTCTTTCAAAACTGGTTTGGCAAACTTGATCGCAAGGATTGGGCAGACCAACCATGGTATGGAAGTTTTGCGCAAGTTCTTCAGTTGTTGCGGGAGTGAGTCTAATTTCATTCACTCACCTATGTATCTTAACTGAGTTCTCAAAGACCACGAGCTGGAGAACTGTTACCAAATTCATCTACCACTGCCACCAGTGTCATGAATCGCCCGGGTTCTACTTTTTCGCGCGACGCGTCCGTACGGATACAGACGCGTCTTAGCGGCACGGGACTCTCATGACGCCACCATGTGACCTTCTCACGGTTGAAACCCGGCCTCGGATTCTAAAAGCCGCAGACTCGGGGAGTCTGCGCCACGGAATACAGAAGACGTTAGGGACTAGGAACCCGTATAGACGGACTCTAGTCCCCGGACGCACCAAGGGCTGACACAGGAGAGTACACGGAGCACAGGAGTGGTTGCAAACCCGATCGGGGTTTGAACCACTGGAGACGATGACACTTAGGACTAGGAAACCCGAACGTCGGGTCTCCTAGGGTCCACCGATGCCACGGAAACCAACACAAAGGAGTCCAGGAGCATCAGCATTAATGCTCCTTAACGCTACGTTGCAGGAACTGATCGCGACTGACCGCGATCGCTTTAATTATTAGAAGCCTATATAAGCACGGTAGAATCTCCATGTACAGTAGATTCTACCTCGTCTAATCTCAGGCTTCTACCTTGGCTTGACATAGGCATTGTCTCCACTCTGTCCCGCTTCCTCGCACCGTACTACGGGTTGTATCCACACCTCGGGTTTTGTACCTGAGTGGATATCACACCCTCTTCGACTCGTTCCGGGTTCCGCCTCGCATCCCGACCTACAACATACGGCCTCCTAGGGAGGACGCCGTACGACTGGTCCTACTGCTCGGGGAACACACGAGCTATTAGCGTCTATCGGGTTTCTCCTGGTTGGGGTTCTCGCCGGGTTACTCGCTGTTTAGCCGACCCAGAGGCCGTTGCTGACAACCAGGCTCTTTGAAGATATTCTGCCCACTACCTATCAAGACCAGGTCCTGAATGTGATGGTTGAGAAGTAACAGATTTCTCTATCTATTGCACATTGTATTGAAAAATATATGACAGCCAGAATCATACTGTCCCGACAGAACAATCCACCCATGCTGCCAATCATTCAATGGATAGCCTGTTGGCACACACCATCAACAGTGACCATGATGCCAACCAGGAAAGTTCTGAACAGGGAATTGAATCCCTAGATGACTCACAGAGTCAAACATCCAATCTGAGCGCTGACAGACTATCCCTGCAAGATGAGGAAAGCCTAAGCTCAGATTTCTCCGACCCGATGCTCAATGACACTGGTTCTGGTCTTTCTGAATACGAGGAACATTTGGCACAGCTTCTGGGCATGGTGATGTGCTTGAGGATTTGGTGAGTGGATAGATTGGTTGCAGAGCTACATCTAACCAGTCTTAGATCAATGGGACCAAAGGGATACCCAGAATTTCTGGAACCCAAAGTGTACTGGCATCAACTCCCTACTACTCTCCAGAAGCTCAGCGCAAAGACCTTGAGGAGCGGAAACTCATACTGTTCAATAAGCAAAGAGATCTTGGGGAAAATCATCCAGAGACCTTGGAGGCAATGGAAAATCTTGCTTGGCTCCATCGTGAACTTGGTGAGTTTAGCTCAGCAAGAGACCTGCGGGTTACAGTGCTTGAGACCTACCAGATTCTTCATGGGGAAGATAATCCAAGTACTCTGGGGGCAATGTATGCTTTGGGAGATATACACATTTCCCTGGGCCAGTACAAAGAAGCACAGAAGATATCGGAGTTAGCACTAGAGAAGCAGAGAAAGGTTATCGGTGAAAACCATCCTGAGACTGCAAGGACTCTGGGTTCTTTAGCAATGGCATACCAGGGCCTGAGCCAATTCAACAAGGCCCAGGAACTCGCAATGTCAGCAGTGGAGAAGCATAGCCAACTTCTAGGAGAAAATCATCCACACACTCTGTGGTCCATGCACGCTCTGGCAGATATCTACCGTGAACCAGCCCAGTTCACAGAGGCAGAAGATCAATATCACATTGTTGTGGAAAAGAGCATCAGGATTCTTGGAGAGAACCATCCTAACACACTACGAGCCATGGAAGGTTTGGGAAGGACATACCTTTACTCAGGCCAGCTCAAGAAGGCAGAAAACCTTCTGACTGTTGCTTTTGACAAACATAAGCAAGTTCTTGGGGAAGAGCATCCACATACTATACTCACCATGGGTCAGCTGGCACACACATATAGGCAGTTTGGCCAGCTCAGTGCTGCAGAGGAGCTGGCAACTGTAGCTCTACAGAAGTATCAAAAAGTGTTAGGTGAAGATCATCCTGACACCCTGTGGATAATGGGTGAACTTGCACCAATATTCGAACAGCAGGTCAGCTTGAACATGCAGAAGAGCTTCTTGTTGCTGTCCTTGAGAAAAGGAGGAAACTTTCGGGTGATGATCATCCTGACACCAGATGGACTATGGAGGTGCTTGCAAACTTATACCAAAGCATGGGTAAACTTCAAGCTGCAGAGGAACTGAAAGACTCGTCGGAGATCAAGAAGTCTAGCTCACATTTTCATGTCTGATTAGGACATTACAATACCAGTTTCAATCTCTTCCTATTCACCACCCTGCCCCACTGCCTAGGGCCCTCAACTTGAACTTGATTGCAGGATCTCTGGCTATGAGTTGCATGTGAACTCAATCCAATTCTGCGATTTTCTCACCTATATGACTGTTCATGAATCATGATCCAATGCTTGTCCAATGTTTTGCCTCCAGCTCAGCTCTATCTCATTTTCCATCAAGTAGTTAGCATGGCCTTGCGTTAAATAGTCTTATGTACAAGTCGAACCAACTGCTATAAGCCAAGCTTCAAATTAGTGTGGAGGTGGTCTTCTCCTTTCCTCCTTTTTTTCTTTTCTTTTTCGCACCTCATGTCTATCTCCATATTGCCATTGTCTGATTATAAACAACCTTTGTACACATTTTACTGAGTGCGGGGCAATTGAACACACATTCACTGAAGTTGAACCACAATGTGATAATAGCCTAATTTCAATTATCATTTGCATGTCCCATGGACGACACCGTATAAGTAACGGTATAAATAAACCTGGCAGTGGATCCTCCGCGCCCACACCCAGGCGGCATTCTGCCACGCATAAGACATGTTCAGGCGCAAGGCTGCTGCCTCTTTGGGAAGATGGCGTCTCACGTCTGTGTTGCGAAGTCTTCTCTGTTACTGTATTTTGCTGTTGATTGCATCCACACCGTACAGTATCCCAAGTTTTTTGCAGACCTCTTTTCATTGTCATCGTACATTTTGCATTGACATCGGTTTTAATGCTTCGGCCATGGCACAGGTGTGCATGTTGATTTTCGTTGATTGCTTCCTTAGTCGAAAAATTGACCAACCTGAGAGAAGTTGAACCGCTCGTTCCACGGTGGAAAGTATGATCCCCGCCCCCGATGACGCTCGGATACTTAAATACCGCCCTGTATAAAGCTTCAAGTCTGGTAGCGGACAGGCCGCGCCCACACCTACTATCAGGTTGCCTTGCATCACAAGTACACCAGTGGGACCCCCGTTCGACTCGGGCACAGGCTGTAGTCATTTCGTCGCCGTCTTTTTTTACAAAAAAAAAATCGCACCGAAAGTTGTACCAAAAATTGAAGTTTATACCGGGTGCACCGAAATTGTCTTCCTCCGTCCTTGTCCTTGACCTTGTCCTTCCCGCCTTCCCTCGGCCGTGGCCGCCACACACCCCGCTCACTCCTCCTCCCTCCCTCTCCTCCCCCCTCCTATCATCCTCTCCACAATCTCACGCACAACACACAAATCAATACAATAATTCCGTTTTATTCCGCTCCCCCCCATTCCCCACCGCTACAATATTACAACCCTCCCCACCCCCCACCCCCCATCCGGCCAACCCAACCAATACAATACGAGACTATGTACGTACTTCACTAACTAAAACTAAGGCTAAGGCTACTTGATACGGCATAAGGAACGAGGGATAGGCGATAGGCGATATACGAGATACGTAAGGAGAGAATTTTGGGTGGTACGCAAAATGAAAAAAAAAAAAAAATATGGGAGATGAGAAGGGAAGGATCGTGGGTGGGTCGTGACGAGCGAGCGCACGTGCAGGATGAATGGATACAGTATTCCGAGATAGAGACGAGACACAGCAGAGGGCGCGTGGTGACGTGGTGGACGTGGCGTGAGACGACAGCAAGCGACGCAGAGGTCACCGCTTCCGTTTCCCCCCAACCTGCTCTCCTTCCCTCTCCCCCTCCCCTTCCCGCTCCCTCTCCTCCTCCCCTCGAATACGGAGTGGGCGTCGCCTCCCTTGAGTACAGCCCCGGGACAGGCGTCTGCGGCTCCTCCCCCTCCCCCTCGCTTTCGTAGTACGTGGGCGGCGCGCCGACGTGGACGTCGACCGACAGCGCAGGCGGCGTCTGCGGCCGCAAGCAGGTCGGCGCGCCACGGCACGGGCGTTGGCAGCTCCTCGTCCCCCCCCGCACTCCCGGTCGTCCACGACCGTCATCTCCCCGTCCTCATCGTCCTCCCCCTCCTCCGAGTCGTCTCCGTCCTCGTCCTCGTCCACCCACACATCCTCATCGTCCTCCTCCGGCGCCTCCCCGTCCACGGAAACGAGCGGCGGCAACGGCACCCGGATCGGACACGGTGTCTGCGTCGCCGATGCAGACGCGGCGGAGGAGAGGGGGAACAGCCCCCTCACAGGGCTCCGCCGCTTCCCCCGCGCGCTCGCCCTCGGCTTCCCCCCGACGTGCGCACGGGTGCGGGCGGGGGACGACACGCTCCGCACCATCCCTGGCGGCGTGGGCATCCCGGGTGGCGTCGGCGGTGTGAGCATGCTCGTGTACGTCGAGGCGGGTGTCGGCGCGGAAGCGTACCGTTGAGGCGACACGGGGAAGGCCACGGCGTGTGTGGGGTGTGTGGACGTGGGGTGCCGCACACAGATGGTGTCGTTCCTTGCCGAAGGACGCGAGGTGCGCGTTGGTGAGGACAGCAAAGGCCTCTGCTGCTGCTGGTGGGGGCGGGGGGTGGGAGTATGAGTGCGAGGGGTAGGCGTGCGGCGGGAACGGGAGCGCGGGCGGGCGGATTGGGTCCCGTGTCAGCGTCTGCGGGTGGAGGTACGGCGAGCGCGTAGGCTGCGATGGGGGCGGCGAGGCGGGACAAGAGGACTGGAGCGCGCGTCAGCTCGAGGACAAGAAACGGGGTGCAAAAGAAATCGGCCGCAGATCGGATTCATTTGGTGGATCACCGAGGAATAGAAATGACAAGGAGTTTATGACGCACATTGTAGCGCCGGCGGACAGAGCGCATCCGTCGAGGTCACTCCACTCAAACTTGACGCTCCGGAAAGAGAGGAAGAGCGAGAGGTGCTGTTCCTGCAAGGCAAGGTGTGTCAGTACACAGAAAGACGAATAATGGATGGTAAGCGGCACATCAGGGAACTTGTGCCTCCGCGACCTGCTTGTCTCGAGTTCGAGCAGCCGTCTTGTGATGTGCGGTGCAAATTTTTTGGCTTGTCTCAAGTCCTCTTCGAGTCGACGGGAGGTCTGTCGTTCAGATCACTTGCTGCTGCCGACCAAGTATCGCCAAATTTTGAGTTTGAAAAGAGCACCCAGTTTGATATTCTTCTGCCATTGCCCAGCAGTGAGCTTGACTCCTGGGAGTTGAGTGGAACTGAAGCAAAGCGGAACACCCCGGCAATCATCGGACCGGCAGTCGTCTCCTCTTGCCTCCTTCCTCTATCTTGCTCTTCCGAGTCTTCGAGTCGACTTTGCTAACCAAGTTCTCTGAAACTCTTGCTGATATCAAGAAGATTTATTCGAGGTTAACTTCAGTTGCACAACAATTCCCTCGGTACTAGCAATGCGATTCGATGAAACCGCAATGATATTATAACCATTCACTGAGCACCTACTGCCGGGGATGTGGGCGTCTGGCCGCCAACACGCCAAATATACCTGGCTGCCTGACCTCGAATAAATTTCCTGAAATCTCATGTCTGTCGTAACACTCTGTGCTATAGCATTTCTCCCGGCAAAACACAAGAACTCGAAGTCTAGGGAAACACCACCCACTGGCCACGCTCGCGCGTCGATAAGCAATCATTACGTGTGGTGGCTCCCACGTTGGCATTGCATTACTTCAGACATGGATGGTGGCTGGGCCCTTTCTGACGGTGTGTTCTGATAGTTCCGCCTCGTCGTTCTCATGTCTTTCCCAGACTCTGGCATCTACGATGTGGATCCAGCTGTCAAAGCCTTGTCAAGTTGCTGGTGGCCTCGTCTCCTTGTGTCTCTTTCCTTAGATCCGGATGCTGGTTTCACTTTGCGCAGGCCCTGCATATTCTCAACAAAAAATTTCCAGTTATCGTCTGCTCCAGGCCGCGACACCGGTTCCATCTTCATCTAAGCCCGCACGGCTAGCTTCGATCTAGATGCCTAGATTCGTCCCTGGATAACCTGTTGGGCAATGCGTGGGTCTTGATGACGATGCGTATAAGTAGCGCTGCGTACTAGCGCACAGCTCCCCTTCCCATTTCCTTTCCTTTCTCATGCCATCTGCGAAGTTTATTTTCAAGGAAATTGGTTCCTTCCGACTGGGATATACGGAGCAGCGTCGTAAGTTGTGCGATTTCCAACGTTCGTGCTGACTTGCTGACGACGAGTTAGCATATCCGTCGAAATGGATTGTGCTGTGCACGTTTCTCTTGGCTGCTGTTCTTCTTGCTGCCATCAATGGTGCGTCACAAATTGGCTCAGACAAGGATATGTCCAACCGCAACTTTAGTTCCGCTCTCTGCGTACGACATCGTACAGGAATTCACATACCGTCCCAACGACACACTTCCCCCGCTCCCGCTGAGCAATTTGATACCCCCAGTCCTGCAGAATCCGACAGACAGCTTCACTCCCAACGCTCTGGCGGTCGGAGATAGGATTGTGCTCAATGGTTCCATCTTCGACTACACTGTCGATACCGCATTCGACAACTCTACCCTAGTCTCGTCATTTCCCTACTACAACAATGCGCTTTCGACCAGCTGTGATGTGGTATGTGTGTTCAACATCAGGAGGAAACCCATGTATGATTACTCGCCGCAGACAAATATGACTATTAATCTGGTACTTTTAAAGAGACCTGTCAACACGACTTTCAAATTTGTGTGGGAGTCGCAGGTGCAAGTGATTGTGAGGACGCTCCCGGACTACAATTGGGGCTGACAATGGCCTGAAAACGAATCAACAGGGGTTAATTACGTGCCACATCCCAACGCTCTTTCATTTGACCTGGAACAAGTCCCCGGTGGCTCCAATCCTTGGCCATTTTGCGACAGACCCGCTTGGAAAGATGACGGCCTACATGGCTTTTGATTTTGTGAGACTTGGAGATTGATTTGTCACCTTTGTGCGCTAACACGATCCCACCTTTCCAGGACACGATATTTCGGTATTGGTAGCATCTCTTCGCTTTCTTTCCGTTCTCTGGGATTTGACAAACGTTTAGGTCTGGACCGGATAATATCACGCAGGTCACTATCAGTTTCACCGTTGTTCCCTGTTGCGATTGCGATGCTATTCACGCAGGAGCCCCACCTGAAACAACATCTCTTCTCCAGAATCCCTGTTCTTCGAAAACCCCTCGTTTCGTTGCAGTGGGCGGGAATTGGTGGTTCGGGAGCATTGGTGAGCCACCCGATGCTCAATCGGCCACATCTAGACCCTATATGGTCCCCCAATTTCTCAACGGCATTATTGATGGTATACCTCTGCCCATCCTTGATGTCCTATATGAAAATCTGATCCAAACGGTCTATCATCTTGCTCGTCTGGATCTTGGAGTCATCCTGCCAAATCAAATCTACGCCTCCCCAGAGGTCTTCAATCGCGCTATTGTGCGGCAGTGCCTGCAGTTATCAATTACAGCCCCTGGATATCCGACCCATCCGACCCATCTACGATGGCCAGCTGGCAGGAACAGGTGGATTTTTTCAAACACAGCGACCGGGTCCCGGTCATGGAATACCTTCGACCCGTTCCGCATCTCAAGCCACTGGGTTCAGCCATTACAAGTGTGTTTGTCTCGACATTTGCGATGCTCTCAGTCATGTGGACCATATTCTCCTTCATCGCTGGTGCCCTCACGCGCTCACGTACCAGTGAGCGATCGTGTCTTCATTTTCCGACAATTTCGTTGATCTTGGTAAAGCTCCCAGCGACACTGGACACCTCGATGCTGCGTTGGACGGTACAAATGAGAACTTGTCATATCACGAAAAGTTGGCCATGGAAGGTATGTGTTTCAATCGAGGAATTCGGAACTTACTTGATACCCGAAGAAGTGTGGGACGAGAGCAAGACCATCCTACTGGCCGGGCAGAAAGAGCCGAACAGGCCACGGGACACACTATTGGACCAGCTATGTCTGGATATGGAGAATATGGAGAAGAAGATCCGACTCCTAATGCGCATGAGGCTTTCTTTGAAGAAGGATGGCCTTTTGAAAGTCACAGATAGCGACGATGAGATGGAGATGGCACTTGAGCATACTAAGATTGGAGGTAGCCTCCCGATTTCTTAAGTGATCTCTCGCTAACATTTATTCCAGATGACAACGCAGAGGGAATATGTGGACCGCTTGTACACTGATCAAACATAAAGTTGGAGGCAGATTCAGTGGTCTAAATGATGTAGTTGTCCATTGTGGTGTTGGGAAGGCCTAGTGCGTAAGCGGTCTGGAAGCAATGTTACAATCTCGTTAATGAATTTTGAACTAGGATTAGAACTTTGACTGCTCTTTCGGCGGTCGTTCCCCAAAACAGGAACCAACAGCGAAAAGGAAGGACAAGAGAAGAAAATCCGGGTCTCTCCTAACGAGGTACGAGCTCAAGTTCTGTTGAAGTGTCTGCCTAGGGGAGACTAGCTGAAAGCAACAACTCGGCCCGGCGTCTGCGTCGGTCTCACTCCTTGATTCCGACTCACGTACATGTAGGGCTCGAGTGGCTTCTCGTCCTCACCTTCGAGTCCCTAGTCCTCTTGTATTGTCGGAATCAGTATATCAAGCTTTCATACGAGCATCTTGTCTCCAAATCTCGTATCTGCCCTTTGGTTCCAACCCCCTCCGAATTATTCAAAGATGTCGGTCATGTATCTTTCGGCGGGGAAACAGGCATGTACCCGATCTCTTGAACTTTCATGATATCACTCCTTCGCCTGCACAACCCCCTCCGTTATTATCCTACTGATTTTTTCACTTCTCCACAGCACCCCGTCTCCAAGCGCTAGTGGCAGTTCTGCTAGATCTCGGTTAAATTCGATTCCTGCCTGCCGGCGTGCGTGCGGCTTTGCCTCCACAACGGATCAGTGTTCAAGCTGTTCCACTGGATGTTGTGCTCTCTATCGATCGCGATGTGCTGTAACGAAGATTTCCGAAGTTGAACCCGTTCTCGGATCGTATCACCGGCAGTTGACACAGAACACCTTGTGTTGGCCCCGCCTCGCGAAACTTCAAGTGTTTCTGAATTTGTATTCCCCTCCCCGTCGTGAATTTATAAAAGATTGCCGTTTATTGGTGCCTTGGAGCGAGCGCGTCGTTGACGACCATGGGAAGTCGACTCGGTCAACGATCCTTGGAACCCACGAACGTCGACAATAGCTGTGAAGAGTCCGGATCTCGGCGGGGCGATAAGATCAGATCGTCTACACACAATGGCGGAAATGAGCGGCTCGCTTTTTGTTCCTCTTCTACCGCACCTACTCAATCGTTCCCTCCCCTCTCGACAACTTTGGCTGCAAGCAATGCACTGATTCCCTGGGATCCCAATGCGAAGCCGTAGCGATACAAGAGCCCAACTCGCGCTCTGGAGGCGGCAGATGGGCGCTGATTCTCAACGCGTTTTGTCCCCATCCCCCGGGTGTACTTTGGACCGTGTCTACACCGCCGCAGGCAAGGTCTTAAATTTCTTTCACTTTCAAATTTGCTCTTCCAACGCTAGGACTTGGTATTAATCTGCGTGCTTGTAATCCTTGGAGAAGCATCGATTCGAGCAAATGAACAATTCAAGTTGAACAATTGAACACATCCAACTGTGGTACAAAAAAAACGGCCTGCAGCTGCATCCGCATTCATCTCCGGACTACTTACCGGGGCAGGCTTCAAGTCGAGGGAACTTCATTCTTCTCCATTTAGTGTCGGTGCTTCGGGATCATCTTCCTTCCTAATACAACTGGATTTTGTGCGCGGTGCCATGGGGTGAATAATTCGAACCCAGATTTTACGCAGCTGCAGGTTGAAGGTGGCATCCCGATACTGTGAACCTCAATCTGAGCTCAAAATCATCGCCTAAATACCGCCTGGCCTTTGCGTAAAGGAAGCCTGGTTGCGAACACCGCCCCCACACTTCAAGCTATCATGCTCCTCCTGGAACATGCCAGTGAGTTCGATTCGGGGCCAGGCTGTACACCAGACCTTGTAGGTACATTATAATGTGCCCTGGATTTTCCAGCAGTGCACATTAATATGTGCACTTTGCATCTCCTGGCCTGGTGCACATTGTAATGTGCACCCTTCCCCTGCCATTCCCGGCATGCTACTGCCAGTTCCGGCATCAATGGCATGAGGTTTCCTTATTTGTACCTGCTTATACACCTTCTGCATTGGGCTACAAATTGATTGACAGCACCTGCCTGTCAATCAACACTATAACAACAATTGATGGAAAGTTCCCAGGCATGTACATCAACTTTGCCATCATTTATCGCTGGCTCTGGGAATTTATTTTGTGTTTTGCGCAATAACTAGGGGGTCTCTTGCAAAACTGTAAATACAGCCAAATAGCCCTCGGCCGGCTCTACAACTTTGATTTTGAGACCATTTTTAGCCAACTGCCTTTTTTGGTCACTACGCTTTTGGCCCAAAAAGGAAATTACAGTGTTTTCTGTCTCCCTAGCTCAATTCTTAACCATTTTGGATGATCTAACCACATAGACCTATAGATCTGTGGTCATTCAAGCCACCTGGGACACAGTAGAGCCCATTAGAGAACAATAATAGGGTGAAAATAGCGAAAATCCTTAAATTACATTCTGATCATGATATCTTGGGTATATACCCTTGTAAATGACTCATGGATACACAACGTTGTTTCTTTGGGCTGCAAAGACATTCCTCAGATAGGTGATCAGATGCTAATAATTAAAAACATCGCATTTTGGCTATACAAAGAAAATCTATTTTGACCTTACTATGCACTCCTCCATCATGTGAGGCCTTCCCAAACACATCATTTGGATGTTTCTCATGTATATGGAATAGAAAAGTAAGTAATGCACATCTGGAATGGGGAACACTCCATAGTGCAGGGTGATCTTCTTGGATGTACTTGTTCACTATGTTCTGGCTGCCATAGGGCCAAGCCTACTGTTAAAACACTTAATACTAGTCTAAATAAGCCTTAAGAACGGTTTTGGGCCAGAAATTGTCACAATATTTGATAGTAAACTTCAACAGTGTGATTTGACACTTTTTGCTTGTTTCATGAATAGTGCATTATGTAGGCCAGATAGTGCAGAATAAACATCAGAAATGGAATCAGACAGTCAAAATACACCAGATTATTCTTTACCTCAAGTGATTTGGTTAGGTTTTGGTTGAATGCTGCTTCCGAGCATATAGGTTCAAGAGCAAGTTTTCACACTATATACTCACCTTAGCTCAAAACACCATCTGGCCAGAAATTGACCAAAATGCTTCAAATAAAGCCTAATCTGGTGTATTTTGACTGTCTGATTTCATCTGTGGTGTTTATTTTGCCCTATCTGGTCTCCATAGTGCCCTATTCATGAAATGAGCAAAAGGTGACAATAGACACTCTTGGAGTTTCCCTCACTGTATGGGCGCTCTTTTTGATTCAGAACTGTTTATGTAGCTCAGTTAGACTGGAAATGGTCTTCAGAACATTGTTTATGACCCTGTGGCATCCAGAACATGGTGAACAAGCACCCACAAGAAGATCACCCTGTACCATGGAGTGTTCCCCATTCCAGGTGTGCATTACTTACTTTTCTATTCCATATACATGAGAAACATCCAAATGATGTGTTTGGGAAGGCCTCACATGATGGAGGAGTGCATAGTAAGGTCAAAATAGATTTTCTTTGTATAGCCAAAATGCGATGTTTTTAATTATTAGCATCTGATCACCTATCTGAGGAATGTCTTTGCAGCCCAAAGAAACAACGTTGTGTATCCATGAGTCATTTACAAGGGTATATACCCAAGATATCATGATCAGAATGTAATTTAAGGATTTTCGCTATTTTCACCCTATTATTGTTCTCTAATGGGCTCTACTGTGTCCCAGGTGGCTTGAATGACCACAGATCTATAGGTCTATGTGGTTAGATCATCCAAAATGGTTAAGAATTGAGCTAGGGAGACAGAAAACACTGTAATTTCCTTTTGGGCCAAAAGCGTAGTGACCAAAAAAGGCAGTTGGCTAAAAATGGTCTCAAAATCAAAGTTGTAGAGCCGGCCGAGGGCTATTTGGCTGTATTTACAGTTTTGCAAGAGACCCCCTAGTTATTGCGCAAAACACAAAATAAATTCCCAGAGCCGGCGATAAATGATGGCAAAGTTGATGTACATGCCTGGGAACTTTCCATCAATTGTTGTTATAGTGTTGATTGACAGGCAGGTGCTGTCAATCAATTTGTAGCCCAATGCAGAAGGTGTATAAGCAGGTACAAATAAGGAAACCTCATGCCATTGATGCCGGAACTGGCAGTAGCATGCCGGGAATGGCAGGGGAAGGGTGCACATTACAATGTGCACCAGGCCAGGAGATGCAAAGTGCACATATTAATGTGCACTGCTGGAAAATCCAGGGCACATTATAATGGTACTACAGGGGCAGCTCGGCTGTACCCAAAGTTCTCAGTATGTATTCTCTTTTTTTTCGGTGTTCCAACACCCGTTCTCCACCACCCCGCCTGGCTTTGGCCGCACCCACCGCATACCCGACTAATACCTCCTTGAACCTCCTTCACCCTCACCCAATCTCACTCACGCACAACGCACTATCGATACAATAAATTCCACTTTTATTCCCCTCCTCCTCCGACCTACAACTCCACCAATACTTCCAACAAATACAATACGAGACTGACTATGTACTTAACTAACTAAAACTACTGATACCTGATATGGGATAAGGAATGGGGGGTAGACGATACAGACGATATACTTGATACATAAAAAGAGATTTTTGGTGATACGCAAGAGAAACGTATGGAAGTGGGAAAGAGGGAAAGAGAAAGAAGGGACCATGGGTGGGTCGTGACGAGCGAGCGAGCGAGTGTGCGGGGATCGATACATTCCAAGAAGAGACAGATAGCGCATCGTGATGTGGCGGGCGAGACGCGGAGGAGAGCGAGGTCACCGCTTCCGCTTCCCCCCAACCTGGCCCCCTTCCTCCCTCGTATACGGTGTGGGCGTCGCTTCCCTCGAGTATGACACATACAGCCCCGGCATAGGCGTCTGTGGCTCCTCCCCCGCGCTCTCGTTACGCGGGTGGGGAGCCAACATGGACGTTGACCGACAGCGCGGGCGGCGTACGAGGCGCAAGGAGGTCGGAGCGTCAGAGCACGGGCGTCGCCAGGTCCTCGTCCCCTTCCCGGTCCCGGTCCTCCACAGCCGTCATCTCCCCGTCCTCATCTCCCTGTCTTCCCCCTCCTATACCTCGTCGTCGCCTTCGTCCACCCACGCATCTTCATCGTTCTCTCCCTCCCATCTCCCCCCTCTGACCCATCCACGGAAACGAGCGGTGGGTGGGGAACGCGTATGGACCCGGTGGCGACGTCGTCGATGCATCGGATGCGGAGAACAAAGAAACGGAAACAGACGGGACTCCGCCTCTTCTCCCGCCGAAAACTTGGGCTTCCCGCCAGACGTCAGCGACGTGGACGTGCGCACAGGCGCGGGCGGGGACGACACCGACCTCGTCGTGGGTGGTATCCCGGGCGGCGTCGCCGGTGTGAGGGTGCTCGTGTACGTCGGGACGGGTGTGGGTGTGGGCGCGGATGTGTATCGGTGCGGTGAGACCGGGGAGGCGACGGCGTGCGTGGAGTGTGTGGAAGGCGAGGTGTAGGAGGTAGAGAAAGATGAGGTGTACGAGGGCCGCCACCCGCAAATGGTGTCGTCCTTCCCGAAGGACGCGAGGAGCGCGTTGGTGAGGATCGCGAGCGCCTCGGGGCTGCGGCGGCGTCGGTGAGGCATACGAGTGCGCATGTGCGGGCGGGAATAGGAGTAGGAGTGGTGCACATTGGCATTGGTGTGCGGTGGGAGGGGGAGCGCGGACGGGCAGATTGGATCCCGGGTGCCGGTATGGAGCTGGGTTGGGTGGAGGCATGGCGAGCGCGCGGGCGACAGGGGCGGCGAGGCGGGGCAGGAAGACTGCGGGGCAAGGTGCGCGTCAGTACGAGTCGACAGACACGGCAATCGCAATCGCGGCTGTAGAAGGAGAGAGTTTATGACGCACATTCCAGCGCCGGCGCACGGAGCTCATCCCTTTGAACTCGCCCCATTCTAGCTTGACGCTTCAGAAAGAGAGGAAAAGCGAGAGGCGCCGTTCATGCATGTCAGTACACAGACAGACGAATAATGGATGGTAAGCGGCACATCAGGGATCTTGAGCCTCCGCGACCTCGAACAGCTTCTCTAGTTTGAGCAGCCATTGCTTGTGATGTGCGGTGCAAATTTTGGCTTGTCTCAAATCCTCTTCAAGTCGACGGGACCTGTCGTTCAGATCACTTGCTGCTGCCAATCAAGTATTGCCACATTCGAGTCCCGAGGAGAGCACCCAGTTTGACATTCATCTGCCATGCCCAGAAGAGAGCCTCTTTGAGTTGAGCGGAAGCAAGTAAAGCGGAACACCTATCAGTAAGTAGTGCCAAACAGCGGAGCATCGGACCGGCGGTTGTCTCCGCTCTTCATCAACTTTATTTACCAAGTTTTCTCAAACTCTTGCTGCTCTCGAACGGGTTTATCCGAAATTCATTCCAACCGCACAAAACTTCCCTCGGTACGCAGTGCGATGAACCCAGCACCGATTCGGTATCTAGATCTATTCACTAAGCACTTCTACTGCCGTGGTGTGGATGGCCAACACGCCAACGATACCCTGCTGCCGGTCAAACTCGACAAAGTTTCTTGTCGTCACAACAGGTAATAGCATTCTTCATCCCTGTTATAACCCAACACCGAAGACCAAGAGCTCGAAGGGGGATACAGCTACCAGTCTAGTCGCCTTCGCGGATATTATGACGAAAACCCCACTCATTATCGCGACTTCCCGGAGACCAGACTCGTGTCGACAGTTCGCATCCGCATTTACTCTACGGCCAGCTGCGACCGCATTATAAGGCTGTGAAACTGTCACACATTCGTTTCTTCTTCTTCTTCTTCCAAATTCTTCACTTCATTACTCCAGACAGAATATATGCACTGGAGCACCATCTAAACAAACTTAGTCTCCAAAACCTATTGCTACAGGCTGCAGTCTGCTCTGAGTATTTTTTTACTTGCCAAGTTCCGCTATTTTTGTCCTCCTGCGCTAGACTTTGAGAGCCTCGGACTACCTCGCATGACAAGGTCCTAGCACCTTGGGGTGCACTCACATTTTATGCTCAATTTTGCACCATCCGTTCCGAGTCGCGTACCTCGCGGCATTTCAAGTCCCTCAGGCAAGAAGATACGGCGTCTGAAAAACTCTTCCCTCCCCGATCGAATAGATGCTATATACTCCCTCCCTCGGTGCCTGTGCTTTTCTTTCGGACTCAAACTCGACGCTGTCCACAACTGCCTCGTACAGTAATGGAAATCTAATCCGGTACGCTCCGGATCCGTCTTATCCGTTCGTCCCCTTCTTTTCTTTCTTATTTAACTCCCACTGGCTTTTGAGGGCATTTCCAACGCGTCTGGGGAGCACTAGCCATTCGTTCCCTTGCCTGGAAATTTGTGAACTTACCTCCGGATCCTATGCCTTCTTGCTCTTTTGCACACGCGCGAACCCATGATAAATCTCCACAACAACCCAAAGAAGAAGATCAGATTACCTCGCGGCCTCGACCGTTCCGGCCTCGTATCCAGAAGAATTTTGCATCAATTCGCAGGGTGGATTCAGCTCATCCTCGTTTTTGCGCCGATAATAATGGAGAAGCACTGACTTCGGACGACTGGGAACACTTGGCGGGCAACTTGAACTAATTTCGAAGCGGCGGCACTAATCTGATATGTCACACACCCGTATGTGATGTGCGGCAAGACTCGGAGCCGCCAGGGCTTCTCGGGACCGCGCTGGATCGCACTTCGGCGGAATGAACCGGGGTTGGACCTGACAATCGGGTCAGTCTGGATGGGAGTTCGACGGCGCCATTTAGATTTTTATAGTGTGTGTACATCGACTAATTTCAGACGCGGCGCTAATCCGATATAGGCCAGGCTACTTCCACAACATGTACACGACAAGAAGAGTGTTTCTCGGGAATGCGGTAGTTGCGGATTCACCCGATCTTGGACTTGTTAATCGGGTGAATTGGAAGAAGGGTGTCGATGGATAATAGATTACAGTGTGCGATGATTTGATTCTCTCAACCTCCAGTCGGGCATTGGGAACTGTTACAATGTGCTTGCCGAATGCACAAACAGCAATACAGTACAATTAAAGCATTCTGATCTCGGGACCTGTGTGTACCCTGCACAGCAAGATTAATGTCAACCACAGCTATTTAATAATAGCAAGCAAAGAGCTGTGCGAGAACAAAGTGCTGTATGGAGGCTGTGTCCCTCAACTGTTTCTTTCCTCCCGATACCACACTCCGCATCCATTCCCTCTTCATCCTGACAATGACCTCAAGCCAAGCACTCATCCCTTGGGAACCTGTTTCAAATAACGGAGTGGTAGCGACACAAGAGAACTCGCGCCCCGAGGGAAAATGGGCACTGATTTTGAATGCTTTTCTCTCCCCCTCACCAGGCCGTACCTTGGATCAGGTGTACACTGCTGCGGGAAAGGTTTTGGAAACTCAGGCGAACCGTGTTGCATTCAAATTGGGCCTCGGTCCCCATGTCATTGCGGGGAAAATCAAATTGTACTTTGGAGGTGGGGAACACCGAATGCAACAGCTGGAGCTCCTTCAAACCACAGTCCCACCAAAGCTCGAGAAGTGGTGCTTGAAGCTCATGAAATATTCCTTGCCGTATGTTTATTGTGTTCAAATCCTGGCTACAGTAATTGACAAAATGACACAGCACTGAATCCACAAGTACACAACGTCAAGCATTCAAAGAGATTGTTGATCTGGTCACCTTGCTTCCTGGGCTCCGTGTTCTATTTATGCAGACCAAAGTCTTGGACAATGTAACATTACTGGACACCATCTCTGCACTTTGGGATCGGTCCACCGGCCCACCAGACAAAGAATGGACATTCTGGCAAACTCTGGCTGCAACAGGGTTAGCAGATACTGCAATTTCAGCAATCACAGAACAGAGTTTGTTGCCAGACTTGGTGGTCTGCAACAATGAGGGCCTAAGCGTAATTGAACAGCTATTGGTTGAACATCATTGGTAAGTTGGAACACTCGGGCATTCAAAGTAATCCTGATCCATATTTCAAGTGGAGCATCAAAATATACAAGTGCACTCTGCCTGCGGTATCTGGCTGGGGTTCTCAATCTACCTGGGTTTTGGCAGAATTTGGGACGCATACATGCTCAAGTTGCACACAAGTTGTGCTGTCAAATGGTCTGTGTGCTGAAGGACATTGGGGTGGATATCCCTTCCCTTGGTTTGATTGAGGAAGCACCAGTTGACTATGATGGTGTGGACCTTCTTGCCACCACACTCCTTGGTGGTCTTTCAAACTGGTTTGGCGAACTTGATCACAAGGATTGGGTGGACCAACCATGGTATGGAAGCTTTGCACAAGTTCTTCAGTTGTTGCGGGAGTGAGTCTAATTTCATTCACTCACCTATGTATCTTAACTGAGTTCTCAAAGGCCACGAGCTGGAGAACTCTTACCAAATTCGTCTGCCACTGCCACCAGCCTCTTTGAAGATATTCTGCCCACTACCTATCAAGACCAGGTGCTGAATGTGATGGTTGATAGGTAAGAGATTTCTCCATCCATTGCTCATTGTATTGAAAAATATATGACAGCCAGAATCATACTGTCCCGACAGAACAACCCACCCATGCTGCCAATCATTCAATGGATAACCTGTCAGCACACAGCATTGTTAGTGATCTGGACGAGGAAGATTCGGGACAGAGCATTGACTCTCTGGGTGATTCACAAAGTCAAACTGCTGATCTTGACTCTGAGGAAGTGCCTCCAGAGGAAAACACAGCAGCTGAAAATTCGGACTCCTCAGAAGAGGATGATGCTGTTTCTGATATCAGTGGATATGAGCAACAATTTGGCACAGCTTCTCGGCATGGTGATGTGCTTGAGGATTTGGTGAGTGGATAGATTGTTTGCAGAGCTACATCTAACCAGTCTTAGACCAATGGGACCACAGGGATACCCAGAATTTCTGGAACCCAAAGTGTACTGGCTTCAACTCCCTACTACTCTCCAGAAGCTCAGCGCAAAGACCTTGAGGAGCGGAAACTCATACTGTTCAACAAGCAAAGAGATCTTGGGGAAAATCATCCAGAGACCTTGGAGGCAATGGAAAATCTTGCTTGGCTCCATCGTGAACTTGGCGAGTTTAGGTCAGCAAGAGACCTGTGTGTTACAGTGCTTGAGACCTACCAGATTCTTCATGGGGAAGATGATCTGAGTACTCTGCGAGCAATGAATGCTTTGGGAGGAACACACCTTGCACTTGGTCAGTACAAAGAAGCCCAGGAGGTGATAGAGTTGGCACTGGAGAAGCAGAGAAAGGTTCTAGGTGAAAACCATCCTGAGACTGCAAGGACTCTAGGTTCTTTAGCAATAGCATACCAGGACCTGGGCCAATTAAACAAGGCCCAGGAACTGGCAATGTCGGCAGTGGAGAAGCATAGCCAACTTCTGGGAGAAAATCATCCAGGCACTCTGTGGTCCATGCATACTCTGGCAGATATCTACCATCGACTAGGCCAGTTCACAGAGGCAGAAGATCAATATCACATTGTTGTGGAAAAGCGCATCAACATTCTTGGAGAGTACCATCGTAACACACTACAGGCCATGGGAGGTTTGGGAATGACATACTTTGCCTCAGGCCAGCTCAAGAAGGCAGAAAACCTCCTGACTGTAGCTTTTGACAAACAGAAGAAAGTTCTTGGGGAAGAGCATCCTGATACTATAGTCACCATGGGTACACTGGCAACCACATATGGACAGTTGGGTCAGCTCAGTGCTGCAGAGGAGCTGGGAACTGTAGCTCTACAGAAGTATCAAAAAGTGCTTGGTGAAAATCATCCTGACACCCTGTGGATAATGAGTGAACTTGCACTGATATCCCAGAAGCAAGGTCAGCTTGAACATGCAGAAGAGCTTCTTGTTGCTGTCCTTGAGGAATGGAGAAAACTTCTGCGTGATGATCATCCTCAAACCAGATGGACTATGAAGGCACTAGCAAGCTTATACCAAAGCATGGGTAAACTTCAAGCTGCAGAGGAACTGGAAAGACTCACTGGAGATCAATAAGTCTAGCTCGGATTTTTTTTGTTGGAGCAGGACATTACAATACCAGTTTCAATCTCTTCCTATTCATCACCCTGCCCCACTGCCGAGGGCCCTCAACTTGAACTTGCAGGACCTTTGGCTATGAGTTGCATGTGAACTCAATCCAATTCTGTGATTTTTCTCACCTATGTGACTGTTCATGATCCAATGCTTGTCCAAAGTTTTGCCTCCAGTTCAGCTTTATCTCATTTTCTATCAAGTAGTTAGCATGGTCTTGCATTAAATAGCTATGCACAAGTCAAACCAACTGCTATGGACTAAGCTTCAAATTAGTGTGGCGGTCGTCTTCTCCTTTCCTCCTTTTTTGTTCTTTTTCGCACCTCATGTCTATCTCCATACTGCCATTGTCTGATTATAAACAACCTTTGTACACATTTTACTGAGTGCGGGGCAATTGAACACACATTCACTGAAGTTGAACCACAATGTGATAAGAACCTAATTTCAATTATCATTTACATGTGCCATGGACGACACCATATAACAGTATAAATGAAGCCTGGTAGCGGATCCTCTGCGCCCATACCCGGGCGGCATTCTGCCATGCGTGAGATATGTTGAGGCGCAAGGCTGCCTCTTTGGGAAGATGGTGTCTCGCATCTGGTTTGCGAAGTCTTATAATTTGTTACTGTACTTTGCCGTTGATCGCATTCACACCGTACAGTATTCGACGTCTTTTGCAGACCTCTTTTCATTGTCATCGTACATTTTGCATTGGTTTTAGCTCTTTGGCCATGGCACACAAGTGTGCGCAAGGTGTGCGTGTTGAGTTTTGTTGATTACTTCCTTAGTTGAAGAATTGACCGGCCTGAGAGAAGTTGAACCGCGGTGGAAAGTATGATTCCCGCCCGCGATGACGCTCGCATACTTAAATACCGCCCCACATGAAGCTTGAAGTCTGGTAGCGGACGGCCCGCGCACACCTACTATCACGTTGCCTTGCATTATAATTATAAGTACAACCAGTGGGACCCCCGTTCGACTCGGGCACAGGCTGTATTCCTTTTGCCTCTTTTTTTTTTTTTTGAAAAGAAAATTGTGCCGAAAGCTGTACCAATTGAAATTTATACCGGGTGTACCAAAATTGTCTTCCTCCCTCGTCCTTGTCCTTGACCTTGACCTTACCCGCCTTCCCTCGGCCGTGGCCGCCACATCCCGCTCACTCCTCCTCCCCTCCGTCCCCCCTCCCATCACCCTCTCCACAATCTCACACTGCGCACAAATCAATACAATAATTCCGTTTTATTCCGCTCTTCCCCACTACAACATTACAAACTCCCCCCCTCCCATCCGCCCAACCCAACGAATACAATACGAGACTATGTACCTACTTAACTAACTAAAACTAAGGCTAAGGCTACTTGATACGGCATAAGGAACGAGGGATAGGCGATATACTGGCTACGTACGTAAAGAGAGAATTTTCGGTGGTACGCAAAATGAAAAAAAAAAAAAAAAATTATGGGAGACGAGAGGGAAGGATCGTGGGTGGGTCGTGACGAGCGAGCAAGCGTGCGGGTGAATGGATACAGTATTCCGAGGGCTGAGACGAGACAGAGCAGAGGGCGCGTGGTGACGTGGTGACGTGGCGCGAGACGATAGCAAGCGACGCGGAGGTCACCGCTTCCGTTTCCCCCCAACCTGCTCTCCTTCCCGCTCCCTCTCCTCCTCCCTCGAATACGGCGTCGGCGTCGCCTCCCTCGAGTACAGCCCCGGCACAGGTGTCTGCGGCTCCTCCCCCTCCCCCTCGCTTTCGTAGTACGCGGGCGGCGCGCCGACGTGGACGTTGACCGACAGCGCAGGCGGCGTACGAGGCGCAAGCAGATCGGCGCGCCACGGCACGGGGGTCGGCAGCTCTGAGTCTTCGTCTCCCCCGCACTCCCGGTCGTCGACGACCGTCATCTCCCCGTCCTCGTCTTCTCCCTCATCCTCCCCCTCCTCCGAGTCGTCTCCGTCCTCGTCCTCGTCCACCCACGCGTCCTCGTCGTCCTCCTCCGGCGCCTCCCCGTCCACGGACACGAGCGGCGGCAACGGCACCCGGATCGGACACGGCGTCTGCGTCGCCGATGCAGACGCGGCGGAGGAGAGGGAGAGGGGGAACAGCCCCTTCACGGGGCTCCGCCGCTTCCCTCGCGTGCTCGCCCTCGGCTTCCTCCCCGACGTGCGCATGGGTGCGGGCGGGGACGACACGCTCCGCACCATCCCCGGCGGGGTGGGCATCCCGGGCGGCGTCGGCGGTGTGAGCATGCTCGTGTACGTCGGGGCGGGTGTCGGGCACCGTTGAGGCGCCACGGGGAAGGCAACGGCGTGTGTGGAGTGTGTGGAGGTGGGGGAGGAATACGACGGCCGCCGCACACAGATGGTGTCGTCCTTCCCGAAGGACGCGAGGTGCGCGTTGGTGAGGACGGCGAACACCTCTGGTGCCGCCGGCGGGGGCGGGGGGTGGGAGTAGGAGTGCGAGGGGTGGGCGTGCGGCGGGAGCGGGAGCGCGGGAGGGCGGATTGGGTCCCGCGTCAGCGTCTGCGGGTACAGGTACGGCGAGCGCACAGGCTGCGACGGGGGCGGAGAGGCGGGGCAAGAGGACTGCGGAAGGGGGGAGCGCGCGTCAGCTCGAGGACAAGAAACGGGGTGCAAAAGAAATGAAATTGGGAATCGCGGCCGCAGCTCGGATTCATTCATGGATCACCGAGGAATACAAATGACAAGGAGTTTATGACGCACATTGTAGCGCCGGCGGACAGAGCGCATCCCGTCGAGGTCACTTCACTCAAACTTGACGCACCGGAAAGAGAGGAAGAGCGAGGGTGCCGTTCCTGCAAGGCAAGGCGTGTCAGCACACAGAAAGACGAATAATGGATGGCAAGCGGCACATCAGGGAACTTGAGCCTCCGCGACCTGCTTGTCTCGAGTTCGAGCAGGCGTCTTATGATGTGCGGTGCAAATTTTTGGCTCGTCTCAAGTCCTCTTCGAGTCGACGGGAGACCTGTCGTTCAGATCACTTGCTGCTGCCGACCAAGCATCGCCACGTTTTGAGTTTGAGAAGAGCACCCAGTTTGATATTCTGCCATTGCCCAGCAGTGAGCTTGACTCTGGAGTCGAGTGGAAAGCAAAGCGGAAGGCCTCGGCAATCAGCAAGTAGTGCCAAACAGCGGAGCAATCGGACCGGCGGTTGTCTCTGACGACCCTCCATCTTGTTTTTCATCGACTTTCCTTGCCAAGTTTTCTGAAACGCTTGCTGCTCTCAAACAGATTTATCTGAAGTTAATTCCAACTGCACAAAACTTCCCTCGGTACCAGCAGTGCGATGAACCCGGCACCGATTTGGTATCTAGATCTATTTAAGCACTTCTACTGCCGGGATGTGGATGGCCAACACGGCAACGATACCCTGCTGCGGGTCAAACTCGACAAATTTGCTCGTCGTCGCAACATGCCAGTGTGATAGCATTCTTCATCCCTGTTATAACCCAACACCGAAGAACAAGAGCTCCAAGGGGGATACAGCTATCAGTCTAATCGTCTTCGCGGATATTATGACAAACACCCCACTCATTATCGGACTTCCCGGAGACCAGACTCGTGTCGACAGCTCGCATCCGCATTTATTCTACCGCCAGCTGCGACCGCATGATAAGGCTGTGAAACTGTCACATCGTTCGTTTCTTCTTCTTCTTCCAAATTCTTCACTTCATTACTCCGGACAGAATATATGCACTGGACCGCCATCTCAACAAACTCAATTTCCATAACCTATTGCTACAGGCTGCAGTCTGTTCTGAGTATTTTTTTACTTGCCAAGTTCCGCTATTTTTGTCCTCCTGCGCTAGACTTTGAGAGCCTCGGACTACCTCGCATGACAAGGTCATAGCACCTTGGGGGGTGCACGCACAATTTATGCTTGAGCTTGCACTATCCGCTCTGAGTCGCGTACCTCGCGGCATTTCAAGTGCTTCCGGCAAGGAGATACAGCGTCTGAAAACCCCCCTCCCCGATCGAATAGGTGCTATATACTCCCTTCCTCGGTGCCTGTTCTTTTCTTTCGGACTCGAACTTGACGCCGTCCACAACTGCCTGTACAGGAATGGAAATCTAATCCAGTACGCTCCGGATCCGTCCTATCCGTTCGTCCCTTTCTTTTCTTCAATTCTTATTCAACTCCCACTGGCCTTCGAGGACACTTCCAACGCGTGTAGCTCGCGCCAGCCATTCGTTCCCTCGCCCTGGTGAGTTGTGAACTTACCTCCCATGCCTTCTTGCTCGTCTGCACACGCGCGAACCCACAATAAATCTCTACAACAAGACGAGGAAGATCAGAATACCTCGCGGCCTCAACCATTCCGGTCTCACACCCAGAAGAATTTTGCATCAATTCGCAGGGTGGATTCAGCTCATCCTCGTTTTTGCGCCGATAATAATGGAGAAGCACTGACTTCGGACGACTGGGAACACTTGGCGGGCAACTTGAACTAATTTCGAAGTGGTGGCGCTAATCTGATATGTCACACACCCGTATGTGATGTGCAGCAAGACTCGGAACCGCCAGGGTGTTTCGGGAATGCGCTGGATCGCACTTCGGCGGAATAAACCAAGGTTGTACTTGACCATCGGGGAAGTCTGCATGGAAGTCCGACGGCGCCTGTTAGATTTTTATCGTGTGTGTATATCAACTTATTTCAGACGCAGCGCTAATCTGATATACCGTACACCCGCATGTACGATGTGCGGCAAGGCCAAGAAGAGCGTTTCTCGGGAACGCGCTGGACAGCAGCTTCGACGGATTCACCCGATCTTGGATTTTTCAATAGGGTGAGGTTAACTGGACCTCATGGGTGTGTCGAGTGGATGAGAAATAGGTGCCGGTTTCGTACAGCGGCGCGAGTACGGCGGCGCGCACATCGACTATATTCAAAAACGGTGTTACTATTACGGTGTACAACTGGACCAGGACTATGTGGAAATACCAGTTTCACCGTTTGAAATGTTCGAAACACGCACATGTCCCGCTCGAACTGGCTAGCTTTGTGCAGTAGGGGCTTTTGCATGCCGGCCTGTCTTCCAACTGGGAATGGGTATCTGTTATTGATGAACAATAGGCTATAGTGTTTGCGGATAGGACTGCGGCTGCGAGATGCTGATGATGTCAACTACAGCTGTCAAATAATAGTACTCGAATCTCCGAGGGGTGTGTCGAAACAAAATGCCGTATTATGCAGGCTGTGCCCGTCGATTTTGTTTTTCCTCTTCCCCAATAATTGCAATACTCACTCATTCCTTCTTTATCACGGCAATGACCTCAAGCCAAGCACTCATCCCTTGGGAACCAGTTGCAAATAACGGAGTTGTAACCATACCCGAAAACTCGCGCCCTGAGGGAGGGAGATGGGCGCTTTTTTTGAATGCTTTTCTCTCACCATCGCCTGGCCGCACCTTGAATCGTGTATACTCCACCGCGGGCAAGGTCTTGGAAACTCAAGCGAACCGGGTCGCATACAAATTGGGCCTCGGTCCTCATGTCATCGCAGGGAAAATTAAATTGCACTTCGGAGATGGGGAACACCGAATGCAACAGTTGGAGCTCCTTCAAACCACAGTCTCGAAAAAGATCGAGAAGTGGTGCTTGAAGCTCATGAAATATTCCTTGCCGTGTGTTTATTGTGTTGAAATTCGGCCTACAATAATTGACAGAATTACGCAGCACTGAATCCGCAATACACAATGTCAAGCATTCCAGGAGATCATTGATCTGGCCACCTTGCTTCCTGGTCTCCGTGTTCTATTTCTGCAAACCAAAGTGTTGGACAATGTAACATCGCTGGACACTATCTCCACACTTTGGGATCGGTCCACCAGCCCACCAGACAAAGAATGGACATTCTGGCAGAAATTAGCCGCAACATGCCTGGCAGATACTGTGATTTCGGCAATGACAGAGGTCAGTTCACTTCCGGACTTGGTGGCCTGCCACAATGAGGGCCTCAGCATCATTGAACAGCTGTTGGTTGAACATGATTGGTGAGTTTGAAAAGCTCTGGCACCCAAAATAATTCTAATTTACATTCAAGTGGAGCATCAAAATATACAAGTACACTCTGCCTGCGGTATTTGGCCGGGGTTCTCAATCTGCCTGGGTTTTGGCAGAATTTGGGATGTGCACATGCTCAAGTTGCACACAAGTTGTGTTCTCGAATGGTCCAGGTACTGAAGGACATTGGGGTGGATATCTCTTCCCTAGGTCTAATTGAGGAAGACCCAGTTGATTATGATGGTGTGGACCTTCTTGCCACCACACTTCTCAGTGGTCTTTCAAGCTGGTTTGACAGACTTGATCGGGAGGATTGGACTAGACAACCATGGTATGGAAGTTTTGCACAAATGCTTCAGCTGCTGCGGGAGTGAGTCTCATTTTGGTCACTGACTTATCTTAACTGAGTTTTGAAGGCTGCGGGCTGCGGAACTGTTGCCATGTTCTTCTGCCTCTGCCATGAGCACCTTTGAAAATGTTCTGCCCACTACCTATCAAGATCGGGTCCTGAATGTGATGGTTGATAAGTCAGAGGATTCTCTATCTATCACTCTTCATATTCAAAAGTCTATGACAGCCAGAATACTGTCCCAGGAGGTCCAGCCACTCCTACTGCCAATCATTCAACAGATAATCTGTCAGCACATAGCATTGCCAGTGATTCCGATCAGGAAGGTTCTGAACATGGAATTGAATCTCCAGATGATTCCCAAAATCAAACTTCCGATCTGGATTCTGAGGGAATGCCTCCAGAGGAAAAGACAGCAGATGCGAATTCAGACTACTCAGAAGAGGATGGCACTGTTTCTGATATCACTGGATACCAAGAACAATTTGGCACGGCTTTGGGACATGATCCAGATGTACTTGGAGATTTGGTGAGTAGATAGATTGGTTGCAGAGTTACACCTAATCAGTCTCAGAAAACTGAGACCACAGGGATACCTGGAATTTCTAGAACTCAAAGAATACTGGCTTCAACTTCCTGGCCATCTTTAGGTGTGCAGCGCAAAGACCTTGAGCAGCGGAAACTTGTACTGTTCAATAAACAAAGAGATCTTGGGGACAATCATCCAGAGACCTTGGATGCAATGGAAAGCCTTGCATGGCTACATCATGAGCTTGGAGACTACAGGTCAGCAAGAGACCTGCGGGTTACAGTGCTTGAGAAGTACCAGATTCTTCAAGGGGAAGATGACCCACACACTCTGCAGGCTATAAATTATTTAGGGAGTACACACCGTGCACTGGGCCAGGATAAGGAAGCACAGGAGATATTAGAGCTGGCACTGGAGAAGAAGAGAAAGGTTTTAGGTGAAAACCATCCTGAGACTACAAGGACTCTGAGTTCTTTGGCAATAGTATACCAGGACCTGGGCCAATTGAACAAGGCACTGGAACTTGCAATGTCAGCAGTGAAGAAGCAAAGCCAACTTCTGGGAGAAAATCATTCAGAGACTCTGTGGTCCATGCGCAGTCTGGCAAACATTTACCATCAATTGGGCCAGTTCACAGAGGCAGAAGATCTATATCACATTGCTGTGGAAAAGTGCATCAGCATTCTTGGAGAGAACCATCCTGACACACTACGAGCCATGGAAGGTTTGGGAAGAACATACCTTGCTTCAGGCCAGCTTAAGAAGGCAGAGGACCTTCTGACTCTTGTTTTTGACAAACAGAAGAAAGTTCTAGAGGAAGAGCATCCTGATACCTTCCACACCATGGGTATCTTGGCAAGCACATATAGACAGTTGGGTCAGCTCAGTGCTGCAGAAAAGCTGGCAACTGTGTCTCTAGAGAAACTTCAAAAGGTTAATGGTGAACAACATCCCAATACCCTATGGATTATGGGTGAGCTTGCAATGATATTCCAGAAACAAGGTCAGCTTGAATGTGCAGAAGAGCTTCTTGTTGCTGTCCTTGAGGAGCGGAGGAAACTTTTCGGTGATGATCATCCCCGAACCAGATGGACTATGAATGTGCTTGAAAACTTATACCAAAGCATGGGCAAACCCCAGGCTGCCGAGGACCTGGAAAGACTCATTGGAGATCAATAAGTCTAGCTCACATCTTTCATGTAGGAGTAAGTAGAATGTTATAATACCAGTTTCACTTTCTTCCCATTCGCCACCCTTTTCCGCTGCCTAGGGCCCTCAACTTGAACTTGATTTTGAAGGACTTTTAACTATAAGTTGCATGTGAGGCCAGTCCAATTTTGTGGGTTTTCTCTTTCAATTACTTTCACCTATATTACTGTTTGACATTCAATGCTTGTTTAACATTTTGCTTCTAATGATCTTTATTGCAATTCCAATGCGTAACGCAAATGATTCTTATGAAACCCGATTCCAAATAGTATCCGCGATTGCTAATCCTTGCGAGATTACAACCAATTGTCAAGTCCGATCTGTTTCCTTATATTCCACGTGTCCGTTCCGTTTATCCAATATGTCCACGCGTCATTTATAAAGATCCAAATCCAACACAGATAATATTCAAACAGGGAAAACAAACGAAACTTGGTATAGCTTCTGGGTGTCTCCGAATGAATGCCTACTCTACCAGTTAAGCGTGAAGTCTAGTAACTTCGCATCCAACAGGTGGGGTGAGATTCACTGGTGTTCCTCCCATAACCATCCACTTAAATACATTACAGGATTCTAAATATAAACGAGACTGATACAAACGAGTAATAGGGTTCAGGGTATATGACTAGTGGTATGGCAGCTAGCCGATGAACTCCTGTCAGATATCAAGCGATTAGTAAAATTGAGAGAGATTTATAAGAAACATCAACGAGCCGAGCTTAACGATGAGTCAAGATCTACATCGCTTAGAACGATCGTGATGGGATATTGTTGATATGTCAACTTTAGCCGACCTCCTCGTCAGCACTCCGTTACCCTCCTTGGTAACCATCCGCTCAAATGGTTCCGCCTTGAACCACTTAAGTGATTTGTCTGAAAATCGTGATAGCCACCGCTTCCCAGTACCCGAGTGTGGTTTCTTAGTCAATTGGTAGATCGACCAAGTCCAGCCCTCTCTTGGCAGCTCTGGAGACGTCAGATGATGCCCAACAATGATCCCTCTGGTTCAGAAGGATGTTCCCTCGTAATATGCCCTTAGTCAGGGATGTGCAGTAGCCCCAATCCGTTTCCAGGATGGTAAGGCACTTTCTGTGATTGCTCCATTAGCGACTTCCCACTTCAACCCTTTACCAGGATTGTTGTCCAGCGCCTTTCTAATGGTTCGAGACACATTATATCCCTTTTAGCTAACTGCTCAGGCCAGCAATAGCCCTCATGAGATGACATCGTAGTGTAGTGAAGTACATTATAGTATGTTGCAACTTGAGCAGATTTGAATAAATGCCCGGGTGCCCCAATACCAGGTCTGTCACCGAGATCTGCCATTCGGCCGAGCAGGGGGAAGGAGCCTTCCGGTTCTTGAGGAGCTGCCGGGTGACGAGCGCCACGGGGTCCTTGAGCTCTGGCTCCCAGACATTGTGCAGGAGAGGAATTTTGGGTCCGTCAACCACAATCCCCTCCATGGCACAAATCCGGAAGAGCTCCAGTCGAAGGAGTGTAATGTCCGAGTTTTCCGAACCAGCGCCGTGGTCCGGATAATGCGAGAGCGCATCCGGACGGCCCATGAGGCGTCCAGGCTGATGGAACAGGGCGAAGTCGAACCGGAACAGGTACAGGGACCATCTGGCCTGTCACCGGTTCAGCTTCTGCGACTTCTGGAAATACTCCAAGTTCTTGTGGTCCATCCAGATCTTGACCGGGTGCTGCGTGCCTTTGAGGAAGTGTCGCCACTCCTCTAGGGCTCGGACAATCGCAAGCATCTCCTTGTCATGGATCACATAGTTCTGTTGGACATCATTCAAGCTCTTGGAGTAGAAGGCAATGGGGCGCCACTTTCCATCAGTCCCCTGTTGAGACAGAACCGCTCCGGTTGCCCGGTCGGAGCTGTCCGCCTCCAGCCGGTATGGCCGGGACTCGTCCGGAAGGACCAGGACAGGCTCTGTGGTTACCGCATCCTTGAGGGCTTGGAACGCGGCGGCCGAGGCAGCGGTCCAGGTCCAGGCCACACCCTTCTTCGTCAGGTCAAAAAGCGGCCGGGCAATGTCCGAGAATGCCCAGATAAACCTCCGGTAGAAGTTCGTGAAGCCAAGGAACTGCTGCACGTCCTTCTTGTTCTTGGGCTTGGCCCACGAGGCAACGCCGGCGACCTTGATGGGGTCCATCTCTACGTGGTTGTGCGAGATGATGACGCCAAGGTACTTGATTGTCGACTTCTCGAACTAGTGTTGCCGCGACTCCCGACTCCAGCCCCCCAAGTCGACTCCGTGAAGTCGACTTGAGTCGAGTCGAGTCGAGTCATCTGCATGACTCCGCCTGACTCCTGAGTCGAACCCGAGTCGACTCAAGTCGACTTGGAGTTACTCGAGTCGGGTTCAAGAACTAAAAATGTTAAACTCCCCTGCCATCGACTTCCCAAGCAGGGTAAATCATTGTGGGCAGAAATTTGATACATACTATAGGTGGATTTGTACTGGAAATGTAACAAAAGCCCAAAGTGGATTCGCTTGAGCTCATTTTTAGTCTTATCACGTTAGAAAGTTGCTTGGACTGAACGGAGAGCCTGAGATATGTTCATCTATGGTGTAAAAAAGTTTCAAGGAAACACATAAGAAATGACTGAGATTCTGTTTTGAGCGTGAAAATTTCCCGACGCCGGTGCAACATTAGATGCACTGTAGTACGTAGTTGACCTATTTTTCATGATACTTTGTGGGGGGTAGTAAAATCGACTGCAGAAGCACTGCCCACGATTTTCTTGGGTCAAAATCGAGGTGAGACGGGACCTGCGCGAGCGAATCAAAGAGGCTGTCACACCGGAGTCACAAGGCTTTACATTGTCTGATGTAGATGTACAGATGTACGGTGGCCGCACCGTTCCAATTTTGGCGCAAGAAAGTTGTGAACAATGCTTCTGTTGCCCATACAACCGCCCCCACCAAGTTCCATACAAATTGATTGCCTACATGTTGCAGTACATCAGGTTTTGTGCTAGTGTCAGGGGATGTCTGCGCTTAAGGCGGATTTCAGGTCAGTTTTCTTCGAAGTTTCTTAATCTCCTGAGAGAATACACCTGTTAGCCAAATTCAAGCCACTTACAAAGGGGACTGGACAAGAATTGAACTCAAGCGAGTGCATTTTACTTCTGGTTTTGCACTGCAAATCCGACTATATGTTTCAAGCCACACAACAGTGCTCACATAACCGAATAAAGACCTTCGTTTGCATTCCCAGACTAAGATTTGAGAAGTGGTTCTCACCGCAGTGGCCCATGGGTCATGTATGGCAACCAGCATGAGAAAATAAGAAACTGATTGTGCACTACCTATGATACATCTGTCATGATCTGGAGAACAGCGAGTCTGAATGCGGGGCAATGAGGCAGGAAAGGTGAAATTTTGATAATGAAAGTGGCGCACACTCTGCCGCTACAACGGGGAGGTATTACACTGCACGGAGGAGGGGGCACAACACTCAGTCATAGAGCAAAGATTATATCAGAGTGTGCTCTGAGTGCCTCCCTCTTCTGGACGAACACATGTGTAGGAACAGCACAAGACAGTGTTCCGTTGGCAGGCAGTGACTGCGTGCAAATTCAGTGCAAGCGTGCAAGTCGATGGTACGTCGCGTGAAAAGCAAGGCAGCACCATTGCACGTCATCGTATTACAGCATCGCTTCCCCTGTGGCTGTACTCAGGGTACCATAGGCATGACCTACCAGTAGGGAAAGTCCCTCAATGTCGATTCAGGGAGTTATATTCAAGGTAAGTTTTGATAAAACTTGAAAGAATTGAAGACACACTAGATAAAGCGAGCCAGGCCGTTCCTAACATTCACAACAATTTCCTTCAAAGACAATCATTTCGGTGGCCAATTGACAATGGCAAAGGGTCTAGATGCGAATGAAAAAGAGCACAAAAGGCGACTCCAGTCTTGCTGAACAGGATATAACGGAGTTGGGGCTACAGAGACGACCACAGAAGAAGGATCCAGAGTGTACAGTGAGACCAGGTACATGAAAGAAACAAAAAGTTCAAGTGAGCGCCTAGCCAGGTCAGGAGCTGAGTTCGGGGGCCGAATTTGGGGAAAGGAGCCTCGAGGAGGACACTACGGGAAGACGATGCGGTGGGAAGTGGAAGTGGCACGTCCGTGACAGTGACATATCCTCCTTTCTGGTGTTCCACAATGAGCAAACCAATATTCGCTTTCCTTTGGTCGCTCAAAACCTATTGTAGCGTCCAAGGGAGGTTCTTACCATGTGAATCCGTCCCCACCATAAAAAAAAAACACCTTGCAAAACTGGTTATCACGTATGGAGTGGTCTGTGTGCTTTCAGACGCGTTCATACGCTACCTGAACCCAAACGAAACAACCCCGCCTTCCGTTCCTATTAGCCTCAGAAAATTGTCCAAAAAATCCCGACTTCATCGACTCAGGTCGACTTAGGTCGACCTCGAGTGACTTCGACGTGACCAAGTCGAGTCGAGTCGAGTTGAATTGTGTTCGGAGTTGACTTGTTGAGTCGTGACTTGACTTTTGGAGTCACGGCAACACTATCTCGAACTCACACTTCTCCGGACAGAGGAAAAGGTGGTGTTTGTGAAGTCGCCGGAGCACCTTGTTGTAATAATAGCGAGGAGGGCGGATTAGATGGAAAGATAAAGTAAGATTGCAATGGCACTGTTTGTGAGAAGGCTGCTTTAGAGCAATCAGATGCTCTAGCAGGATAGTACTGTGAGCTTATATACTACAAAAGTTGTAACTAGAATATTCTACATGTATCTACAACTGTCTGTATTACTAATGATCTTATCAATCAATTGCCCGAAGGCCGAGCTGCATTATTAATCCCAACACTCTCCCTCAGCGAGGCTATACCAAAAATTCCTATGCCCAAGATTGACCCATGCTTGACAGTTCCAGACTTTGTGGACCGGCCCAAATTGCCCTGCACCCAATGTCCTACCGCCGCGACATGCTAATCACTGCATCAATTCCATCAATTGTTGTTGAAAGTTGTTTAGAAGGCAAAGTCGTTCGCGGATTCATCGGCTGTATCCTCGACAGTGTCAAAGACAAAATTTGCTTGGTCAGGTTCATTGTCGCGTGATGGACAGACACGGGCGATGTGACCTTTACCGCCGCATTTATGACAAATGGCATTCTTCCAATTATTTGTGGTGGAAGAAGTTGGCGTGGGAGAAGTTGGAGTGGAGCGGAATTTCCGGTTGTGGTAGTGATTGGCGACCATGGCCCGATCTGGATCAATTTCTCCATCACGATTATTACGGCGACGTTCCTCAGTAAGGATGGAGGAGATGGTGGTTTTGGAATCAGGGGCTGTGTTTCCGGAAAGGGTGGACCGAACAAATGCATCCCAATCAGCAGGTAGGGAGCTGAGCAAGGCAACAGCAAAGTCTCCATCAGTGACTTCCTGTCCAAGTGATTTTAGCTCTCCCTGGAACTGGCGCATCAATTTGATGTGAGGTTCGAGAGGTTGATCGGCGGGAGCACGGGTGCTGTAGAACTTGTGGCGGGCTAGCACAATTCCCATTTGACCTTTGAGCTCAAAAAGATGTGAGAGCATTTCCCATGCACTCAGAGCTATGGTCTCTCCCTGGATGTGTTGAACAACATCAGGGGCTACGCGGAGTCGGATCGCGGAGAGGGTACGGCGATCAGCCTTTTTCCACGCTGCCAATTTCTTGGCATCGGACTCGTCAGGGGCCGTAGATTCGGGATCGACATGATCATCAAGGCCGAAATCAGTGAGGATGTCCAACATTTGAACTTTCCATGCAGCATAGTTATCACTGCCACGCAGAGGTTCAATCCGGTGAATGGACTGGGCTTCTGACATGTAATCGGGTTATCGGTGATGTAATCGGGTTATCGGTGATGTAACCGAGATCTGATTGTGTTGTAATAATAGCGAGGAGGGCGGATTAGATGGAAAGATAAAGTAAGATTGCAATAGCACTGTTTGTGAGAAGGCTGCTTTAGAGCAATCAGATGCTCTAGCAGGATAGTACTGTGAGCTTATATACTACAAAAGTTGTAACTAGAATATTCTACATGTATCTACAACTGTCTGTATTACTAATGATCTTATCAATCAATTGCCCGAAGGCCGAGCTGCATTATTAATCCCAACACACCTCCCGGACGATTTCATGGTGACAGGCGAGGTTGGAGTGCGCGATGAGGATGTCGTCCAGGTAGACCATAATGTCTCCGGAAAGGATGAGGTCCTGGAAAATGTTGTTCATCATCGTCTGGAACGTAGCCGGGGAGTTGGTAAGGCCAAAGTACATCACCAGCGGCTCAAAGAGCCCCCGGTTCGTACGGAACGCGGCCTTCTATTCGTCACCTTCCCAGATCTGGACGTTGTTGAAACCCCACCGGACATCGAGTTTCGTGAAGAACCAGGCTCCCTTCAAACAGTTAATAAGATCGTTGATCAGGGGGAGCGGGTACCGGTTTTTCACAGTCATCATGTTGAGTGCCCAGTGATTGATGTGCTCAGAACCTATATAAGAAACACACAAATAACCCCACTTGACTCGAGAGCGGCACAGAAACAGTCCAGAGACTGTTCCAACAACCAACAAACAAATTGAACGGCAATATATGCACGTTTCCAGAAGATCCCGACAAGTTACAGCCCCTAGTACAGGGCCTTGTAAAGGTTGTAGGGAGAGGTTTCGTATCTCAAAGAGACAGTAGAGCAAACTGCATAGAGCGTGTTTCTAGACACAGTGGAAACATTGTTTCCAAACAAAGTAGATTTATAGCTTCACAGTGTGTGTGTGTGTGTGTCCAAGCGACAGAGAAACAAGTTTAAAGTAGTCCCATAGACTCAAGTAAGGCCCCTAGTTTATAGGCCAAGAGCGTTCACAGAGCTTTCCCTAAGGAGGTACTTTCTGAGCAGCACACAGCAGTCACATTTCCAAAGTTTTCCCTAGACGGTACTTTCTGAAACCCGCTCTGCAAACAACAATAATGTTTCTTTCAACAGAGTCCCAGTTCCAACAGATTCTCAGAGTTCAGACAGTTTCCAGGCAGAGCCCAAGTGCGTTTCCAGAATAATATATGATTCAGAAACAATTAAGATTTCGACTAATAGTGCTACTCTATAAGAGTGCGTTCGCCGAGGATCCCAGATCAACCCAATGTGCAAGTGTATAGTCTACTAGTTCGGGGGAAGATGCTGTGTCCATCGTAGAAACACCCTCGGATACTTATACAACTGCCAAGACACTGTTACAACACCCAAAACACAATCCCAATGAGTCAAAAGTCCGTTTATCCGCCTCTTTAACCGTGTTTCTGTCAGTTGCTCTTCCGAGTGTTGCCTCCCATTGGTTCCCAACTGCGAGCACACCATGTTCCCTTGCCAATTACGAGGCAGGAACCCGTCAGCAGCACCCCTGTATTATTCAGAGGGTGTGTCGATCACTGATAGATCGGCACTGCATCTCGTTCGACCTGTTTCTGCTTCAACTCAAGTCTCCCCTTAGCTGCAAGTGCAGAACTTGATAGTACTCCTCTGTAGGTCTCGATAGATACCCGTTTCCATAGGGTTTCCCAGAAAGGGTTCTTGAGAAAGAACCTTAGAACACCTTTAGAGTTGTGATCCCAACGAGCTCCCTCTGTTCGAGCGGGCAGATCGGGTAGACCTTGCAGTTGGCCGGCTTCGCATCCGGGACGAGTTCAATGGTGTGGTCCTATGCTCGCTTCTCCGGCAAGGAGTCGAAGGACTCCTTGTTGAAGACGTCCGAGAAGTCTGCAGCCCAGGGCGGAACATCGGTTCCGGCGGGCACAGAGTTCCGGGCGTAGGCCTCCGCAAGGCGCTGCAAGACGGTGCTGCCGGCGCGAATCTCCTCAACGGGGGCGAACACAGTGTACAGAATGCGATCACCCTCTTTTAGGTCGCCCTCTTCATCATCATCGTCCTCCGAGTCTGGACACAGCTCCGGCAAGTCATCGTCGTCGGCCGGATTGTACCCGTTGTCTCCATGCCACTCCTCGGAGTCGACGGCACAGATAGACGGAGTCGGACCTTCACGCAGCTGTCGGAGGATCGAGGCGGTGAGCTTCTCGTTCCTCCGGACAGCCTGCAACTCATCCCAGCAGGTGCGGCATCCGGTCAGGCAGCGCGTCATGCGAACTTCCTTGGTCTCCCAGTTGATCTCCAGATTGTGTTTCTGGAGCCAGGAGTAACCAAGGATGACGTGCTGCTTCCCGAGTCGGGTTACGGTGAGCTGGATACACTCGGAGTGCCCTTTGTAGTCGACCACCATATCGACTACGCTGGTGATGCCTCTTGCTTGGTTCGGGCTGCTGTCCACATTGAGAACTGGGATAGGCTGTGAAAGTCGCCGGACCAGAAGGTTGCGGGAGATGACGTACTCCGAGTCGATGAAGTCTCTGGTTGCTCCACAGTCGACAAGAGCCTTCACTGACATCCGGGTGGCAGTCTCGACAGACTGCAGGTCCAATGGGATGTGCAAGGAGTTCCAGCCTTTGACAGAGTTGATGACGTACTGCCAGGGAAGTTGCCGTTCCCACTTCGGGTGATGAACGCGCCGAAGCGAGCCTGTCCTCGTTCCCAGCTCGGGGACAGGGACCTCCGTTACTGCCCTCGTTCCCGGCTCGGGGGCAGTGCAGGTTTCTGCCTCCGGGACGGAAGGAAGAGTCTCCGTCACTCGGACGGAGACTGGGACGGGGGGTGCACCTCTCGCTACTACCTCTGAATCAAATGAATTGTCACTATCTGAATACAGGAGGGCGTAGCGATTTGGGGACACAACCGAGGGCGCACTGCTCACTTGGCCGAATGGGGGGAGCCCACCGGGTCCGTCTTGTCTTTGTCCACTGACTCGGCCGGAAGCGAGGTGGAGGTGGAGAGATGGGCAAATAGCTCGTCGAGGAGGTTGTCCCTGAGTTGACGAATGACCTCGTCGAGAACATCCATATGCCGAACATCGGAGGTGACGGGGCATTCACAGGCGAGGTGTCTGGCAGCTCCGGACCGGAAACAGGTGCATGGGAACAGGCGCGTCCGGGCCCGGTCAACATCCGTTGGGACCGCTGCCAGAAGGGCGGGTGCCGCAAGCGGGGTGAACGCGTGGGAACCGGAGCCGGAAACACACCCGCTGCGCGCGACCGTGGGAAAGCAGCCAGAAGCTGCGGGGGGGGGGGGGGGGGGGGGTTTCCGGTTCGGGCATGGCCGAACACCTCGTAGTGCCGGAAGGCGCGTAGGCGCCATCCATCATAGTCAGTGAGGTCAGGGGCAGTTCCGGACATCGTAATCGCGATGTTGATCCACAGGTCGAGACCAGAGCAGTACTTTGGTGACCCAGACGAGAGTGTCTGTGTAACCGGCTGTTACGGCCAGTTCCTTGAAGTCGTCTGTTGAAACGGTGCACTAGGGTGCGGCCGTGAAATCTAATGGATTGACTAGTGAGAAAAGCGAACTAGTCACTCTACTCAAACCAACCAAAACCAAAACAAATCACTAATCCTAATCCTAATACTCGTGTGTGTGTGTTCGGGGAGGTAGGGTACGTAGCAGGGACTTCATGCCAACAGGATATCAAGACTCAAGTTAAACCTTACACTGTTCAAGTCTTCAGTTTCTTTGTGAGCGGCAGAACCTAACACTACTGGCAGCTAGCCAAGAAGCAGAAGGTAGGACAGACTATCAACAGACAGACACTACTTCAATATCAACCAATGTTTGCGCGAGTGGCGGCGGTATCAACGAAACGGGGCTGTTACACAGAAGGTGGACGCTGGGCTAAGGCGCGGACAGTTACACTGAAGGCGGCGGTTTCACTTCTACTAGCACAAACTAGTCTTTAGTCCTGGAGGCCTCAAGCGCTGCTACAAGAGACAAGAGAGTACAATTTACACAACAAGTCTTTAGTCCTGGAGGCCTAAAGCGCTGCTACAGGAGACTGATTGGTGCAGGTTGTACGGGGCTCTTATATCAATGCGATTGGTAGTCTTTTCGACGTCCCGTATCTCTTAATCTTTTCTGTGCGTCTGCAAATATATCTGATTTCTATCACAAATCTAGAGTCTACTATATTGCCCGTATATCTGGGGGATAGTTTACTGGCTAATACAGAGTACACAGCTGGCTTTTATACATTTCAGAGAGAAGTAAAGGAGATAGACGGAATGAATAGGAACAGTAAAGGGTGGGAGCCCGAGTAGTGAATGGCCAATGGCGTAGAAAGCATTCTCAACCATGGGTATTATGACCTGCTACCGGGGCTAGTCCACATGTATTTCTCTAGCACGCCATAAGACGTGCTTAGTTGTCTTGGTTTCCATCTTTCTGACTGAGCAAGTCAGTCTTTTAGTCATTGCTGACTGGTCAAGTCAGTCTTAGTCAAGTTCTATTCAATTTCTCTATCAGTCCTGCACTTCACAAGCTCAGTGGAACTCATAGTAAATATCAAGCAGATTGACAAGATAGCGTGGCGCTACACTGGTGGACCAGTAGTGACCAGTGCAAATATGGCGCGGCGCCATTCTATAGTGCCAATCCTCATCAGTCATATCAGTAAATCCTTGATGCGAGGCCCGCATCTTTCTATCGGTCAGATCTGCTCGAGTAACCACAGTGATGGTTAACTCAGTAACATGTCTTCATCCTAATCTAATCAGTTGGACTTATACACAAAATGGCGTGGCGCGATATCTCTGCCGGCCCTAATGTGGTTGTACCAATCCTGACTTTGTATATCTTGTTTTAATAGTCATCAGACTATTCAGAGGCCGTTGAGGCGGCAAGTCAATAATTCTGAGTAGTTCCCTCATGTTTCACCTCCAGCGCATAAGATAATGGTTTACCGCCACCATCTATAGCTCAGTGTAGAATATCATAGTCAGGACGTAACAGCCTTTTGGGCTGCCTTGTCAAGTCTACTCAATCCTTCATAGTTGGTTTGTTACACTGACTTTCGGCCATCAATAGTGTAGCCTACCACCCCAGAGAGGGTGTACGCTCATAATCTAATGCCTCACTTCTGCCCGCTAATAGGTTCAAAATGAAAGAAAAACTGATGTTTTCATGCATGTTTTGGTACACGCCCTATGACCGTATACCAGTAGATGTCGCGGGAGCCCTGGAAGTACAAGTGGGACTCAAGCTTAGTGAGGGCCTGGTCCTGCTCGTTCTCCTCCACAAACCGGAGCCGGAACTCGGCCTCGAACTGGGCCCAGGTGGGGAACGGAAACGGTACAGCGGACGTGCACCGTTCCGCCCATCAGGCAGCTGCGTCCTTCGACATGAAGGACATGGCGAACCAGACGAGTTTTTCCTGTGAGATGAACCCGTCTGCCATGAAAGCTTCCGGAACCAGCCGGTAATAGGTGAGCATGGAGTAAAGGAACATCCTTGTGTCTGGTCGCTGTCAAAAACGGCCGGAGGATTCGGTCGAAGGACTGTTTTGGGTCCTGGGTGGGGGGCTGAGAAATCTGGACCCGGCGCTGGAGCCGGAGCGGCAGGGGCGGGGGCAGGCAGCGGATTTTGGTTGCCTAGCAGTAGCTGGCAGAGCACATCTTGGATGGTATCGAGAGAGCCTTTGACAGCAGCGAGCCAATTCGCGACTCCGGAAGCCGAATCCGAGTGTGAACACTCAGGATCACGGGTTGCGCGGAGTGTGAGCGGGTAGCTGGTCCATTGGAACGGAGGAGGGGTCGAGATTTGAAGTGGGGGAGGATGGAGCACTGGAGTAGTGGTCCGAATCCGTACCTGCACCAAACTTCCCAATCTTGACCGGTTGATCCCTTGGATCCTTTCTTCTGCTGTAAGGGCAACCTTAAGCTCGACACAGGGCGCGGAAACTAGCGGGGGAATCCGAAGTATAAATATGGGTACTATAATACAGGAGCGGGAATACTACGCACCTAGCGGGGGGATCCGAAGAGAAGAAAGGATGAGGATTCCCACGCTAGGTGAAACTTTATATACAAATTAGTAACCACCCAGTAGCACGTGTCCGGAGGTATCTACAATGATCACGGGCCTGGTCGCATAGCACGTGCCAACGAGAACGGGCAGGCAGAAGGTTGGGGGCATTAGCCGGAGGGATAGCCGGAGCGGAGGCCAGAGCGGAAGCTGGAGAAATAGCCAGAACAGCCGGAAAGGCCGGAAAGGGGGTTCCCCTGACAGCCTCCAACGTGCCCACAATTCCCTGGGTACATCATTCGTCACCTCAGTTACTCTAGGCTTTGCTGCACAATCTGGCCTCAGCATATAGCACCTCAAGGATCAGTCACACTGTGTGAGGCTTTCATCAATGAATGTGTTTCGTGGCTTTTGGGGTATCTTTGTTCAAATTTCACATTTTACAGTCGCTGGCAGCATTTCATAAAAATATACCCAACTCAAGTCACTCAAGTTGACTTACAGCAACTCAACTCGACTTGGGATGTGACTGAGTTGAGTCAAGTCAAGTTGGCTGCTGACTTCATCCGACTTCCAGAGTCGCGACTTGACTTCTCGAGTTGCAGCAGCATTAGCTCAGATTGTTTTGTCAGAGTAGGACATTACAATACCAGTTTCAATCTCTTCCTATTCACCATCCTGCCCCACTGCCTAAGCCCTCAACTTGAACTTGATTGCAGAACCTTTGGCTATGAGTTGCATGCGAACTCAATCCAATTCTGCAATTTTTCTCACCTATATGACTGTTCATGAATCATGATCCAATGCTTGTCCAATGTTTTGCCTCCAGCTCAGCCTTATCTCATTTCCCATCAAGTAGTTAGCATGGCCTTGTGTCAAATAGTCTTATGTACGAGAGTGAATAAAGTAACTTGTGACTGCTAACTTTAACTTTGATTGCCCCTTTGGCTTGGCAGGGCTAACTTTACTTTACTTTACTTTACCTTTCCCATGCTTGACGAAACTAACTTAGACTAACTTGTTAACAACTATAACTTGTACAGTTCTGTGGTCCATGGACACTCTGGCAGATATCTACCGTCAACTAGGCCAGTGCACAGAGGCAGAAGATCAATATCACATTGTTGTGGAAAAGAGCATCAGTATTCTTGGAGAGTACCATCCTAACACAGTATGGGCCATGGGAGGTTTGGGAATGACATAATGTGCCTCCGGCCAGTTTAAAAAGGCAGAGGACCTTCTGACTATTGTTTTTAACAAACAGAAGAAAGGTCTCGGGGAAGAGCATCCAGACATTGTATTCACCATGGGTCTGCTGGCAAGCACATACAGCCACTTGGGTCAGCTCAGCACTGCAGAGGAGCTGGCAACTGTAGAGAAGCATCAAAAAGTGTTTGGTGAAGATCATCCTGAGACCCTGTGGATAATGGGCGAACTTGCATTGATATTCCAGCAGCAAGGTCAGCTTGAACATGCAGAAGAGCTTCTTGTTGCTGTCCTTGAGAAAAGGAGGAAACTTTTGGGTGATGATCATCCTCAAACCAGATGGACTATGGACCAGCTTGCAAACTTGTACCAAAGCATAGGTAAATTTCAAGCTGCAGAGGAGCTGGAAGGACTTACTGGAGATCAATGAGTCTAGCTCAGATTTTTTTTGTCGGAGTAGGACATTACAATACCAGTTTCAATTTCTTCCTATTCACCACCCTGCCCCACTGCCTGGGGCCCTCAACTTGAACTTGATTGCAGGACCTTTGGCTATGAGTTGCATATGAACTCAATCCAATTCTGTGATTTTTCTCACCTGTGTGACTGTTCTGATCCAATGCTTGTCCAATGTTTCGCCTCCAGCTCAGCTTTATCTCATTTTCCATCAAGTAGTTAGCATGGCCTTGCGTTAAATAGTCCTATGTACAAGTCGAACCATCAACTATGAACCAAGCTTCAAATCAGTGTGGAGGCTGTCTTCTCCTTCCCTTCTTTTTCGCACTTCATCTCTATCTCCTTATTGCCATTGTCTGATTATAAACAACCTATTTACACATTTTACTGAGGGCGGGGCAATTGAACACACATTCACCAAAGTTGAACCACAATGTGACAATAACCTAATTTCAATCATTCACATGCGCCATGGATGACACCGTATAATGGTATAAATGAAGCCTGGTAGTGGATCCTCCACACCCACACCTGGGCGGCATTCTGCCACACATGAGATAAGTATGTTGAGGTGCAAGGCTGCTTCTTCGGGAAGATGGCGTCTCGCGTCTGGTTTGCAAAGTCTTCTCTGTTACCAGACTGTATTTTGCCGTTGATCACATCTGAATCCACACCGTACAGTATTCAATTTTTTTTGCAGACCTCTTTTCATCATACATTTTGCATCAGTTTTAACTCTTCGGCCGTGGCACACTGTGCGTGTTGAGTTTTATTCATTACTTCCTTAGTCAAAGAATTGACCAGCCTGAGAGAAGTCAAACCGTTTGCTCCACGGTGGAAAGTATGATTCCCGCCCCAATGACGCCTGCATACTCAAATACCGCCCCGCATGAAGCTTGAAGTCTGGTAGTAGCAGACGGCCCGCGCGCGCCCACACCTACTAGCAGGTTGGTAATTCTTGCGCCGTTTTTTTTATTTTTATTTCAAACAAAATCGTGCCGAAAGTTGTACCAATTGAATATTAAACCAGGTGCGCCACAATTGTCTTCCTCCTTGTCCTTGTCCGTGTCCTTGACCTTCCCACCTTCCCTCGGCCGTGGCTGCCGCACCCCCGCTCCCCTGCTCCTCCCTCCCTCCCTTCTATCACCCTCTCCACAATCTCACGCGCAACAAATCAATACAATAATTCCGTTTTATTCCGCTCCGCCCACTCCCCACTGCTACAACATTACAAACCCCCCCTCCTCCCCATCCGGCCAACCCAACAAATACAATACGAGTCTATGTACTTCACTAACTAAAACCAAGGCTAAGGCTACTTGATACGGCATAAGGAATGAGGGATAGGCGATAGGCAATATACTAGGTACGTAAAGAAAGATTTTTTGGTGGTACGGAAAATGAAAAAGTATAGGAGATGAGAAGGGAAGGATCGTGGGTAGTTCGTGACGAGCGAGCGAGCGTGCGGGGATGAATGGATACAGTATTCTGAGATAGAGACAGAGACCAAGGAGACAGCGGTTCATGACGTGGCGGGCGAGACGCGCGACCCAAAGCGAGGGCGGTCACAGTTTCCGCTTCCCACCCACCTGCTCCCCCTCCCTCTCCCTCTCCCGCTCCGTATACGGCGTCGGCGTCGCCTCTCTCGAATACAGCCCCGGCACAGGCGTCTGCGGCTCCTCCCCCTCCCCCTCGCTTTCGTAGTGCGCGGGCGGCGCGCCGACGTGGACGTTGACGGACAGCGCAGGCGGCGTGCGCGGCGCAAGCAATTCGGCGCGCCACGGCACGGGCGTCGGCAGCTCTTCGTCTCCCGCGCACTCCCGGTCGTCCACGACCGTCATCTCACCGTCCTCGTCATCCCCCTCACCTTCCCCCTCCTCCGAGTCGTCTTCATCCTCGTCCTCGTCCACCCACGCATCCTCGTCCTCCTCCGGCGCGCCCCCGTCCACGGAAACGAGCAGCGGTAGCGGTACCCGGATCGGACACGGTGTCTGCGTCACCGATGCAGACGAGGCAGAGGAGAGGGAGAAGGGGAACAGCCCCTTCACAGGGCTCCGCCTCTTCCCCCGCGCGCTCGCCCTCGGCTTCCCTCCCGCCGTCGGCGCCGTGCGCACAGGTGTGGGCGGGGATGACACGCTCCGCACCATCCCCGGCGGTGTGGGCATCCCGGGTGGCGTCGGCGGTGTAAGCATGCTCGTGTACGTCGGGGCGGGTATCGGCGGGGAAGCATACCGTTGAGGTGACACGGGGAAGGCAACGGCGTGTGTGGGGTGTGTGGAGGTAGGTGGGGGAGGAATACGACGGCTGCTGCACGCAGATGGTGTCTTCCCTCCCGAAGGACGCGAGATGCGCATTGGTGAGGAGAGCAAAGGCCTCTGGCGCCGCCGGCGGGGGCGCGGGGTGGGAGTAAGAGTGCGCATTGGTGTGCGGCGGCAGCGGGAGTGCGGGCAGGCGGATTAGGTCTCACGTCAGCGTCTGTGGGTGCAGGTAGGGCAAGCGCGCGGCGGACGGGGGGCGGCGAGGCGGGGAAGGAGGACTGCAGAGCAAGGCGCGTGTCAGCTCGAGTTGACACGGACGCGAAATGGGGGCAAAAGAATTGAAAGTGGCAATAATCGCAGCCCTAGATTGTATTCCGAGGAGCAATGAAAGAATATAATGACACACATTGTGGCCCCGACGCACGGAGCTCATCCCTTCGAAGTCGCCCCATTCTAGCTTGACGTTTCAGAAAGAGAGGAAGAGCGAGAGACGCCGTTCCTGCAAGGCATGTCAGTACACAGAAAGACGAATAATGGATGGCAAGCGGCACATCAGTGAACTTGAGCCTCCGCGACCTCGAACAGCTTGTCTAGTTCGAGCAGCTGTTGCTTGTGTGGTGCGGGTTTTGGCTCGTCTCAAGTCCTCTTCGAGTCGACGGGAGACCTGTCGTTCAGATCACTTGCTGCTGCCGACCAAGTATCGCCACATTTTGAGTTTTGAGGAGAGCACATTCTTCTGCCGTTGCCCAGCAGTGAGCTTGACTCTGGAGTTGAGTGGAAGCAAAGCAGCAAAGGGGGACACCCCGGCAATCAAGTAGAGCGCCAACAGCGGAGCAATCGGACCGGCGGTCGGCTCGTCTTGCCTCCTGCCTCTATCTTGCTCTTCCGAGTCTTCGAGTCGACTTTGCTAACCAAGTTCTCTGAAACTCTTGCTGATATCGAGAAGATTTATCCGAGGTTAACTTCAGTTGCACAAAAATTCCCTCGGTACCAGCAGCGCGATGAAACCCGCAACGATTCTGTAACTATTCACTGAGTACCTCTACTGCCGGGAATGTGGGCATCTGGCCGCCAACACGCCAAATATACCTGGATGCCTGACCTCGAACAAATTTTCTGAAATTTCAAGTGCGTCGTAACACCCTGTGATAGCATTTCTCCCGCCAGCGAAACACAAGAACTCGAAGTCTAGGGAAAGTCCAGTGGATGCAGCTCTCAGTCCAATTGCCTTCGTGTGATGAAGAATATCCCACTCTCTATCGCGTCTTCCCAGAGACTAGACTCGCGTCAACAGTTCGCATCCGCATTCACTTTACAACCAGCCGCAACCACATTATACGGCCGGTGAAACTGTCCCACGTCCTCGTTCGTTTATCGTTCGTTTTCTCCCAACTTCCTCGTCTCATACTGAACTCTAGACAGCATATATGCACTGGAGCGTCATCTAAAAGTACTCAGCCCGTTACGACAGGCTGCAGCCTGCTCCGAGTATTTTTTACTTGCCAAGTCCCTCTATCTTTTGTCCTCCTGCGCTAGACCTCGGGAGCCTCAGATTACCTTTCACAGAAAGGTTGCAGCACCTTGGGGTGTACTCACATTTTATGCTCGAGCTTGCACTATCTGTTCCGAGTCGCGCACCTCGTGACATTTCAAGTGCCCGAGACAAGAAGATACGGCGTCTGAAAACCCTCCCCTCCCCGATTGAATGGGTGCTATATATTCTCTCCCTCGGTTCCTGTTCTTTTCCTTCGGACTCGAACTCGACGCCGTTCACAACTGCCCGTACAATAATAGAAATCTAATCCGGTACGCTCCGGATCCGTCATATCTGTTCGGTCCCTTCTTTTCTTTCTTATTCAACTCCCACTGGCCTTCGAGGACATTTCTAGCGCGTCTGGATCGCACTAGCCATTCGTTCCCTCACCCTGGTAAGTTGTGAACTTACCTCCTATGCCTTCTTGCTCGTCTGCACACGCCCGAATCCACGATAAATCTCGACAACAACCCGACGAAGAAGATCAGAGTACCTCGCGGCCTCGACTGTTGCGGCCTCGCACCCAGAAGAATTTGGCATCGATCCGCCGGGTAAATTCAGCTCAACCTCGTTTTTGCGCCGATAATAATGGAGAAGCGCTGACTTCGGATGGCTGGGAACACTTCCCGGGCAACTTGAACTAATTTCGAAGCGGCGGCGCTAATCTGATATGCCGCGCACCCGTATGTGATGTGCGGCAAGACTCGGAACCGCCAGGATGTTTCGGGAATGCGCTGGATCGCACTTCGGCGGAATAAACCAAGGTTGTACTTGACCATCGGGGAAGTCTGCATGGAAGTCCGACGGCGCCTGTTAGATTTTATTGTGTGTGTATATCAACTTATTTCAGACGCGGCGCTAATCTGATATACTGTTCACCCGGATGTACGATGTGCGGCAAGGCCATTCTCACACTGTACACCAGAAGAAGAGCGTTTCTCGGGAACGCGCTGGATAACAGCTCCGACGGATTCACCCGATCTTGGACTTGTCGATCGGGTGAGTTGGAAAAAGAGTGGAGTGTTGATGGGTAATAGATTACAATGTGCGAGATGTAATTCTCTCGAATCGATCTCCAAGGGGGCCTTGGGAACTGTTACAATTTGCATGCCGAATGCACAACAGCGATACAGTACACTTAAAATATTCGGATCTCGGGACCTGTACCCTGCACAGCAAGATGAATGTCAACCACAGCTATTTAATAATAGCAAGCGAAGACTGTGCGAGAACAAGTGCTGTATGGAGGCTGTGTCCCTCGACTGTTTCTTTCCTCCCGATACCACACTCCACATCCAATTCCTACTTCTATCTCAGCAATGACCTCAAGCCAAGCACTCATCCCTTGGGAACCTGTTACAAATGACGGAGTGGTAGCGACTACAAGAGAACTCAGCGCCCCGCGGAGGGAAAATGGGCACTGATTTTGAATGCATTTTCTCTCACCATCACCAGGCCGTACCTTGGATCAGGTGTACACTGCTGCAGGCAAGGTTTTGGAAACTCACTGCGAATCGTGTTGCGTTCAAATTGGGCCTCGGTCCCCATGTCATTGCGGGGAAAATCAAATTGCACTTTGGAGATGGGGAACACCGAATGCAACAGTTGGAGCTCCTTCGAACCACAGGTCCCAGCCAAAGCTCGAGAAGCGGTGCTTGAAGCTCATGAAATATTCCTTGCCGTGTGTTTATTGTGTTGAAATCCTGGCTATAGTAATTGACGAAATTACACAGCACTGAATCTGCAAATACACAATGTCAAGCATTCAAAGAGATTGTTGATCTGGTCACATTGCTTCCCGGGCTCCGTGTTCTATTTCTGCAGACCAAAGTGTTGGACAATGTAACATCACTGGACACCATCTCTGCACTTTGGGATCGGTCCACCGGCCCACCAGACAAAGAATGGACATTCTGGCAAACTCTGGCTGCTAACAGGGTTAGCAGAACACTGCAATTTCGGCGATCACAGAACAGAGTTTGTTGCCAGACTTGGTGGCCTGCAACAATGAGGGCCTAAGTGTAATTGAACAGCTATTGGTTGAACATGATTGGTAAGTTGAAACACTTGAGCATTCAAAATAATCCTGATCCATATTTGAAGTGGAGCGTCAAAGTATACAAGTGCACTCTGCCTGCGGTACTTGGCTGGGGTTCTCAATCTACCTGGGTTTTGGCAGAATTTGGGAAACACACATGCTCAAGTTGCACACAAGTTGTGCTGTCGAATGGTCTGCGTGCTTGAAGGACATTGGGGTAGATATCCCTTTCCCTAGGTCTGATTGAGGAAGCACCAGTTGACTATGATGGTCTGGACCTTCTTGCCACCACACTCCTTGGTGGTCTTTCAAACTGGTTTGGCGAACTTGATCGCAAGGATTGGGCTGACCAACCATGGTATGGAAGTTTTTCACAAGTTCTTCAGTTGTTGCGGGAGTGAGTCTAATTTCATTTACTCACCTATGTATCTTATCTGAGTTCTCAAAGGCCACGAGCTGGAGAACTGTTACCAAATTCGTCTGCCACTGCCATCAGCCTCTTTGAAGATATTCTGCCCTACTACGTATCAAGACCGGGTCCTGAATGTGATGGTTGATAAGTAAGAGATTTCTCCATCCATTGCTCATTGTATTGAAAACTGTATGACAGCCAGAATCATACTGTCCCAACAGAACAATCCACCCATGCTGCCAATCATTCAACAGATAACCTGTCAGCACACAGCATCAATCAGTGATCTGATGCAAGCAGGAAATTCGGGACAGGGAAGTGAATCCCTAGATGACTCACAGAGTCAAACATCCAATCTGAGTGCTGACAGACTATCCCTGCAAGATGAGGAAAGCCTAAGCTCAGATTTCTCCGACCCGATGCTCAATGACACTGGTTCTGGTCTTTCTGAATACGAGGAACAATTTGGCACAGCTTCTGGGCATGGTGATGTGCTTGAGGATTTGGTGAGTGGATAGATGGGTTGCAGAGCTACATCTAACCAGTCTTAGATCAATGGGACCATAGGACTACCCCAGAATTTCTGGAACCCAAAGCGTACTGGCTTCAGCTCCCTACTACTCTCCAGAGCTCGGCGCAAAGACCTTGAGGAGCAGAAACTCATACTGTTCAACAAGCAAGAGATCTCGGGGACAATCATCCAGAGACCTTGGAGGCAATGGAAAATCTTGCTTGGCTCCATCGTGAACTTGGTGAGTTTAGCTCAGCAAGAGACCTGCGGGTTACAGTGCTTGAGACCTACCAGATTCTTCATGGGGAAGACAACCCAACTGCTCTGCAGGTTATGGAGTTATTGGGAATAACACACCGTGCACTGGGTCAGTACAAAGAAGCCCAGGAGGTGACAGAGTTAGCACTGGAGAAGCAGAGAAAGGTTCTAGGTGAAAACCATCCTGAGACTGCAAACACTCAGGGTAATTTAGCATTAGCATACCAGGACCTGGGCCAATTAAACAAGGCCCAGGAACTCGCAATGTCAGCAGTGGAGAAGCATAGCCAACTTCTGGGGGAAGATCATCCAGACACTCTGTGGTCCATGCACACTCTGGCACATATCTACTCTCAACTAGGCCAGTTCACAGAGGCAGAAGATCAATATCACATTGTTGTGGAAAAGAGCATCAGGATTCTTGGAGAGAACCATCCTAACACACTACGAGCCATGGAAGGTTTGGGAAGGACATACCTTGCCTCAGGCCAGCTCAAGAAGGCAGAAAACCTCTTGACTGTTATTTTCGACAAATATAAGCAAGTTCTCGGGGAAGAGCATCCAAACACTATAATCACCATGGGTCAGCTGGCAAGCACATACAACCACTTGGGTCAGCTCAGTGTTGCAGAGGAGCTGGCAACTGTAGCTCTAGAGAGGGATCAAAAAGTGTTTGGTGAAGATCATCCTGAGACCCTGTGGATAATGCAGGAACTTGCATCAATATTCCAACGGCAAGGTCAGCTTGAACATGTAGAAGAGCTTCTTGTTGCCGTCCTTGAGAAAAGGAGGAAACTTTTGGGTGATGATCATCCCCATACCAGATGGACTATGGAGGAGCTTGCAAACTTATACCAAAGCATGGGTAAACTTCAAGCTGCAGAGGAACTGGAAAGACTCATTGGAGATCAATAAGTCTAGCTCAGATTTTTTCGTCAGAGTAGGACATTACAATACCAGTTTCAATCTCTTCCTATTCACCACCCGGCCCCACTGCCGAGGGCCCTCAGCTTGTACTTGATTGCAGGACCTTTGGCTATGAGTTGCATGTGAACTCAATCCAATTCTGGGATTTTTCTCACCTATGTGACTGTTCATGATCCAATCCTTGTCCAATGTTTCGCCTCCAGCTCAGGTTTATCCCATTTTCCATCAAGTATGTAGTTAGCATGGCCTTGCGTTAAATAGTCTTATGTACAAGTCGAACCAACCGCTATGAACCAAGCTTCAAATTAGTGCGGAGGTTGTCTTCTGCTTCCCTCCTTTTTTTCTTTGTCTTTTTCGCACTTTATCTCTATCTCCATATTGCCATTGTCTGATTATAAACAACTCTTGTACACATTTTACTGAGTGTGAGGCAATTGAACACACATTCACCAAAATTGAACCACAATGTGATAATAACCTAATTTCAATTACCATTCACATGTGCCATGGATGACACCAAATCACGGCATAAATGAAACCTGGTAGCAGATCCTTCTCGGGCGGCATTCTGGCATGCGTGAGATATGTTGAGGCGCAAGGCTGCCTCTTTGGGAAGATGGTGTCTCGCGCCTGCTTTGCGATGTCTTCTCTGGTACTGTTTTTTGCCGTTGATCGCATCCGCACCGTACAGTATTTGAAGTTTTTTGCAGACCTCTTTTTATTGTCATCATACATTTTGCATCGGTTTCAACTCTTGGGCCGTAGCAGACAGGTGGGTTTTGTTGATTGCTTCCTTAGTTGAAAAATTGACCAGCCTGAGGGAAATCGAACCACTCGCTCCACGGTGGAAAGTATGATTCCCGCCCGCGATGACCTAAATACCACCCGCATGAAGATTGAAGTCTGGTAGCAGACGGCCTGCGCCCACACCTATATCGGGGTGCCTTGCATTACAAGTACACCAGTGGGACCCCCGTTCGACTCGGGCACAGGCTGTAGTCATTTCGCCTCTTTTTTTTTAAAAAAAAAATTGTGCCGAAAGCTGTACCAATTGAAATTTAAACTAGGTGCACTAAGTTATCTTCTTCCTTTGTCTTTATCCTTGACCTTCCCCGCCTTCCCTCGGCGTGGTCGCCGCACCCCCGCTCCCTCCTCCCCCTCCTCCCCCCTCCTCCCCTTCCCCCCATCACCCTCCACAATCTCATGCACAACACACAGATCAATACAATAATTCCGTTTTATTCCGCTCCTCCCCACCGCTACAATATTACAAACTCCCCTCCCATCCGGCCAACCCAACGAATACAATACGAGACTATGTACTTCACTAACTAAACTAAGGCTAAGGCTACTTGATACGGCATAAGGAACGAGGGATAGATATACGAGATACGTACGTAAGGAGAGAATTTTTGGTGGTACGCAAGACGAAAAAAAAAAATTTATGGGAGACGAGAGGGAAGGATCGTGGGTGGGTCGTGACGAGCGAGCGAGCGTGCGGGATGAATGGATACAGTATTCCGAGATAGAGACGAGACAGAGCTGAGAGCAGAGGGCGCGTGGTGACGTGTGACGTGGCGCGAGGCGATAGCAAGCGACGTGGAGGTCACCGCTTCCGCTTCCCCCCAACCTGCTCTCCTTCCCGCTCCCTCTCCTCCTCCCTCGAATACGGCGTCGGCGTCGCCTCCCTCGAATACAGCCCCGGGACAGGCGTCTGCGGCTCCTCCCCCTCCCCCTCGCTTTCGTAGTACGCGGGCGGCGCGCCGACGTGGACGTTGAGCGACAGCGCAGGCGGCGTCCGCGGCGCAAGCAGGTCGGAGCGCCACGGCACGGGGGTCGGCAGCTCTGAGTCTTCGTCTCCCCCGCACTCCCGGTCGTCGACGACCGTCATCTCCCCGTCCTCGTCTTCTCCCTCATCCTCCCCCTCCTCCGAGTCGTCTCCGTCCTCGTCCTCGTCCACCCACGCGTCCTCGTCGTCCTCCTCCGGCGCCTCCCCGTCCACGGACACGAGCGGTGGCAACGGCACCCGGATCGGACACGGCGTCTGCGTCGCCGATGCAGACGCGGTGGAGGAGAGGGGGAACAGCCCCCTCACGGGGCTCCGCCGCTTCCCCCGCGCGCTCGCCCTCGGCTTCCCCCCCGACGTGCGCACAGGTGCGGGCGGGGACGCCACGCTCCGCACCATCCCCGGCGGCGTGGGCATCCCAGGCGGCGTCGGCGGTGTGAGCATGCTCGTGTACGTCGGGCGGGTGTCGGCGCGGAAGCGTACCGCTGAGGCAACACGGGGAAGGCAACGGCGTGTGTGGAGTGTGTGGAGGTGGGCCGCCGCACACAGATGGTGTCGTCCTTCCCGAAGGAAGCGAGGTGCGCGTTGGTGAGGACGGCGAATGCCTCTGGTGCCGCCGGCGGGGCCGGGGGATGGGAGTAGGAGTGCGAGGGGTGGGCGTGCGGCGGGAGCGGGAGCGCGGGCGGGCGGATTGGGTCCCGCGTCAGCGTCTGTGGGTGGAGGTACGGCGAGCGCGCAGGCTGCGACGGAGGCGGCGGGGCGGGGCAGGAGGACTGCGGAAGGGGGGAGCGCGCGTCAGCTCGAGGACAAGAAACGGGGTGCAAAAGAAATGAAATTGGCAATCACGGCCGCAGATCGGATTCATTCGGTGGATCACCGAGGAATACAAATGACAAGGATTTTATGACGCACATTGTAGCGCCGGCGGACAGAGCGCATCCCGTCGAGGTCACTCCACTCAAACTTGACGCTCCGGAAAGAGAGGAAGAGCGAGAGACGTTGTTCCTGCAAGGCGAGGTTTACTAGGTAGAGTGGCATAGAACAAATAGACGCACGTCGGTGAACTTGAGCGCCTCGGCGTCTTCTAATCGCTGCTCGTTCTCGAGCTCCAGGAGACGTTGCTTGCGCTGGGCGGCGCGCGACGGCGCGGGCTCTGCGGCTGGGCGGCGTATAGTGGTTGCCATTCTGCGTCTATCGGAGAATTTTCTTCTCCTTCTCCTTGTCTTCTAGTCTTCTCTACTAGTGAAACAGAAACGGGCGTGTGGTAGGTGGTTCTGGAGAGAATGGATGTGTAGATGAGTGTGTTGCGCTTGTGGAGGATGCAAAGAAGGACCAGTGGTTTGTTTGTACAGAGAGGAGCTAAGCGATCAATGTTTGCCACCAACTGTTCCCATCACCTCACGCGTGACTCGTCCTTGGAGACCATCACCCGCAAACTGCCGGTCGCGCTCCTCCATTCCTCATGTCGCTCGAGCCTGTCGAATGCATCCGTAGCTTGGCCCTGACCCCCATAACACTCGTCTCAGAATTTGGCCTGCACCTGCCCGTACCGTCCACCCACCCAAAATTGCGGTCTGCTTCGAATTCTTTGCTTCTTTGCTTCTCTTTCATCAATTCACGCATCTCTCGCCCCATTCGTCCTTCCCCGTCCAGGCACCTCATTCTTCTTTCAAAGTTCCCCCGTCAATCTCCGTTTGTTGTGTTCTTCGTGCCCTTCTTACTTCTTCCGCGAGCCGCTCGCTGTTCCGAGAGATGGCATCGAAGCCAGGGCGAATCAGCGGGCCCGCATTTCAGCAGCACACGGTGGCCGCGGCGGACGACATCTGATGTGGACTGATACATCATGACCTGGCATCGCTCCATCTCGCCATCCGCGGGCGGTCTGTCTGGTTTCTCCATCCGCGCGCACCACGACCTCCGATGCTAACCACAACGAGTAACCCGTACCCAGAGCGACGAAATTCTCCTTCTTATCTCAGTTTTCTCGACATGCTCTCGCCGCGGATTCGGGACCCGCGTCTACTGGCAATGTTCTAGACTCGAACGCGGCGCGCGCTCAGACAGCTGTCGTTATCCCTGGGCGGTTCCGGGGTGCGTCCATGTCCGGTTGAGCAGTCGGCTTCTGGAATCCTCTGGACAGTCGTGAGTCGAGCACCGAATGCTAGAATATCCTAGTCCTACCGGCAGCACATATCGTCCGAGCCTCCGCGCCATCCTTGCATCCTTCCTACCGCTCTCTCGGGGTCCCTCCCTCCAGGCTCCCCTTCAATACTCCGATAATGCTACACGAGCACCGGCCTCGAACAACGCCCCGCCCCGCTCCGCTCCGATTCCGATCCCGATTCCGATCCCGATTCCAACTCCGATTCCAACTCCTACTCAGGCCATTACCTCGCATTTTTCCCCACCTCTCCCATTGCAAAGAAAAAAATCGCCGATTTTGGGTCCTGACTATGTAGGGAGACCAAATCCAGGCTCTAAGCTCTCAGACACGGGTCCGTGGGCCGTCGCGTGTCGTGCGGTTGTGCATTGTGCATTGCGCAAACGCAGGAAGGCGGGAGTTCGACTCCCGCGGCCCACGGACTATACGTATATCGCCTCGTGTTTCTTTTCTTTTCTTTTCTTTCTTTCTTTCGACCGCCCGGCGTAACCGTTCATTCTCAGGCTTTCTTTTTGGTCTCGCGTGTGTGCGCTGTTTGAATCGGAGTCGGAGTCGGAGTCGGAGTTGACCCCGTCTACTCGGCTGGCTCGTGCATTCCCCTCCTTCAACTGTTTGCAAGACTCTTCACTTTTCCCAGCTTCCACTCTCGACGATGCTCCTTCCTAGTTACATAATTCCAATCCACAATCCACATCTCGGCACGAGACGGAGTCGGAGTCGGAGTTTTTGGACTTGGAAGTTGTTGACCTTGCGGACTTGTGTGTTCCTCGCTCGACGTTCCCGAATTCCTCTAATTCTAATCTAACCACCAGCTCAGCTTTCGACGACCCTCCTTCCCATTCAGATCCATAACCCACATCCCAGCACGAGCCCGAGTCCGAGTCTGAGTCTGCATTCGTTCAAGTCGGATTTTGGGCTTCAATTGGATGTGGCTCCGGAATTCATCTCGCTTTCAACTTCTGGTTCCGAATCATCCAAGCAAGTACTGTCCTAAACCAAGGAAGGGCCTTGACTGACTGTGTAACGTCCCGTCGGCGCCGACACACGTGCACACACTCAGACGAAACGAAACCGGACTCGGGCTTTTGATCCCAACCACCATCATCTCCGATGTCGAAGTCCGCTGTTAGTCCTCTCAGCCACTCTGTTTGCCAAAAGTGCCACAGCAGTCCTCATAGCTATCTATACGAGCACTTCCCGTCTGGATAGATGCTGCTGTGAAGGAGAAAAAGTCGAGACAAAAAATACATCCATTTCTTTGGACGACCATCCAGCTCAAGTTTGACCCTTCAACTTCCTTCCACTGCGCGCTGTGTTGAATGAAAAGACATTCTCGCTGTGAAGCAGGTTTTGTAGCCACTTGTCCTGATGCTCGCCGCCGCTGCTTGTCGACGCTCTCTCCCGCTCTTCTCTTTGATGTTGACTTGTCAGCGTCACACAGCCACTTCGGCTGAGCGCGAACTCTCACTGGGGGCAAAGACCGAAGCATGCGGAGCACGAGTGCATTACACGCATGTGCTCTGGAACTAGTCACAGGCCAAACAAAGCCTGTGTCACAGTTCTACAATCGGTGCGGGAAACCTCTCCTGCCCTTTGTCCACCCTTTGTCCCTCCTTTGTCTAGTAAAGGACGATTGTCCAATTGTCACACCTTTTTTGTTTCATAGATCATTAATTGCGATGCACATGCATGTAACGCATGCGGCTGTCGCATGCCTCGGTTCTTGCCCCCAGTGACTCTGTGTCCACTGTGCTTTTAAGTACCTGACTTTCCCTAAATGTGAAGCACAGAGAAATGGAGTCTGCCAATGAAACTCAGCCCTCAAATTGATGATATATTCCCGTAACAATAGGGTGTTTCACGACGAGTTTTTTGATCCTTTTTTGATGTTTTTTTCGATGTTTTTTTTGTTTCTTTTATGAATGTAAAAAGACTGAAAAAACACCGAAAAAAGGTGGAAAAACAGTTGAAAAAAGGTCCGTCGTGAAACCCCCCACCCGCAAAAGACCAGACCGTCACAGAACTGATGTAATCAGTGTCACCAGTAACTATTTCATTGCACTCACCATCCGCCGTCTGTCGGCATAATGCCGCATGTGTCCCTCTGTCAGCAACGGCCTCTGGGTTGGCTAAACAGCGAGTAACCCGGCGAGAACCCCAACCAGGAGAAACCCGATAGACGCTAGTAGCTTGTGTGTTCCCCGAGCAGTAGGACCAGTCGTACGGCGTCCTCCCTAGGAGGCCGTATGTCGTAGGTCGGGATGCGAGGCGGAACCCGGAACGAGTCGAAGAGGGTGTGATATCCACTCAGGTACCACACCCGAGGTGTGGATACAACCCATAATACGGTGCGAGGGAAGCGGGGCAGGGTGGAGACAATGCCTATGTCAAGCCGAGGGTAGAAGCCTGAGATTAGACGAGGTAGAATCTACTGTACATGGAGATTCTACCGTGCTTATATAGGCTTCTAATAAATTAAAGCGATCGCGGTCAATCGCGATCAGTTCCTGCAACGTAGCGTTAAGGAGCATTAATGCTGATGCTCCTGGACTCCTCTGTATTGGTTTCCGTGGTGTCGGTGGACCTAGGAGACCCGACGTTCGGGTTTCCTAGTCCTAAGTGTCATCGTCTCCAGTGGTTCAAACCCCGATCGGGTTTGCAACCACTCCTGTACTCCGTGTACCCTCCTGTGTCAGCCCTTGGTGCGTCCGGGGACTAGAATCCGTCTGTACGGGTTCCTAGTCCCTAACGTCTTCTGTATTCCGTGGCGCAGACTCCCTGAGTCTGCGGCTTTAGAATCCGAGGCCGGGTTTCAACCGTGAGAAGGTCACGTGGTGGCGTCATGAGAGCCCCGTGCCGCTAAGACGCGTCTGTATCCATACGGACGCGTCGCGCGAAAAAGTGGAACCCGGGCGATTCATGACACCCTCCGCCAAAAGCTTCTTCGTGGTGCTTACAAATACGCTGCAAAGCTCCAGAAATGGCGACAGAAAGAAAGGAAGCAGGAGGAACAGCTGGCAGAGGAGGAGGCTGAGTTTGCGACTGGCTTGGGTGTTACAGATGCTCTATATGAGGAGGAACCTGGCGACAATGGGGCAGATAGCTCCGATGCCTCCTCTGTGTCCTCGATCTCGTCTATGGGATCACTCTCCTTCCGCCTGGGTATCTGGAGCCTTCTCAGAAGCGTTCTTGGGCTTGGACTTGGACTTTCCAGCCATGAAGGAGAGAGGGCGCAGCAACGAGTCAGTCGCGGACCAGTGCCGAAATGCATTACTAATCTACCCCTATGCCTACACGAGGAAAAATGAGTTGAAAAAAGAGTCTGGAAAAAAGCCTGTGTGACATAAAAGACCCCCACCCCTTTTATGCACGGGGTCAAAAAATGACTTGTTTTTTCAGACATTGTTTTTTTGATCAGCATCGAAAAAGGAACGAAAAAAGGCGTCGAAAAAGGATCAAAAAACTCGTCGTGAAACACCCTAATGAATCCCGTTACCATCAGAGTCTCACTCCTCAGGTTCGCGCAAGCTGACAACCTTCTATTTCAATGTCTCTGACTGCAGGCATTCGGCTCTCTACATTGGAGTTGTGGTCCGCAAGAATCCTCATCCTCCTCAACTTGCAATTGTCTTGATCTACGGGGCCACGAGTTCTTCCCCAATTTCCATCTGAGCCATCCGTCAAGTTGAGCGAAATATGTCGGCACCATGGTAATCTGAAGACATAGACCTGAGTTATTCTTCAAGACCACCACAAGGCCAAAGCACGCACTACCCAATTTACAGTCCCCAGATTATGGCAATTGAAGACATGACTGGAAGATCAACGCCAAAAGAACTTGAACAGCTGTACATGACGTGCATTGTATCACTTGATCCCTGGTTACAAAATCGCTCCGGATGGTGAAAACGTCTCAGCAATTATGTAAAGTTCGAGTTAACTTCAACCGTCAAATGCTCAATGTCCCTCGCCGGTCCATGATCACCCCTGAGTTCACTGAGACTGGAATTATGCCTCCGAGTCTGTTGCCTTCTCGCTCTCAGCCCCTTACAAGATTTCCCTGGCTTCAACAGTGATCACTTTATCCGTGCCGCTCTAATAGTTCGATTGAGCTATATGGCTCGGATAAAAAGTCTTGAGCCAGCAAATTACTCAAGGTTGCAGTGAGGCCATGATACTGTTCCACTGCCTAGAACTGGTTCTGACACGTCAAACTGATTACAGACATCAACCATTTCTCAAAGCTAGTGCAGAAGTTCATGTTGGAATGGCTATAGGGCGAAACTGACTCAGCTGACAAGCTTTATCTGTTGCATGGACATCGCAAATCTCAAGGACCGACCCAAGTTACTTCCCTTTTGGCAATGGTGAAAGCAGTGAAATATTGAGAGGAATTACCTTCGTGTTGATCCCAACTCACTTGTCAGCCATTGAAGTCATGTGTTATATCCACCAGGTGCATCAACCAGTTCCTGGCTCGGAAAGGTTGCGCAGGTTCAGCAGAGGGGAAGTAGAAACACTAGAACATGCCATAATCACTTGTGCATCCTCGGACACAGTTGTGAAATTATGAGCTGGCTTCCTAGCGGAACTTTTCACTGACCTTACAGACCTCTGCATCCAGTGATTGCACTTTGAAATACTGATTTCTTGGAGGCCATTATATCGAGATCAACTACCCTGCTGGTTGTAAAATTTGCGCTTAGGTCCTAGGGAGTTATTTCATGCCGTTCCTGTGTTTCATTTAAATGCTTATTCAGAAGGTTGACCATGTTGATGTGCTAACTCTCTTTTTGCTTCTCCTGATCCTTTTAGCTCTATGCCAGCGAGTTTGAACGTTACAACTGCCAGCTGCAACCGGGAACTCGGCTAACGGGGTTTTGAGAGGTCCACGGAAGATGGTATAGCTATATTATAGTGCGTGTACACTGGAGTAATCCGTGGAACCGGTGCTTCTGAGTGGGACCGTGCCGTGTAATTCTATTTACCTACCTACCGGCGGGGGTCCGACTCCCTGCGGTCCCCACTGGATAGACGCAGTAATTTTTTTTAGCTTCTGGTTTTTGTGTGTTCCCGACATACTCATCCCCGCAGCGGTGCATTTTTCCCCTTTGACCGATGATAAGCCATGAAACGGACCATGGGTGAAATAGCAAGGAATTTGCTGATTTCTGCCTTAATCACATAGCGCACTGCTCCAAAGGATTAGCATAAGTCCTACATGGCTAATCAGGGCTTGATCCTGTATGAGGACCTTAATCAAGTCCGCCTGGGATGCATCAATTGGAAAGTTCATACTGGTTGACATCCATGATTAAGGGTTTAATTGCCAAGATTAAGCATCGCTGCTTAATCAAGGCATCGTGGGGCCCACAAACAACATGGGCAATATTAATCATCCTCTCTGATGATCTGGGGCACCACTGTGGGGTCTTGATTAGGCATTCAAGTGCTTTGTTGTGCTTGATTTACAGAGGGAGCCTTGCGCGACGGGTCAGGTGATTTGGGTTTAACAGTAACCGGTTACCCCGGCTGTGGTTGAACTTCGCTTATCAACTATCCGATCATTGTTGCCATCCTGATTTGGTTACTTGAACCAGGCTAGGACAGTAACTCGCATATCTCCACAACCACTTGGCGGTTTGGGCTGATTAAGGTACTGGCTCAAAGCTAGTACCTACGTCTACCTAAAACTGAAGGTCCTGAATGGGGGACAAGAGGATAGAAGATGGGACTGTCTACACGATCGAACAGGGAGCAGTCACACCGGACACACTCAAGCATTAAGGGGTCGACACACGAGGATCCTATATATTTACCCACGTGATTAACTACGGACGCCTTACTCATATACCAGCAAGTAGACTAATCATCGTATTGTAAGCATAATTGTACAGTATATAAGGAAGAGGTTTTGGCATAGATAGGCACTGAACTTTATGTCACTAAGAGCATTAGCCTTTACCGGTTATTGCTTGATAAACGATGGAGATTCGGGACTTGTCACCCAGGACTGACTTTGTTAAGAAGTTTTCTTTCGTCTGCACGAGTAACTCAATATCAATTGTTGGATCGGGATCTTGGGATTGGGAATGGTTAAGAAGCTAGAGAGAGCTTATTAGGATTGAGAACACGGCACGGCACTACAGTAGCCTTGGAAGGCTTATTATTTGGGATTTGGAAAGAACAAAACACCTTGTTAAAGATTGGGATTGTTGGCTCAAGCTTCTAAAGCTTTAAACTCAATTTGTTGGCTTAGGCACTCGTTTGGAATTGTTCAAAGAGGTCTAATACTCTAAATCAAAACTTGCACTTCGGACTAGACCTCTTAAAACAGGCTTGTTCCTCGCAACCTCTGTTGGATTATCTGTGCTCCTTGAACCTTCTTAAAGCGTTCAAAAGACCCGTACTCGGCGGCACAGTCTAAATCATTCAAGGGGAAAGTAGTTAGGATTTGGTTAGTAGTTGCATTTTTGCCTTAATTAAGCAACTCGCATTCTGCTCGTTGGGTCTTGATTAAACTAGTACTGCTGTAGACACCGAGCAAGCATTTCACCGAGTCTCTTTTCCCCGCCAATTCCTAGCCCATACCCCAATACCCTACCCTACCTAAACCAACTTGAAGGGCCTTGACTGAACAGGCAACAGATCAGCGCCCTCGTCACGCACTCACTATCAGACGAAACCAGCAGGCAGGGGTTCAACTCCCTGCAGGCCATGTGTAGGTTTATATATTTTTTGTCCGTTTCTTTTCCGGTTTGGGTTTGGTTTTGGTTTTGGCTAGCATTCAGGACAACTTGTACGTGCGTCCGACTTCGTAGCTCAAGCATTCTCGAGATGGGTTGCGTCCCCAAGCTTACTGGCTCGCACCATGTGTGTGTTGTTATCAATTAATTCAGACTTCGGGTGTTCACCCCAGGCCCGCCGCCTATGCGGTGATTGTAAGTAATTCACCTTACCATGGATGCTGAGGGGCTCGAATCCCCAGGGTTTATCAGGGATGCATGCATAAATCCTTTTGGCGACTTTAACCAATATTTTAGTCCAGCATATCCATAGAATGTTCATCTGTAGGTGCAATCTGACACTGGGGGAAAGAACTGAGGCATGCGACAGCTGCATGCATTACATGCATGTGCATTGCAGTTAATGATCTACCAAACAAAAGAGGTGTGCCAATTGGACAATCATCCTTTACTAGACAAAGGAGGGACAAAGGGCAGACAAAGGGCAGGAGATGTTTCCCAGGTACAGGGAATCCTGTCCTGCCCTTTGTCTATTATTTGTCCCTCCTTTGTCTAATAAAGGACAATTGTAGAACTGTGACACAGACTTTGTTTGGCCTGTGCCCAGTTGCAGAGCACATGCGTGTACCGTACTCATGCTCCACATGCGTTGGTCTTTGCCCCCAGTGTGAGGTCTGGTGTCTGGACCCCAAATTTCTTTCCTCAACTCAATATGTTTTCACCTTCGCAGTGTGTGTGCCACAGGTAGGTCCTTCTGCTCTAATATCCAACTCAACATGGTCCAACACCACCTGTCTCCCCTGTAAGCCCACCGTCATCCTATTCCAGCCGATGGTGGGGCCAAATTGAATATTTCGTCTACTATCACCATTTTGCCTTTGCAGTACAGGCCAGCCATGGCCTGCCCTTTGCAGGCTGGCTGCATGCTGGTCACTCCATCCTAATAAACACCTACACCAAATAAATCACATGGACATCCCCACATGCCTCTGCTGTCACAGAGAAGACAAAACTATTATACATTTCATCTTTCACTGCCCTGCCCATGCCAATGCTCACACCGAGCTGCATCACATCAATGGGTGACCGAGTCGATGCCTATCAAAATTACTATCGGAGTCTAAACTGCTGCTGCTGCTCTTCCAATTCATTGCCTGCTCCAGGCAATATCACACTGTCTTCGGCGAGCTCCCAACAGTTATGTTTAATGTCAGCAATGGCCCTTAGGTCAGCTGGAACATGTCAACACCAGACACAACAGCAGCCATCCCTAGGTGTTGAGAGAGAATTTGTCACCGCTCGAATAGCGCATGACCATGTGTCGAGGATCCAAGGGGAGGATGTGGCCAACCAGGCCAGCATCCATAGGCAGTGAGCAACCCACGCTGAAGAACCCAAAGATATTGCAGAGAGAGTACTGCAACTATGCACCAGACCCTAGTGAGAGGAATCCGCTCCAGACAGCTTGAATAGGGGCTTCAGGTTCTGGATAGGGGGTTGGGGTTACGTCCCAAGAACCCAAGAGGAGGAACCCAACTCAGGGGTGCTCTGAACAAGGGTTCCAACTGGATCCAAGACTGAGGGGTGCCTGAGGGGAACTCGGGCAAACCAGTCTCTGTACAACCATGCCAGGGAACTAGTGTGATGATCTCTTCCCCTTGGTAGGTAAGCATCTCTCCTTGCTGCTACCTAACGGGCCAGATCCATCATTGCTAGGTTGAGATCCCAAGGCAAAGGACAGAGAGTAGGAGTTCTGGTGTTGTTGAGTGAAAGGGGTGTGAAGGCTAGACCAGAGCAACAAGATGGGAACAAGAGCACTCCAGGCTCAAGTCCAAGAACCAAGTAATCCAGCCAAAGTAAAGCCTGAGAATAGACGAGGTAGAATCTACTGTACAGGGGAGATTCTACCGAGTTTATATACCTTCTACATCAATCAAATATGATCATGATTGGTTACTGTATCCAACATTAAGGAACATTAAAGCTGATGCTCCTAGTCCCTATGTGTTATCACCACAGCATCTAGGGGTCACCAAGGATTCATGAGCATAAAGGAGCCAACAGGTGGCACCAAGGGGACACCTGTCGCCATTCAGGAGCAGAGTCATCTTGGCATGGATATCAGGAGTGAATATCCACCAACATAAAGAAGTGTAGTCATGACCCATTGGATATGGTCATCGCCATAAAGGAGTCCGGGTTGCTAGCACAAAGAACCCGGGTTGCATGTGTATGGTGTCTTGCCCTTGTCGCATAGAGTCCTGGGTTACTGTGATAAGAACCCGGGTGGTAAAGTGGTGAGGAATCCATGTCTACATGGATTCCGAATAAAAGTCCAAGGGATGTTCATGTCCCTGTGGTCGTATATTGTTGTCTGCCATCTCGAGCTCTCCATTAGACTCGAATGGGTGTTGTGGGCCAAGGAATGAAACAGTGACTATGGGGCTAGCGGTGAAATAACCACAAACCAAACCTTGTAAATGAATACACGGTTTGATAATGCAACTACAACAACTCTAACACTATAATCCTCGTGCAAGCTTGGGGTTCCAATCCAGTATAGATTGTGGCAATTTGAACTTTAGTTCTCTTTTGAAAGTAAGACTTTATAGGTCTACAAGTTGTATATATAAATTGCTTGAAACTGTTCTAGGCGCAATTGCGGATAGATGTCAGGGGAACCACCACCTCAGCCCCTGTTTCCCCCCTTCCCCACCTGTGCTCTCTCCTTCCTCAGGTTGACCCCCAGCACTCATCCTGGCACATAGCCTGTGATCAGGCCCGAGACTATTGCCAGGCACTTCGTCACCTATGATGTCATGGTGCATTAGAACTAGTTCTCAATGCACCAGTGCATCATACCCCGTGATCTGTGGCTGTGGGAGGTCACCTCACACAGCCATCTCCCACGGTCTCCCATCACATCCATCATTTGTTGATCAGTCTGGACACGTGCTACTGGGTAGCTTAGTTTTTAAAGCTGCGCCTAGCATGGGAATCCTCATCCTTTCTTCTCTTTGGATTCCTCCGCTAGGTGCGTAGTATTTCCGCTCCTGTATTCTAGTACCTATATTTATACTTTGGATTCCCTTGCTAGTTTCCGCGCCCCGTGCTGAGCTTAAGGTTGCCCTCACAATAGACAAGATTTTATGTTCAACGGTTTGTATTATGTGGGTCTAGGTTTGGAGATAGTACTCCGATGCGAAACGCAAGTGATTCTTATGAAATCCCGATTCTAATAGTATCCACAGTTGCTAATCCTTGAGAGATTACCGCCAATTGTCAAGTCCAATCCATTTCCTTATATTCCACGCATCCGTTCTGTTTATCCAATATCTCCATGCGTAGTTATAAAGATCCAAATCCAACACAGATAATATTTCAAAGGGAAAACAAACAAAACTTTGGTATAGCTTCTGGGTGTCTCCGAATGAATGCCTACTTGACCGGTTAAGTGTGAAGCCTAGTAGCTTCGCATCCAACAGGTGGGGTGAGATTCACTGGCGTCCCTCCCATAACTATCCACTTAAATACTTTACAGGATTCTAAATATGGACCCTAGCCCCCCCGATGCTAGAGGGGCTGCCACAGAGGTGTCCAAGAGACACATGAACAGTGGTCAACCGATCAGGGTTTCAACCAATGGATACGAGACAACATTAAGGACTAGGTAACCTGTACAGTCGGGCCCCTAGTCCTCTGACACTATAGAGATCAACACAGAGGAGTCCAGGAGTATCAGCATTGACACTCCTTAACACTGTGATACAGGAACTGATCACGACAGACCACAATCACATTTAATTTATTCAAAGCCTATATAAGCTCGGTAGAGTCTCCCTGTACAGTAGAATCTACTTCATCTAATCTCAGGCTTCTACCTTGGCTTGACATAGGCATTGTCTCCACCCTGCCCTGCTTCCTCTACATTGTGTTGCGGGTTGTGTCCACACCCTGGGTTTTATACCTGAGTGGATATCACACTCTCTTCAACTCATTCCGGGTTCTGCCTCACATCCCAACCTACAACATACAGTCTTCTCAGAAGGACACTATACAGTTGGTCTTACTGCTCGGGGAACACACGAGCTACTAGCGTCTGTCGGGTTTATCCCAGTTGGGGTTCTCGTTGGATTACTTGTTGTTTAGCCGACCCAGAGGCTGTTGCTGACAAAAAGCATTACATCTTTCAGAAAGACAAGTAAAATGCGAGCCTTCGAAATCCTTGCTGTGAATGATTAAGAACAAGAATTATGTAAACAGAATTACTTGCAATACAATCCTATCTGTTGTGTTTATTTCTGGTGTACTTCACACATTCTTTGGACCTCGGTATTGACGGGGTTTCGTGTCTATTCAGCCAACTACACTACAACTTGTTTATGCCCAGTACCCTGAAGATGCAGAGCATCTTCTCCCTTCTGGGAAGTATCCATCTCAGTGTTGTAAAGTCAGTGACTTATCATTGACCCGGTGAAATGGTGCACTAGGGTGCCACCGTGAAATCTAATGGATTGACTAGTGAGAAAAGCGAACTAGTCACTCTACTCAAACCAACCAAAACCAAAACAAATCACAAATCCTAATCCTAATACTCGTGTGTGTTCGGGGAAGTAGGGTATGTATCACCCATCAAGAGGGTGTGCAAGGTTGGAATAAGGCTTTTGTTTCAATAGCAACTATGCGGTTTAAGCACGGTTATGCTGGGGTAGCAGGGACTTCATGCCAACAGAATATCAAGACTCAAGTAAACCTTAGACTGTTCAAGTCTTCAGTTTCTTTGTGAGCAGCAGAACCTAACACTACTGGCAACTAGCCAAGAAGCAGAAGGTAAGGCAGACTATCAACAGACAGTCACTACTTCAATATCAACTTTAACTGCACGAATGGCGGCGGTATCAACAAAACGAGGGCAGTTACACAGAAGGTGGGGGCTGGGCTAATCACGAGGACAGTTACACTGAAGGCGGTCTCACTTCTATTAACAAGTCTTAACCTGGAGGTAAAGTTGGATAGGTTGAACAAGGGCTCTTATATCAATGCAGTGGTAGTCTTTTCGACATCCCGTATCTTCTAGTCTTTTCTGTGTGTCTTCAAATCTGTCTGATATCTTTTCACAAATCTAGAGTCTACTATATTGCCCATATATCTGGGTGGATAGTTTACTGGCTAATACAGAGTACATAGCTGGCTTTTATACATTTCAGAGAGAAGTAAAGGAGATAGCGGAATGAATAGGAACAATAAAGGGGGGGAGACTGAGTAGTGAATGGCCAATGGCGTAGAAGGCATTCTCAACCATGGGTATTAACCTGCTACCGGGGCTAGTCCACATGTATTTCTCTAGCACACCATAAGGCGTGCTTAGTTGTCTTGGTTTCCATCTTTCTGACTGAGCAAGTCATTCTTTAGTCATTGCTGACTGGTCAAGTCAGTCTTAGTCAATTCCTATTCAACTTCTGTATCAGTCACATACTTCACAAGCTCAGTGGAACTCATAGTACATATCAAGCGGATTGACAATATAGCACGGCGCTATATTGGTGGACCAGTATAGTGACGAGTGAAATATAGCGCGGCGCTATTCTGTAGTGCCAATCCTCATCAATCATATCAATAAATCCTTGATGCGAGGCCCGCATCTTTCTAACAGTCAGATCTGCCCGAGTAACCACAATGATGGTCAACTTAGTAACATCTCTTCATCCCAATCTAATCAGTTGGACCTATACACAAAATCAAGCGGCGCTATATCTCTGCCGGCCCTAATGTGGTTGTACCAATCCTCACTTTGTATATCTTGTTTTAATAGTCATCAGACTATTCAGAGGCCATTGAAGCAGCAAGTCAATAATTCTGAGTAGTTCCCTGATGTTTCACCTCCAGCGCATAAGATAATGGTTTACCACCACCGTCTATAGCTCAGTGTAGAATATCATAGTCAGGATGTAACAGCCTTTTGGGCTGCCTTGTCAAGTCTACTCAATCCTTCATAGTTGATTTGTTACACTGACTTTCAGCCATCAATAGTGTAACCTACTACCCCAGGGAGGGTGTATGCTCGTGATTTAATGCCTCACTTTTGCCCACTAATAGGTTCAAAATGAAATAAAAACTGGTGTTTTCATGCATGTTTTGGTACACGCCCTATCACCGGGTCAATGACCTTTGGTGTTCTGACACATCGTATTATAAGGGCCACTGACTTGTCACCAACCTTTGACTGACCCGTCAAACAAGCAGATCAAATCGCTTTCCCACACTTCGTGAAGCTTTGCAACTTTGAGCAAAATTTTAGGGGTTCGCATGGGGAGCATCCAGCAGGGTCATTGGCTGTTGACCGACTAGGTCGATCAAAGTCATTGATGAGTCGATCAAGGGTGGTGACCCGTCACTGATGGGCCATTGACAACACCGATCCATCTTACTGAGACAGTTCTAATCATGTGGCTTTTCTTCAAAAGCTCTGCACTTGTCTTTCCTGTTTGTCCAATATTACAGGTATGTATACCTCATCTTCACGAGTTTAATTGGAAGGAATAACTCTGTCATTCCACTAGGTACTAAAGTTAGTTTTGCATGCGACGGAAACCAGCAAGTGTGGCCTATGGTTATTTTACGTGATTTGACTGACTAGGTTGGATTAGTACAATTTTGCTTCAAAGTTGCGGTGGCATACCTGATTGGTATGCAAAAGGTGTAATCACTGGTTGGGAGATTCAAGTTTTTCAGCACAATTTATGGTGAAAAATGTTGTTTGTTTTTCAGACATTTTTCACCGAAAAAGGTAGTAAAAAACTCAAAACATTTTCACTATTTTGTGAGTCCGAGGTGAAAAATTCAAAAGGAAGCTCAAAAGAGGTGAAAAAGATTTGAATTTTTCACCACTTTTTTCAGTAAAAAATGTCTGAAAAACAAACAACATTTTTCACCATAAATTGTGCTGAAAATCTTGAATCTCCCAACCAGTGAATGCTAGCGATAAAGCTAAGTTCTCCTTACTCCTGCTAGCCAGCAGTATTTCTCTGGTTCCATAGGTAACTTACGGTGGAAGCTTGGTTGTTTTTGCAACCTCACAATCTTTCAAAAAACTATCGGAAAGCGGTAGTTAAATATAATCAGGTTATGAGACAAAAGTAACATAGTATGCACTGGGTAGCGGCCATTGAGTAGTTGCATCATTCGAAGGGCAGACTGAATAGAGACAGTAACACCACCGAATTGCCAGGTCCAAAGGACAGGTAAACACTGAAATCACAACATAAATAAACGAAATGGAAGTGGAGACAGCATTTGTGTGCATATGGGATCTTGTGATGAGCACTGGAGGAAAACGATCATAAGACTAGGCACATACAGAGATGTACCACCTCTTGGAACAGTATCACCACTTGGGACGATGGCCATTTTCGGCCTCCCCACTTGTGTTTCATCCTCAGAGTTTTTTCCAATGCAAAGTGATATGTTTTAGGTATACTGTAGTATAGTTTGAGGATTATCAAGGGAATGGATCCCATTAAAATTCAACATCACCATCAAAAGTGCCGAAAACATGAAATGATTTGATGTGCATTTTCGGATTTGGGCAGGCAATTATTCAATCAATTGTCTTTAAGTTGGTATACTTCAGTTTCCAATGTACATCCTCCACCTGGGGCAGTTTCAACGTGACCAAGTGCTTCTATCTATTACAAAAGGTGGATTTCGCTGGGGGAACTCTATATGGAGTATGTCACATCACGTTCCCAATTTGGTCCATCACCAATGCGCACAAATTATCTTGTTGCGCACCTGCCGTCCCTCTATGCCAGCCACTCCCGCCCCATTTTCTCAGAATTACCATACAGAATACAGAATCGGTACCAAAGATGTGTTTGGCCAGGTCAAATTGGCTCCCGGAGTCCGCCTCAATTACTCCGAGATCAATCTTTATTTGGCCATCCCAAGAGGTGGTACATAACTGTATCGCGCAACCTGCACTGGTGCACAGTGAGTGATTCATTGCGCATGTTTGGCTCCTGCACTTGATGTGTCCATGTCACGAGACCACAATCATCTTGCCTTGAAGCCGACGTCGTCTCCATGAAAGGGGTTGGCCGGCAAGCGGCGGGGCACAACAGAATTCAGAACATCAGATTTGCCTGTACATGTGAGCCTTTTATTTTTTGGACCACTCCATAGAACTCAAAAGGTGGAATCGATGCAAAATTGATGTAAACACCTGAATGAAAGTTTGATGAAAGTGAGTGTTAGCGGCTGGTTAGAGGATGGGATTTTGGATGCACGGGGATTGGCGAGGTGCGGGTGGGGATCGGAACAGCCCGGAATGGGGCTGCTGTATAGTTGACAGGTGGCAGAGAAGACTTTTCTTCACCCATTTGACGCTTGTTTATACTGGACTTTGTACTACGACCACAAACAACATTCATGGTGTTTGGGATTTGGTCTGGCAGCATCTGGGCTGGAGAGCAAACTTTAACAGCAGTGTGGTGACGTAAGACGGTCATTTGCTTTCAAGGTACTGGCAAGATTGGCAAATGAGGCCCGATGCAAGCCCGATGATCTATCTTTCCTATTGGCTGGGAGAACGTCGACCATGCTTTTTCTTCTAGTAAACGTTGGCCGGAATATCTTGACAGACAGATTTTGCCACCAAAAGTTCCTGCATCCCTCGTTATACAGTGCGTGCCATTGGCCTCCATAACGAGTGAGGCACGAACATTTCGTTAGTAGAGCGTCTGTCAAGAGAGACTACCGTTGGCCTCTGATTCAGCTCTAATGATCTCTTCTTCCCGTCGCTCATCCCAAAATTCTCCCACCCATCCATGGAGCGATCTTCGCTTCCATTTCGTTTATTTCTGTTGCGATTTCACACGTATTCTGGACCTAGCAATCAGTGGGTGGTGTTGTCATCTCTATCCACTCTGCTCTAGAAATGGTGCGATTATTTTATGGCCGATACCCAGGAGCTACTATTTTGCTTTGCAGTCCAATCTCCAGCGGCCTTCTGCAGGAAAAAATCCGGCTTACTGATGCGGTTCTAATTATGTCTGTACTTGCTTTCTTTTCTTGGCCCAAAACCATCTATCTCTGATTGACTGCCGCTCTCTGAGAGTTTCTGTGGTAGTGGGATAGATTCCTTCCTGGTCGGTGGAGCGCTGTCGGCATCTTTGAGCCGTGTATATTTGGTCAATAGAATTTGAAGATCGTACCTCGGTACCACGAGTCCTTCGCTTCCTGGCTGATAGATTGTCCGACAGATTGAGATAGCCAAAATAACCAAGCTTCCATCGTACCTGTGGCCGTATCAGGTGGCTATCATGGGTACGGAAAACTTAGGGTGGGACCCAGCTGAAATTAGAACAAATATTATAAGAAGGTGACTGCCGATTGTCTCTCTCGCCCCACGACTTGTCCGCAATGCCTGCTTCAACACATTTCGACAATCTCGTTCAATATACTTCTTTCGCCGCTGCCACGATTAAAGAGATAGCAGACGAAGCTCAGATACCCTTCCTTCTCTCAGCTTCGTCGCTGGTCTTGGAGATTGTGCATGCCATTCAAGTATGCTACCCCGCGAGTTCAAAGCAAAATTGTACTGATCCAACATAGTCGGTCAAATCGCATAAAGACGACTGGATTCAAGTTACAACTCGAATCCACGAAATTCTATGTGCAATAATCAGCCTGTATCCAAGTTCCGAAACCGATGGGGCCCTTCCGCCCACCTTGTTGTATGACATCGCGAAGTTCGCTGGGTGTGTTGAAAGTTCAATGGTCTTATCCTGGCGATAATTGTCATTCGGCAGAACCCTACAAAAGATATATACCTGCTTGAAAACACAGCAGGGAATGAGCAAGCTCAAACGACTTTTCAAACACCTGGAGAATGTGTCTCAGTTGGACATCTGCAAAACCGAGCTCCAACAAAGCCTTGATGTTTTCCGTGTTAGTTCTTTTCCTCGTTTGGAAGCGTTTTGGTTGATGTTTTCCAGGTTCACGTAGCAAAGGCGGCGATATCGGGGATGGCCCTGATGGAGAAAGATGCAAAGGACTTGCACGATGAACTTTTAGCCTGGCTTTCTGGTCATCTCGAGCTTACATATTCAGGCAGAACTTCGGCCGTGAGTTGCAGCTCTGAATTTTTTGAGTTCTGACCCGTGCGCGCTAGGTAACAGAAAATTTACCAAGTATTAGCAACAGGTTCATTCCGCATTAGTTTCGACAGCATGGCATTAATCAGTTTGAATAGCTCTGCATCACTTTCCATGTTACCACCCTACCCGCAGATATTCCATGGCCGCGAAACTGACCTTCAAAGAATTATTGATGTCATCAAAGAGGAATCGCCTCGCGTTGCTATCCTGGGACCTGGTGGAATAGGCAAAACGAGCCTGGCAATAGCGGCCCTGCACCATAACGATGTTGTGGATAAATATCCTCAGCGATATTTTCTTCCGTGCCATTCAGCAACAACTTGTGCTCATCTAGTCGCAGTCATCTCGTCTAATGTCGGAGTCGACAAGGGTCCAAACCTTGGGAGAAGATTGGTCCGCCACTTGCAATATAGCCCGTCGTCTCTACTGGTTTTGGACAACTTCGAGACTCCGTGGGAGGCTGCACGGGCAGATGTTGAAGAGTTTTTGTCTCTTGTGACCGAAGTTCCTCAGCTAGGGCTATTGGTACTTCTTTCGATCTGGTGTTGGTATTCTAACTAATCATGCAAAACAGATCACGATGAGAGGAGCGCAACGACCCGGAAAAGTCCAATGGACCCGTCCTTTCCCAGCCCCGTTGCAACCATTTTCCGACGCCGCCGCTTTGCAAACTTTCGTTGATATCGCAGATGAAAATCACAACCAAGACAGCCTCAAAGCAGTGCTCGAATGCACCGGAAATCTTCCACTCGCTGTTAGTCTTATGGCTAGCGTCGTTGCACATAGAGGATGTGACGAAGCTTTAGCCCGTTGGAAGATACAGCACACACAGCTCCTTTCCGCGGGATCCGACAAGACATCAAGTCTGGACATATCAATTCGGTTGTCATTCTCCAGCTCACAGATGAATGCTGGAGCCCAGCAGCTTTTGAGCATTTTGTCCATGCTGCCCGATGGTCTCACAGATGCGGACCTCATTCAGGCGAAGCTCCCCATTCCCAAGATCTTGACCAGCAAATCAACCTTAATTGCGACCTCTTTGGCATACCTGGATAATCATAAGCGACTGAAGGTTCTGGTGCCTATCAGAGAGCATGTTCTGGCTTTTCACCCACCATCCGCAGCATTGAAGGTCTTTCTGCGTCAGTACTTCCACAACATTCTCGACCTCTGGTCCAAATTCGACAATCTTCAACTCGGACACATCGTGGATGGTATTTCAACCAATCTGGGCAACTTGAATACCATTCTTTTGGACTCACTAGAGACAGATGCTGTTGACGCAGCACAGAACGTCGAAAGCATTCTTCTCCTGAATCGGTTTTATGTGGCTACTAAGAATGCATCTCTGCCTCTCATGGCTGCTTTGGCAAGTAAAATGGATCAGTGGAAGACCCAACCCGTGTATGGGCAATACCTCATTGAATTGTTCTACTCTGCTATGGATTCTCCCATCCCCGACGCTGAGAGTAAAATCATTCTCGGCAACCAATATTTTGAACATGTTGATTCAATCGAACGGGGTAAGGTTCTGCATTGGGTGCATATCTCATTGACTGATGCTTTGATTTCAGCCAAGTGGTGCCACGCCCTATCATATTATTACCGGTTTCAAAACAATGATCTCGCCAGGTCCCTTGAAAGCTGCAAGGCTTCGCTGAAGTTCGCTGATAACGAGGGACGCCCGACAACAATTGGCAACAAAGCCCTGCATGACATCTCGCTCATTTACGCCAATACAGGAAACCATTTGGGAGGCCGGATACAAGCGGAAAGGAGCCTGGAATATGCAAAGTATTTAGGAGATATTCATGCCCAAGCCAAAGCATTGGCAGTGCAGGCCTTCTGTTGGTTAGCTTTCTGCAACTTCAAGCAAATCAGAAATCTTTGCCAAACTGCACGGGAATTGCTGGACATGGTCGGTTTGAAGGGATCTTCGACTGACCTCCAGTTGATGGCCACCGAGGCAGCAGTGCACTACATCAAAACGGAATATGCAGACGCTCATCGCATTTATATGTCTGTTGTAGATGGTCATCCGGCAGGACAGCTCCCATCGCACCGCATTACCCTAGCGCACATTAATCTCGCTGCCATCGATGTGATGCTTGGAACTAACCCGGATGTAGTACAGCAGAATCTCGACATAGCCAGGCGGCATCTCACAACATCCATATCCTATCCGCCGGGGCTCATCTACTGCGATATGGCGTCGGCAGAGCTCGCCCTTCGGGAGGGAAACCTGCTCGCTGCAAAGTTGACATTTTTGCGATGCCTCTCGGCGCTAAGATATACCTCCGAGGAGGGAGCCACTCAATGTATGAACCAACTGGCCGATTTGCATCATGGCATGCACGATGCGGGCACCACTCTGGAGTGGAGTGGAGTGTTCCTTGCGTTTGCGCTGAAGAATAAAAACAAGCTCAGCACAATCCATGCGCTTCGCTGTCTGGCAAAAATCTTCGTTGCTCAAGCTGATGATAACACAGCTCTGAGTCTTTTCAAAGTTGCCCTCGATGCATTTACCCTCATGGATGTCCATCGCTGGCGGGGAGAATGCATGGTTGGGATGGGAGACATATTTCTCCGAACTGGTGATCCAAATAAAGCGGTGGAACTTTACACTGCGGCAATGTCGCTCTTCCACGTGTCTTCTCAAACAAAGGAGGCTCATCAGCTCCAAAAGAAGCTTGTCGCAGCCAATCAGCTAATCCTTGAACAATCAACGGATCTATTGGCTCAACTTGAAGGTATCGACACCCCGGTCAACCGGCGCATAATCCAAGATTCTGCCCTCAAAGAACCGACACAGCCTGAGCTCATCCACAAAAAGAACTCTGAGTCTGTCCGTGTTCTGATTTATAATTGATTACTCTACCCTGTTGTAAGTTTTACTATCTGTACTTCTATATGTGAGTTTATATCCGTTGTCAAACCTGGGACTCAAATTGGACGAGGATGTGTTGATTCGCCTCCCTCATGCATTTTTCTTAATGGATTATCCAGCCTTCCCTGCGGTTGAGATCTCAAATGCGATGGTTTGCGGATGAAGATGAAGCTGGATGAGTCCTGAACTGTCCTACCGTCATCACCCTAGAAAACACCCCATCGGTGATTCGGTATAAGTACCTCAAAAAAAAGAAAATTCTAAAATGTCTTCTTCTCCCTTCATCACGTCGAGAGAAATAAGGGAAATTGTGTATGGATCCATTATTTCCAGACGTTGACTCAAAAAACGGATTTGAGGCTGCGATGATTGCGCATGTTTGTCTCTTCCGCTTGGCACGTAATATACCCCCCCACCGTCCCGGACAAACCCAGAACTCGGACACACAAACATTTCTCATCCAATACTGGACCATTTCGTGACTTCATGGCTCAAAGTAAACGTTATGAGGTGATCTAGAGGTAAAAGGTGCAAAAATCTTGCAATCTTATATCCTTGGGATATATATTGCCAGGAAAAGTTGACGACTCCTGTTATTTTCGCTCATTTCATGTATTTTGAGGCTCAGCAGCATCTCCTTAGGGTCATATTATTCCATGAACACATCTACCAAATACCTTTACATCACAAGAGTGTCTATATAAAAATTTGGAGCCATAGGTGTCTTGTAGCCTTCAGAATGGACTGAAAGATCACGCCATGCCGGTCAAATTGATCTGCAATTGCCAAAAATGACGGCAAGAAATTTCATGCCCTCCTTCATGCATATTACATTACCTATTGAGGTGCTCCACCCCATGAAGTTCGGAGGCGCCACAACAAGGAGATTATATATGAGGTCGGCAATCAGAATTTGACGTGTTACCTAGAACTCGGACACCTGACCACCCCCGAAAAACCGACGCTGTTTGCTCAATTTTTACTTGTTTCTCATGAAGTAAGATGTGAGACCGCAGTAAGAGACAGGTTTATGACGATCTATTCACTCAGCTTGGGCCCAGGACCACTGTTTCAAATGGTATGCATCAGTTTTCCTTAGGTGTCCGAGATCTAGGGGGGGGATAGTACAGGTCACGGGACAGCAACCGTCTTTGATCTGCACTCGCCACTTCCACTTGGTTCCCACTCTCGGATCAGACATGTGGCTATCTGTGCCTGGCCAGGCTATTAGTTGCAGCCAAGTCCCTGGTATTTCAGGGAAAATTGAGTTCCAAACCCATCTATGACATCCATGCACGCCAAATTTTGGCAGAAAAGCAGCTTTCCACTGCTTCCACCACCCTTATTGACCCTTCATCAATGGGTCAGTAAAATTGCTACCCTAATAAAAAATTCCACTGTATCCACCAAACATATTTTTGATGGGGAATGCTTCCACCACATCCACCAAAACAGGGTCAGTGCAATTTTGTGACCTACAATGCTTCCACCATCCACCAAAACGGGTCAGTAAATGTTGTGACCCCTGTAAATCCCACTGCATCCACCAAAGAGGATCAGTAAATTTTGGGACCCTTATAAATTCCACCACATCCATCAAGCACAGGGTCGCTATAGCCGAGTCACACATCCACATGGTATCTCCACCACATAATATCTCCATCACATCCACCACCCATTGCTGGGGGTATTCCAGCATACCCATGCATGCAACTTCTGTGCATCCTTCCACCGCATCTATCTGCTTGCTGGCGACCTATTCCGGTATATTCATGCACATGACACTTCCATCCCATCCACCACCCGCTGATGGGGGTATTGTGGCATACCTGTGCACAATATGTTTTGTATTCCGGTGCCCAGATACATACGGGGGAGCTCGCTAATACAGAGTTCCAGTTATGATTTGTGAATTATGAAGATCTAATACATTCAATTATCATTAAATACATACTCACTAAGGTCCATACCATAAGTATCTAACAGAAAACCAAGTCCAGCCCGGCGGGTAGTGTCCTGCTCTAGCATCCTCATTGACTCAGTGACTGGTTTTTGCAACCGGGCCCACCCAAATGATTTCCGGAAAGCTATGCCGCAAAGTGTTTTGACTCTAGAAATAGCAACAAAAGACAGGCCAGAGGAGAAATCCTTGTTGCCAATGTCAATTGTTGCCTTTTCAAGAGTAATTCCTTGACTCTTGTGAATTGTGATAGCCCATGCGAGGGTAAGAGGTAACTGTGTCCTTGATAGTGACTTTCCAGTTCTGTCATCCCACCTGGCGGTCACAGGAACAATCGAAATCCAGGAAGGATCAATTCCGTCCCATCCTGGTGTTGGAGGTCCTAGTGAACTTTAGTAATAGCCCAAAACATCAAGTCATAGTATAAATACCAGAATACCCATCACACTGAACAAACACAACCGATGGAAGATTGATGCATACATCAGATCCAGGAAGGTAACATATCTTCTTAACAATTCCCTGACAGCCATTCACTAAGCCTGGAAAATCAATGAGAACAGATGGTGAAGTGAAATGAACTTTACATACCTTTTGAAGTCCACACATTACGAGTAATCATGATTTTTGCCCCTTCAGCCAAGAGAATCTCCTTCTGCAAGCCTTCTGCATCCTCATCTGACACTTTCTTCACTTCAGGACTATTGTGTTTAGCGAGACATTTAACAACTGGCTTTCCAAGTTGGCTAAGCCTGAGAGTGTTAAGAGTATCCACAGCCTCTCGGGTTGGAAGCAGATGGAGTGTGTCTGAAAAGCTGGCCCATTCTTCAGATGAAAGGTTTTCCCAAAATCATGTTGAAAAGAGAGAATGGTCATCCTCTGTGACCTTGTGCTCTCTTAGCCGCATGAGTGCATCACAAAATTGGACTTGTTCTGGATTGTCCCCTTCTTGGCGAAAGACTTTTTGCAAAGTCACAGACTGAGTGAAGGATTCAAACACTGCATGTCCCTCAGCAGATAATCCAGCATGCCTTCCCACTATTGGTTTATCTGAGTACAGTGGTGTGTCGCCAATAGGAGGGAGCTGAAAAAAGTCGCCAAACACAAGTGCTGGAAGTCCACCTAGAATATCATCTGCTGTAGCTGGGAATGCTTGACGAAGCCGGCGATCACAGCGGCCCATCTGTGCTCTACCTATCATTGATTTCTCATCTGTGATAAGTAGCTTCACTTGCTTCCACCGAGTTTGAAGCCGTGTAAACCCAGCACCAGACAGTTGGGTCAAATCCTTCTTCTCTTTGGCTGGAATCCCCAATCCAAAATTCACAGTCCATCCACGGATGCCAAAAGCAGAAATCCCGGTTGGGGCCAAATGAACAGTGGGGTCTTTTGCACTAATATTGTGCTCATCCACTTCAAACAGGTCTCTTAGTGCAGCAGTGATGCACCAGATAAGGAATGATTTGCCAGTGCCAGCAGTTCCATCAATGTTGATGCGAAGTGGAGCAGGTTTTGGGCCAGGAGCATCTGAATTGATTCGTTTGAAGTAGGCCATGACCTGAAGGAAGACATCCCGCTGTTCACCTTTCAGCTTCCAATAGTCATGATCTGGCAAAGACTGAATTTCATCATTGGGGGATTCTTTGACCAAGCTTTCCAGCCAGGATGCAGCAGCTTGGACTGTAGCAGAATCTGGTGAATTTTGGATCCAATTTTACTCCAAGTCCATGTCCCGTTTTCCTAGATTTCCCAGATTGGACTGAACCGATTCACGGGGAGCATGACCTGCCTCCTGCATCCATTCTGCTTGATAGTTATATGCATCAGGATCATCACCATGAACCGATTCTGAGTCACTATCCTCTAGGTCAACTGGAGTTTCTGCAGCAGTGGGAAGTGTGTCATCTGGATGTTGATGACCCTTGTCAAGACATTCAATCTGATACGCAACTGCCCAGCTGATATATTTTCCAGGTCGACCGTTGGCATCAGGCAGTAGATCAGGTCCATATAACAATTCATGTGGAGTCTTTCCAGATGGATGGTGAAGAATCATTCTGGCATAGCAGGATTTCTCATAAACCTCAGCATTGTTAATGTTTGGTTGATAGCGGGGCCAAACATTGACAATATAGGCCAAAGCACCATTCTTCCCACGCTTTGTGCAGACATTGTCTTTGTTCCAGTTATAGTGTGTGGCAAATTGCAGCAAGGAGACATTCTTCAAGTCCAGCTCAGGTGGCCCTGTGCAGTTTTTATATCTCTCAATTATACCAAGACCCTGGATGACTTGGTTTTCAAAATCCATTGTACCAGATTCACCATCTGGATCAACACAAAGACTACATGGTGGCTGGTGGGAACTGCGTGTAAGCCGGCAATCCAACAGGATATGGCAAGTCTCTTGAGCAGAAACATCATGTTCAGCTGCAAAAGTTGAAAGCATTTTCTGGTATGCAATCCCACCAACATCTGTTTCCTGAAGGCGTGAAATGGAAGTACTGAGGATCTCCTGGTACATTGAGGATTGACTGTCTGCTTTGCTAGCATATTTTGCTACATAAACTATGACAGCCTCCCAATTGATCACTGGCTGAAAATCAATGTTGGCATGCTGACAGACCTGGTATTGGGGCACCCAGGCATTTATTCAAATCTGCTCAAGTTGCAACATACTATAATGTACTTCACTACATTATAACGTCATCTCGCAAGGGCTAATCATACCGCAAATACCCGAATTTCCGGCCACCGGAAGTTAGCTCAAACCACCCAAGAATCTGATTGGGTATCTGGTAGGGTGAAATCAGATTCGAAACTTGCCGAATCCAGTTGGCCGATCCTGAAATATAGACTTCCGTGATGTGTTTTGAGCCCAAGGATACGGGATATGTCGGCATATGTTTCCATACCATTGAAATGTGTCCCTGAACACATGGTATCGGCAGTGCTGAAACGGCCGCTGATAAGTCTGGTTTCATAACCATGTCGGGTACCCTATTGTTCAAGCGGAAACTCGGAGTTTCAATTGCGCTGAAATCCTTCGGAGTTGCCATATATAGTAACCCCGAAGCATTTCTGTCCAACTGAAACGCAAAGGTTCGGCTCGCATTTCAGCAACACCGATATGGGTCACGAAATGATGGATATCAGCAGCAGTTTTGGCAGCGCTGATATCTCGTGTTCCGCGACCTACACCGGCATTGCTGAAATGTGTGCTGATGTCTTCCATACCATCTGGCCCGAAACCCATCACAGAACTCCCCATATTGGGACTGATTTCGGACTCCTGGATCCGTGAAGTTTCTGGTCTGATTTCGCCCCACTGGAAATCTAATCAGATACTTAGGTGGTTCAAACTAACTTCTGGTGGCTGGAAATTTGGCTAATTGCTGTGTGAACGCTGGCCTGAGCAGTTAGCTAAAAGGGATATAATGTGTCTCGAACCATTAGAAAGGCACTGGACAACGATCCTGGTAAAGGGTTTGACATGGGAAGCCGCTAATGGAGCAATCACGGAAAGTGCCTTACCATCCTGGAAACAGATTGGGGCTACTGCACATCCCTGACTAAGGGCGTATTACAAGGGATTATCCTTCTGAACCAGAGGGATCATTGTCGGGCATCATCTGACTTCTTCAGAACTGCCAAGAGAAGGCTGGACTTGGTCAATCTACCAATTGACTAAGAAACCATACTCGGGTACTGGGAAGCGGCGGCTATCACAGCTTTCAGACAAATCACTGAAGCGGTTCAAAGCGGAACCAGTTGGGGGGATGGTTACCAAGGAGGGTAACGGAGCGCTGACGAGGAGGTCAGCTAAAAGTTGACATATCAACAATATCCCATCACGATCGTGCTAAGCGATGTAGATCTTGACTCATCATTAAGCCCGGCTTAGTGATGGCAAGGTTCGGTTCGGTTCAGGTTCAGGGCCTTCTGCCCTGAACGCCGAACCTGAACCTGGCGTTCGGTTCAGGCAGTTTCCGAACCTTGAACCTGAACCCGCATTCGGGTTCGGTTCGGCGTTCGAACATGTTCAAACCGAATTTTTTTGATGATGCAGAGGTAAGTAAACTTCCGGCCAGAAGAAAATCCCTGGATGCATGAAAAGGTCATAAAAGGTGTAGGATTAGCGCGCAAGACATCCTGAGCGGGATTATGAGTTGATAACATTGAGGTTGGTATAGTTTTGCTATATCACCAGCGTGACACATATTGATGCGTCATAGGTCTCAAGCCAGAAACAGCAACGTGCTCCCGGATAGTGGTTCAGAGGCAGGGAAAAACCATGCATGTTGAGTATTGATGGTATACACTGCAGTTCCTCACCAAAAACGACTCATATTTGCAGTCTAAATGACAGAAATTGCGACTTCGGGTTCAATTTTGCGTTAGGCGTTCGAATGCGCCTGGTTCCCCCTGAACGCTGAACCGAACCTCGCGTTCAGGTTCAGGAATTCGCTGAACCTGAACGCCGAACGCGCGTTCGGTTCAGGTTCGGTTCAGGTTCAGACCGATTTCTGAACCGAACCTTGCCACCACTAGCCCGGCTCGTTGATATTCCTTATAAATCTCTCTCCATTACCTAATCACTTGATATCTGACAGGAGTTCATCGGCTAGTTGCCATACCACCGGTCATATACCCTGAACCCTACTGCACGTTTGTATCTGTCTCGTTTATATTTAGAATCCTGTGAAGTATTTAAGTGGATGGTTATGGGAGGAAAGCCAGTGAATCTCACCCCACCTGTTGGACGCAAAGTTACTAGACTTCACGCTTAACCAGTTGAGTAGGCATTCATTTGGAGACACCCAGAAGCCATACCAAGTATCGTTTGTTTTCCCTGTTTGAATATTATCTGTGTTGGATTTGGATCTTTATAAATGGCGTGTGGACATATTGGATAAACGGAACGGACACGTGGAATATAAGGAAACGAATCGGACTTGACAATTGGTTGTAATCTTGCAAGGATTAGCAATCACGGATACTATTGGAATTGGGATTCATAAAAGAATCACTTGTGCTACACATCAGAGTACCATCTCCAAACCTAGACCCACATCATACAAAACCGTTGAACATAAAATCTTGTCTGTCTATTGTGATTGCGCCTAGAACAGATTCGAGCAGTTTTATCTATACGACTTGTAGACCTGTAAAGTCCTGCTTCTCAAAGAGAACTAAAGTTCAAATTGCCACAATCTATACTGGATTGGAACCCCAAACTTGCACGAGGATTATAGTGTTTGAGTTGTTGTAGTCGCATTATCAAACTGCGTATTCATTTACAAAGGTTTGGTTTGTGGTTATTTCACCGCTAGCCCCATAGTCACTGTTTCAACGCCATGATAGAATGATGCCAGGGTTATAGGAATTCAAAAGCTCATCATTCTGGCGAGTGTGAAGTTCAGGAAATTCTTGATCTGCATTTTAGGTATACACAGAGACCTCGTGACACTCCTTTGGAAAACCAAATTGACAAAAAATTTCACCGGAGCCCTTTTTTTCCCATTCACAATATCCTGCAGTGCACTTTGTGTGCCGCTGAAGCAAGTTTAGCATTTCTGCAAGCTCCAGCTTGGTGTCAAGAAGGGTGTTGAACAAGCGGGCAGAGGGGTGAACTGTGGCAGGTGAGGGAAGTTGTCCAGACAGGATTGTCGAAGAAGGAATAGAAAAAATGGGAGAGGGAGAACACCATGAATGTTGCAAGTGGGGGGTGACAGTGTAGCCAGTAATGTATTGTCGTCGGGTAGAGATAGGACAATAGGAACGTGACTGAGTTGTGATGTGTACTCGTGGAGAACGGTGACGGTGATGCTGCAAGCTCGTGAACGGCTTTGTAGTGCTTGCGGAAAGCACCAAGAAATCACACGGCAATGAAAGCTGTGACGAGTGGTGTATAGGTGGGGGAACAATAGGAAGAACCTCTGTGTCCTCAGCCCAATCGGGTGGCGGGACTGTGACGGGGTATGTCTGCGTGGTGGCAACACACAATGAACGGGAAGGAGTTGTGGATGAGGTCGTACTCACCTGCAACTCACCTGCAACTCTGAGCAAAGCTTCTACCCGACATTGTACCCCCAAGCCTGTTCTGCTTCCAATGCTCTCTCGTGATGTTCGGCTGCCTTAGCAGATTTGAGTGCTGTTTTGCTCTGTTCCGACTTGACACTCTCTGTAAATCCCGCCATTTTTCCCTCACAGAATCCCTCCTCTTTCACCCATGCGATATTCTTCTCACCATAATTGAAACCAATATTCACAGCCTTCTCCCACAAATTGTGCAGACAGTCCTGCAGTAGACTCCTTCCCTTCTGCCTTGCATCCCAAGGTACAGTCTGCACCAGTACATGTTCGATCTGCGGGTCCTGCAATGATGGTGACGGGGTGGTCATAAAAAAGGTGATAAAAGATGCAGCACGAGAGTTGTGCCAAATGTAAGGGCAACCTTAAGCTCTGTGCAGGGCCAAGAAACTAGCGGGGGAATCCAAAGTATAAATATGGGCACTAGAATACAGGAGCAGAAACACTATGCACCTAGCAGGGTAATCTGAAGAGAAGAAAGGATGGGGATTCCCATGCTAGGTGAAACTTTATATACTAATTAGTAACTACCCAGTAGCACATGTCCAGAGGTATCTACAGTGATCCTGGGCCTGATTGCATAGCACGTGCCAGCGGGAGCGGACAGATGTCCCAGACAATTGGACGGACACAGGGACAGACACAGGAGCATCCAGAGCAGTAGATGGAAAACTGTCTGGAGCATCGGCTGGAAAGCTGTCTGGAACGGAAACAGCCAGAAGAGCAAAAGTGGCCAGAGTGGCTGGAGCGGGGGTTCCCCTAACACCAAATACTAACAGAAGCAGATGGAAACGGACAATGGAAACGGGATGGCACGGCAATACAGTACTCTTCTTCAACACTTCTATGGGGAAACATGAGGCACTGCAACCTTCTTCTACTGGTCCACAAGTGCTTCAATATATGGCAAGATGGCTGAGGAGCTGCTGGCTGGCTACAAAAACCACTCCAATCACCAAGATGTGGCTGCACCCCGGGTCCTTGGGGGAACCGTGCTATGTGGCAAAGGGCAAGTTGTGTGTGTAACTAAGCTACATCGGAGGCTGCTACATAACATAGCCAAACACCCCGCTACAATGTCCATGGAAATGGTGGAGACTGGAGATAAGTGAAGGAACCACTCACAATTCTCCACTCCTGACCATGTCAGCAATGAGCAGGATGAAACCGTGGCAGCAGAGTGCCAGGAAAACCCCTGTTTTGCCAAAATCCCCACATCTTTGCAGTTGGATCTTCAGACATATTCTTCTAATGCTCCTGGCATTCGGTATCTTCAGCCTTGTCCTTACCCCTCTGGGATGAAAGAGATCAGGCCGATCACTGAAATTAGGTGAGGAAACCGTACCAGATGCTTAACAAGTGTGGCCAGGACCTCCTTGGACCACTTATCAACATCCGCTCTTGTCATCAAGTATCTATGTCCTGCATTGGCCATGCAAGGGTCATCGTGTTCCTTCCCTCAACTGTGTGTAGCTAGCTCCATTCTTGTCCACTGTCTTTTCCTTGACCAGAATCCGCTTGAGCGAATCATTGCCATCCATGGTGACCAGCATCTCAAAGATCATCTTGATCTCACCTTCCAGCCAGCAACAGGGCAGTTCAAGTTCAAACCAAAAGGTTGCCAACCTTAGGCTCGGTTCAAACCATGGTTCAAACCTACCTATAGGCTTCTGAGTGAAGAATGGTTCAAACCGGTTCAAACCATTGATAGCTAAAACCAGTTCAAACCATCAATACTGGTTCAAACCATTGATGGTTCAAACCCATTCAAACCATTGATGGCTCAAACCCGTTCAAACCATCAACACTGGTTCAAACCATTGATGGTTCAAACCATTGATGGTTCAAACCAGTTCAAACCATCAATGAGTGCTGGTTCCAACCAGTGTGGTTGGAGTCAACTCAAAACCGGAAATAGTTTGAACTGAAAGAAAACCTTACCAATTGACCATGCATAGTGCACTTTTGTCTTGTAAGAATATATTGAAATATTCTATTGAAACTGTTCATTACATTCAGTTGTCCTCTGGTATGATAGCTTCCCAGCCAATTTTTGGATCAGGTCGCTTAGATTGGATGTATTTAGCAAGAACAAATCCACTCCTAGCACACACTTTATGGAACTTCTTCTGTGTGTCTTTCTGCATCTCTTAATTTGTGTGGGCTGTCTTCAATGCATAAGCCTGCTTCCCAGGATCATTTTTATGATTATTTGCAAGAGCAGTTCAGACAGTCTCCATCTTGTGAAGTTCTTGAACTGGATGGTGGAATCCTTGTCCGAGAATTTCAACCTCTTGCCATTGTTCCATATCTGTATGAGCCTGGTGCAGTTGTGCCCTGTCTGCCATACATTATTATAAGTTTCAGGAGAACTCATTCAATGGCTTGACTCACAATCTAAAACATATTCAGCTTCCTTGGCAGCAGATAAGCTCGTGTAATAGCCATTTTGCCAAATCCAGCCCTCAGCCTTCCCACCATCACCCAAAGCATGTGGCTCATTCACAACTGAATGTAATGGATAATTTCAATAGGATATTTCAATATATTCTTACAAGACAAAAGTGCACTATGCATGGTCAGTTGATAAGGTTTTCTTTCAGTTCAAACTATTTCCAGTTTTGAATTGGTTCCAACCACACTGGTTTGAACCAGCACTTATTGATGGTTTGAACCAATATTGATGGTTCAAACTGGTTCAAACCACAGGTTTAAACCATTCCTCACTCAGAATCCTATAGGTAGGTTTGAACCATGGTTTGAACCGAACCTAAGGTTGGCAACCTTTTGGTTTGAACTGGAACCACCCCACGGTACTTCCAGCTTGTACGTACACACCGTGCAACAGTTCTTCAGCCTCCAATCAGGTGTGTTGCGACCTAAAACCTCCTTGATTCTGTCATCCACCACCTGCAGTATTTCGAGGTAGACATCAAAGCACTTGGAGAAGGCTTCGATGTGTAAGGTTTCAACTCGCAGCCATGAAGGTTAGCCAGTGTTTTGATCCAGGGCTGGATACTGACACCAGGAGATCATAGATGCACAAGCTGGTAAATTGTATGGTAAAGTGGCAGTAGAGCAGTTGACAAACAATGTAATAGACACATCATATTGCTGCCACTGGAATGAGCCACCAGATGACGTAGCCACCCAGCACTGCATGCCAAAATAGCCATCGGGTCGCTCCGGGTGGCTCTGCGCAAAGCCTCTAATAGAACTCTAAATGATATGTGCATTGATTCACAACTCACTGCCTGCTTCATAGTTTGCTGTGTGAGCGAGTCTGTGATTGTACTACCAGAATGACTGACCTTTCTCAACCTCTTGAGATACCCCGCTTCTTCGTTTTTTCCATACGGCCGTGCACCGCTAGTGAAAGCAATTTCTTTGTCTGTTGGCTCCGTGTCCTGGTCTTCTGTGAGCTTGGACTGTTCCAATAAGATTTGAAACAGGCGGTGTTGAGCAGGAAATGTCTTCAAGTGTAAAACGAGACCGAGAAGTCTGCAGGTTAGATTTGAACAGTAAAGGAGGCAAGAGCCTACCGGTGACACTTGATTTCATAGACACTGTCATGGTGCAGACATGGCGAGCACCATGTAGGCACTTGTAGTGCTTCTCCCCTGGTTCGCCCGGCAGCCCAGCCGAATTTAATGGCACTTGCTGGAAGAATAAATCGGATTGCACTGGATAGTGGCGGCCTGAGGTACCCGTTTGGCTTGGAGCGTCCTTGATGCGTAAATTTGATTGCCGTTACGGCTTTTACAGCCGTAACGGTACGGCCAGGGCCCACCCGTACCCGTACCGTAAAATCCACCCTCAGGCCCCGACGGTACGGTTACGGGTGCCGTATATACGGGGCTATACGGCCGTGATTACGGTAATGGCGTCCAGCCCTACATAAGGGTCTTCGAAGCGAGCACCGCGAATCCATATTAAGACGGCCGTGCGAAGACACGGCTGTGTTGGTGTAAGTCTCTCGGCGCCGGAGCCCGATTTAGCGCAGCCTGCCGCAGGCTTGCGGCGCGGTTGCACAGTACTTGCGGCAGCGGCACAGCACTGCCGCAGGTATCACGTAGTTATTCGCAGTAGATCGTAGTATTCCGTAGTTAGCTAGTAAATAGTCAGTAGTTTACCTGTAGTAGGATTCTTATCAACGACGGAGCTTTACCGACTCAATATCTCAGTCTAAGTAAAACTCCCACCGACTTGGATCAACGTGTGTTGCGACTTCTTATCCAAGAACTCTGCACCCTCACAGTTGGTCACGGCTGTGGCCGTATACAGCACGGTTGCCAGCCCTATATATTAGTGCCTTTGTACACTTAGCTACTCCTTGGGCTCCGGAGTTCCTAAGGGAACCGTGCCGTGTAATCTACCTCCTGCTGTAGCACTCCTTAGGACTCCATAGGGGGGTAGTGGTTATAGGACGCTGCGGTGCGACGGCGATACGGTTGCTACGGAGGACTATATTGAGGCTGTCAGGCTTCCTGATGTTGATGGTGTGCGGCACCGCTTCCGAGTCACTGCCTGACTCAAAACCCTTTCACCGAGCGAGCGCTGTCCTTATCCAGACCTTGCACAATTCTCAAACCTTAAAACCTGTTTCAATCGATGGAGCCCGCATCTACGGTACTAACATGGCCAAGTAAATCCTGCTTTTCTATGGCAATCCCACTGCTGAATGGTCGAATTTCTCCCTTCCAGACCCACCGATTCCCATTCAGGTTCTGGCTGCCCGGAAGAACGAGACAATCTCCCATAACAGCGAAGAAATTGCTCAAGCTCGATTATGGCTTCTTACTGCAGAGAAAGAGCTGCAATGTATCGAAGACTCGGACTCGGCACGTCGTGAGAAGCTTCTGGAATGCATTGATTCCTCCAAAGGCACGGACGCGCTAGAAAAAACACTCGTCGTCGTCCGAGCACAAGAAGAGCTCCGACGTCTCGAGGAACGGCGCGCCGCACTGATCGAGTGCATACAAGTCTATCGCGCCGCCTTTTCACCGCACAGGGTTCTCCCGGCTGATGTACTCCGCGAGATATTCACATGTTGCACATATTCTAGCGGACGACGGGAGCCCCCGCGCTGTGTGCCAGCGGATCTCAATTGTGTCATTTTGGGAAATTCGGACATACGCCAGGCGATCTCCCGCGTGTGCTCGTTCTGGAGATTTGTGGCGATACACTCCCCAGAGCTGTGGACAAACATCAGAGCGGTCTTTGGACAGGCAGCCACGGAGCCGCTGCTCAGGCTACTTCCCCATTGGCTTACCCGAGCGCAGGATTCCTTGCTGACTCTTGACTTCGATTTGAATACGGCATGGTCTGCCGGCTTGACGCTTAAGAGAGACAAGAATGATCGTCTCATAGCGGATTTTCTGGCTCAATACTCCCCCCGGTGCCGTGTCATCCGTACCCGTTTTCTCAGGTTTCCAACCCCCAAGCCGTTTCTCCCTTCGGGGCCGGCTGCTTCCTTGAAAACCTTGGTGCTCAACGATATTAGCTTCACTGGTCCCCCGCTTGCCCCGTCCGCAGCTCCTCGAATTCATTCCCTGACGCTCAAAGCATTGCCTCTGGCAGCATTACAAGCTTTGCAAACATATATCCAGTGGAACCATCTCCAAGTATTCATTGCCGACAACCTTCCCCGTCGTTGCTCTGTAATATACGGCATCCTCAGACGGTGTACCACCCTTCGCATGGCCAGGATAGCCATTCTTCCCGATACAGATGAAGAACCCCTACCCATTCCGTACCCAGAGCATCAGCTCTCTGAACTTCGTTTTTTGAGGCTCCGCATGGATTACCTATCCAATTCCGCTCGGTTTCTCACTGGAATGACCGCACATTCGCTCACGGAGCTAACCATAAACGTACTTAGGGCCAATGACCAGAAGATTCCCCATCCACCACGACTCCCCAATCTACGGCTGCTCACGCTTGATCTCAAGTACGATGCTGCGACAGATGCTGAGGTTATCCCTTGGTTGCATGCGGCGCCTGCCCTTCAGGAGGCATATCTCATGGACTACATCCCTCTGCAGAATGTCCTCGCGAAATTCGCCAGCGGCATACTCCTGCCCAGTGTGAAAACTCTCGTCCTCGGGGCAGCCGACCTTAGTTTCCTAGTGGAAATGCTCGAGGCACGCCAGCAAGACCCACTGAACTCGACCATCTCGGAGCTCGGATTTATTAATGTGTGTTTCAGGGAATCGGATTGGAAGCTCGAGTCGCATGCGGCGGACGCCCTAGTTCGGCTTTTTAATGCGGGTGTCTTCGTTGCTAGTGCTGCCGGTGGGTTTAGAACTCCTGGACGGGTATGTGGTTGATTCCTTGCGGTTAATTATGTTGCTCAACAGGCGAGTGTAATGTAGATTGAGAGGTTTGCGCGGCGCGATTTTGCTGAGCGCCGAGCTGCGTTCTCACGTCGGAAAATGGAAGTATAGATAGTATAGATAACTTTTTCGGGCCTGGTTAACAATTTCTCAGAGATGCGCTGTAGTCAGTTTGCATTTTGTGCTTTGCTGGGCTTGTTTAGTAATGGTTTAAAGATAAAATGTGCTGCATTCAGCTATCCGCTGTCGAGCACCGCACACGGCTGTGCTTGGATATAGTTCGATCGCCGGAATGCCTGAATTCCCAAGTTCATGCCCGAGTTCATGTACCTAGTTCATCGAGAACTCTAGTGACAACCTGAGGTCTTTGAGAGATCTGCAGAGATGTCAGATCTCTGTAGGGTCAGTTGAACCCTTTGATCCTCCTTGCCTCCGTGCTTGGATGGTTCATTGGTTCATCACCACCAACGGCTGATTCTCTGCCTGCCTGCCTGCCTGCCTCTGTATGCCCGGCCACTTCATACCACGAAATGATGGCCGGGTCATGGCCCCAGCAGGACCGTGGGAGCCATCATCACTAGTCGAATGAATGACCGGAGTATATACCTAGTCTCGCTCGGAATTTCGGGTTGAAGACTTGGCTCCGTGCCCCTTCACGGACACGGTGGCCAGCCAGCCGAGATCAGGGAGGCCTATGCCCTCTTCGCGGGCCCGGGCGGTGACTGCGTTACTGGAATGGTGATCCACGTGAATGGAGGCCTCCACATCGGTGGTGCGTGAGAAGGTAGTGAAAGAACACGCAAAGAATGAAAGCAGATACTGTACAATTTCGACCAAGTATTCACCCATTGTGATCTGTGACCATAAGTATGTATTTGCCATCAATCCATCAGCGGGCAGGACTTGTGACCCCAATTCCAAGTGTTCATTTTCAAAGTATTCATCGAGATTTGTGTGCGCTGCCGGCCGGTTTCGCGTGCAGTTCAAGCGGCGATTTGGAGTGGAGCGGTGCTGCAGAGGATACTGAACTTGACAAGAACTTGATGTCAACCCTGCTGACCTCCCGCTTGCTACTCGCCATGCGAAGAGGAATGCGAAAGCACCGAGTCATTATGGTGGAGAGGACATGTGGGACCAAACTGTGTCGTAGACGACCCGATTTATGTACGCTGTGCTCGATAATAGCGTGAAAATGATCCTACCATGTGCACAGTTGTGGATTCGGGGAGAAATTTTGAAATTTAGTCCTCAAAGAAGTTTATTCGGCCAAGTATTCAATGGTCCCAGTGACCAGTGACATATTTCGCTGTGACCCGTGACCGAATACCCGGTCGAAATCGTACAGTAATCGAACATGGAAGACATGGACATAAACCAACCGCAAATGGAATTCAAGGATCATCCAACCAACATATGCATTTTTATTTTTTATTTTTAAGCACTCACTTCGGTCGAAGAGAATCGGCTTTTAGATCCGACCTCTTTGTCGATCACTCTGATACAGTACACGAACCACTGATTGTGAACCAAGAATACCAAGGTTCAAACTTACCCGCAACTATTCTTGGGGAAGGCAGCTAAAACCGCGACATCAGCGTCCCACATGGCTGATCTCACCTCACTCTCTCGTACTAATTGCGGCATGTTCTGAAAGATCACAACTTTGTCAATACTTCATTTTTTATCCAGAGAATTACAGGAGACCAAAAGGAGCCAATTCATACATTGGGGGTAATGTGTACACAACGCGATGCAATTTACAGGCACTGGAACAGTTGAAATTTTTACGAACGGATAACAAATGCACCTTACCTAGTACTGTACTATTTCGACCAAGTGTTCATCAAAATTATGTAATTTCTCATCCAAGAAGGCCGAAAAATTTTCTTTTGAATTAAGGTGATTTTTGCATACATCAAAAAAATCTTGGGTGTGACGCGTGACTGAACACTTGGTCGAAATAGTACAGTAGTAGTGACACGGGTTTACTGTACATGTGAACGGAGACTGGATTGCAGGTTAGGTTTCATTCAGGTGAGAAGAGTTAATCGGGCATGTGGTGGGTTCCTGGGAGAGAGATTAGAGTCGGTGGCAATACAAAAGCAAGTAATTTACCTCCACACTGTCCCCAGTGTGTCTGTTCCGGTCCAGGTGGAGCGGTTGTGTCGTCGAGGAGGCAGTAGTTTTCCTGCTGGCAGTGGTAGTGGAGCCAGTTCCAGTAATTGTGCGAACACTCGTGCCACTAGACGTCAAGCAAGGCTCTGTGTTACCTGCAGTGTAGTTTGCAAGGCACACGGCAACCTTGTAGGCAATCGGTTTGGGGTTTCCATTGGAATCAAAGAGTGTTGCAGCTGCAGCAGTCCGACTCAATGAGCACACTCTAAAAGAATATTTTTGGGGCCTACCTCGGATCCCAGTTGATGAACTCGAAGCAGCTGGAGGCATACAGACAGGCCTGAGAGGCAATAGGGTTGTTCACAGGTTGGCCTTTTTGGCGCCCTTTTTGCTCCCTTTTATGCTCCCTTTTTCATGTTTGGTAGATAGTGAGCTATAAAATTCAGAAAATTTACCACAGTCCTTTTTGAACATTCAAGTTGGTATCTGACCTTTGAGGAACAATAGGAGCACCCAGGCTGCAGAAAATGAAAAAAGGGAGTCAAAAAGGGTGGAAAAAGGGAACTTCAAAGTAGGGGTTTCACAGTAGCCCTTTTTTGCGCCCTTTTTCACGCCCTTTTTTTTTTCCATCTCTTGTAGAATTGCATGTAGGACCCCGTTTTTTTTCGTTCTTCTACCCTTTTTGCACTTCTAATTGAAAAAGGGGGAAAAAAAACCGGGCAGAAAACGGAGAGAATGGCAAAAAGGGCGAAAAAGGGTGTGAAAAAGGGTGCAAAAAGGGGCTACTGTGAACAATCCTAATGAGTCTAAATTTCAGCGCAGAGTGATTTGAAGCATGCCGAGATAGTCACCCCTGATTGCAGCCTGGTAGTGGAGGAATGCACTCGAGGCTGAGGAGACCTCAATATGCATCTTAGTGATCATTGTGCTGACTCCCAGAGCGGCCAGAGTAGAGAGTAGAGAGGTTGTGCAAAGCCACCCGGAGCCACCTGGGTGGCTTTAAGGCATGTGCAAGCCAGTGGCTTTGGCTTCTGGGTGGCTTTTCAGTGGTTTTCATATTGTTGTCCCATGTCCCTCTCTGTGTCCCAGAAAATATGTCTGTCCCCTATCATTTGCAAAGACATTACATGAGGCTAGATTCTGTTTTGCAGAGATACTGAAAGCTATTTTGGGTGAATGAGATGAAGGTTTCAGCAATATTGGTGAATCAAGTGAAGAAAGGGCAAATATCTGGTGAATAAGAGGACCGAATTCTTCTTGGTAAACATAATTTGGGTTTGGCGAAGAGGCCCACCAGCTGAAATGAAATGAAATACACCATTAATGAGCCGCCACCCAGAAAGCCACCTGGAAGCCAAAAGCCACTGGCTTGCACATGCCTCAAAGCCACCTGGGTGGCTCTAGGTGGCTTTGCGCAACCTCTCTATTTACGCTGATGTCGTGCCCTGATGTTGTGCACCACGGCAACTGGCTGCCCGCCTTCGGAGTACTCCTTCCCACCAGCACCTCGCCAAGCAATCCTTTGGCATCGATGGCATTTGACGTCACCCTAGGCCTTCTAACAAACTTTGCTCTGGTGCTAGCATTGACAGATAGCTCCCGCCCCAAAACAAAGGCTGCCACAGCGAAAGAAGTAGGCGAACGTGAAAACAGTGCAATAATAAGAATGGAACACTGAAAACAGACATATTTCATCAAAGGGAATCACGTGTCAACTCAATTCCATTAATGAAGTGCGAGATAATTTTGAATGCTATCTTGCTGTCAATCGTCCACTACTCTATTCAGCTACAAATAAGGGAATGGGAGGCTGCGAAGCGGCTGACCAGTCTCTTGTAGCGTCTCAGGCTTGAGGCACACCTCCCTGAGTGCTAGGAGCTTGCTCCACTGTGCGATGAAGCATGAGTCACGATCGTTTCGGGCTCTGAAAGGTGGGTTTCTTCTTCTTTTTTCCCTTGCCCATTTCTGCGCATTTCCTCAATACTCTGCCCTCTTCCCTCGCACATCAACCCCTCCCTAAAGACTGCCCTTTGTGCTGACTTACCCTGCTGGCACGGATCCTGCGCAATTCTGTCCAGTTGCTCTGTGCTGACAAGGTGACAACTCCCAGTTCCATGCCGCATAAGCACAAGATGTGGCAGATGCTATTTGAGGTGAGGTCATCAATCAATGGGTGTCCTTCCCTAGCTTCGTTTCGGCGAATGACCCATTCGTTCTCTCTCCGTGCCTCACAGCTCCCTCCTTGTTCTCCCACCTATTGCCCTCCCTTTTTTCTCTTCCTCATGGCTTCGATCACCCGCTGACATTGTCCTCCTCCCAGGCGTGCACTCCTAGATCCAGGGGGACGAGGTTGAGAGAGGAGGGGAAGGGACCGGTGATCATGCTGAGGTGGGTGTGTACACTCTGTTTCCTGTGATTTTCTTTGGTTTTGTTTGTTTTGGTTCCGCTGGAGATGGAAGGGAAGGAGCGGATGATGTGTGGGGGGAACCACTTTGGGGATGCATGACTTGAGGGGTGTGGTGCAGAGGCATTGCAGCAAGCACCACACACACCCTTGTGTATTCGCTCATTGGCCGGAGCGACGAACCACCACCATGCGCGTTGCAAGAGCAGCACCAATGGTGTGCTGTGATAAGGACTGCGGTGTCGGTATTGAAAAGTGTGTGATTCGAATTTGACTGTGTCCGTCCTCTAGAGGGGAAAGTATAGTTGAATGATAGAGCAGAAGGTCGGTGCACGAGTTGGCCTTGTGTTTGTGTGTGTGTGTGTGTGTGAACGGTAATTTGTGGAGACCATTCGTCTCCTAGGTGCGGACCAGTGTAACGGACCTGTTGTTAGTGAAAACAATAGAGGAGGTGTGAATTACTAGACCTGGTTCCCCGTACGAGTGTGCTGGAACCCTAAATGTGTTGCCCCGTCTGCCTTCCTTGGTGCGCTCTTCCCCTTAGAACCAGTGCTGGAGATGCAATGAGTGTCGCACAGATGAAGACACCGACATTGTTCGGTCAACGGCGAGACAATTGGTCTTGTTGGCTACAGACAGCAATTTGAATGTGGTGGCTTCTCTCTGGGCCTGTTTTCTACAGAGTGATGCTCGTGAGAACGGTGATCCTAATTGAGGAAGCCTGAAAATGTGACACCTGGTCCAGTGAGGAGGGTCCCTGCTGACGGAGGTGTGGGAGGTGAGACGCTGATGAACGAGTGAATGTAAGAAGTGTGGCCTGTCTCCGGCTATGGGGCAAGGAGGAGGGTGCACGAGAGGTACGAGGTCAGGGAAGGCTGGGAGTACCCCTTTAGATTGAGTGAGAGCGGTACAGTAAGTGGGGGAAACATCCCGGAAGCTACTTCTGCAGGCCAGAAGGTACTGACTATTCCTACTAAATGCACTCCCTTTTATACCTCCTCTACAACTTCCCACGTTTCCAGAGGTGCCATGCGGGTCGCAGGCATTTCCAGGGGGCAGGGAACATCATGAGGTGTTTCGGGGTGCATATACAGCAGGAGACTCAGTGCCTCTGCTGAGGAGACCAATCATCTTTCAGTGCGTGCGAGGCACAGCGAGGCCAAGAAACCTCAGAATATGTCCTGAGCTTCAGGCACGGCCAGGTGGTCGCATCAGTAGGCACTCGAGCGCTAAGGAGGAGGAGAGATGGACGGTCTCCCTCGGCTAGTTGATGTGTCATGTGAAGTGGGGAACAGATAGTGTCGGGATATCCTCTGCCTCGTCCGATGGGTCAGTGTCAGGCACGGGGTAGGTCCATCTGGTGCGAGAGATCGTCTGGAAACAGAAAATAGGGGAGGTCTTCCACGCGTGCCATGGGAGGGGATGAGTCATATCCTGTCGATGATTACTGGACGCTGCATAGTGACATGTGCAATCTGTATGGTATGGGGAGCACTGGTCTCATTTGTTGGAGATGTGTATACTAGGGGTCGAGAGTCCAGGATCCTGGGGAACCGTCGTATCCGGGCGACAATGGTGTGGGAGCGAGTTCGAGTGGCGAGAAGGTGTTCCGGATGATAGGGAAGAGCGTTGGTCTCGCTCAGAAGCTGCTTCCGGTAACGTAGAATCCCGTTATGGAAGATCTGTCGCATACATCGAAGCTCGTTCCGTCATGGTGCAGATGGTTCGCAGGGGCCATGAGGCGATGAGTGGTGCATAGCACGCTTGGAGACCTCACAGTGCATGCCTGTCCGTGCTCGCAGGGTAGGGGTGGAGAGACTTGACCTCTCGCATGAGAATGCACCTGTGTCGCATCAAGGGGAGCATGTGTACACATACGTCGAGGAGATGTTGAGTGCTCAAGGTGAGGCAGCCCAGTGCGCACGTGGGTGATGCATCTAGAATGGGGGGGGTGAGATGTCGATCACTGTGTGTGATAGTACAGGTAGTATACACCAGCGGATGGAAGGTGCATGGGTGCGATGGGATCAAGTACATGGGTGAGCCCGGAAAGACGTCCCTTCTGAGCGCAAGGTTGCTAGCCATAGTATGCGCACTGAGTCTTGAGCAGCAAAGGCGATACACAGGTGGTGTGTGCAGCTGTGGGGGTGTGCAAGTGTCGTATCTGCACAAGTCAGAAGGGAGGGCTGCGGCGGTGGCATCGTACACGCAGAGGCTAGCACACTGCAGTGTGTTGCAGGTGCACATCTGTGATCTGTGTCTCAGTGCGACAGGGTGGATGAGATGAGGGACACTGCCATTGCGAGGTGAGGTGCATGTGCATACAGCCAAGGCGGAAGTGCGAGAAGTGGGGGTACAGTGAAGATGTGGAGCCAACTAGTGCTGGCCATAATATGATATGAATACAAATTTGCATATTGTATTCATATCCATATTGTATTATTCTAGGTACCAGAATATGAATATATTTTGAATATATCTGAATATACTCAACACTTCACCTTTGGAGAAAAAATAGGTCATAACCTTGGGGAATCTATTCTAGGATTATGTAGACACTGTTGTGGAACTATTCAAGGCTCTGGCTCTTTCCTATTGGTCAGGGATGACCCAAAAAGTTGAACTTATTTCGGATCACCAAAGCTTGATCTCGGCAAATCCAAGAGTGAGGAGATCCGATATGGTTCCATGCCAGCCTGACAACTCTCAGGGGGTCAGGTCATTGAATTTTGAGGCCCGTTGATGACTTATGAGCTCCGAGGGCTGTCAAGTTGGCAGATCTGAGTGGAAAAACAGCAACTGCACCATATTGAAATATATCTGAATATGCCTCGGCCATATCATATCGTATTCATATTTTATTTGCACTTTCCATAGTGTATCATATTCATATGTATTTGAATATATTCATATTTTTCCGTATCGTATTTATGGCCAGACTAGAGCTGACGATGTTCGCCCGTGCAGCTGGGTGTGACTGCATGAACCGCGGCAAAAAAATCCTGGTGTCCAGGTGTCTTGTCCAAGTGTGTGGGGGTGGCCAGTGGGGACAAGATGTTGCAGCAAGGTGCTCGCTGTCACAGGGAGCAGGCACTGTGTCTATCGAGTGAGCAGCCAACCTGCGCCACAGTCTCCCTGCATTTTTTCCCCATCTTCTCCCTTGTTCTCCTCCTCCCACCTACCGTGCTCGCTAACACTCGTCTTCTCTCACTGCCAGGTGGAAATCCGAAATCACCTTGAGGGCCATAAACAACCCCGTCATCCATGCACAAGTCTTCCCATAACGGACGTGTCGTGTTGCCTCAAGCTATGCACGTGCTCGCACCACTTGGGGGTCAAATATTTTATTAGCTCAACCTAAGTTACAAGGTGAAATGACCGGCGGGACATCTTAAGTCCTATAAGTAAGGACTTAAGTAAGTGATAGAAAACTTGAGTTATGGCAGCAAAAACAGATCCCTCAACAAGATTCGAACACAAAACCTTCCGGGTGGCTGGGCAGAGAAAGGGAGGAAGAAGCTTTAACTACTTCACCAGAAAAACCATACCCCAATTCAACAATCAGACTGCCATTAGAGTATTATTGTTCTACTGTCTACCATAGGAAGTATGTACTGTGTGTATTAACTCACTTGTCATTTCCAGTCATCTTTCATCATGTTTTATATACATATTAATTTATTGAAACAGATCAATCTTTGAATCATCTATGGATATGTGGTTTGGCCACAGAGGCAAAATAAAGAAAGCGGAGAAGGTATAACACCAATAGAAGGCTAATATGATGCCAATAGAAGGCTAATATGACCGTATCTGGGTATGTAAGTGCCATATCCTTCATGGTGTAGTGGTTAACTCCTTCATATATATCATTGTGGTGCAATATTTGAAGGTCTTGTGTTTGAATCTCTTTCATGGAATTGTTTTTGGTGTTTGAACAGGACTTAAGTGGCACAGGACTTAAGTTCAGTGCGGCAGGCACTTAAGTAGGCCTGCCGGTCTTTCGCCCAGAACTTAAGTCAACCTCATCCTATTTCACCGGGGGTTGTGTGGCATGCAACCTTCAGCCTCAGCCCAGATAGCTCCTCCGTTGGCGCCAGCACCGGCCATATTTCTACATTCCCAAGTCATGCAGCAATGATGGAAAGACAACCCCAAAGACTTGAAGCCACACACCCCACACCTGCAACCATCATTCAGCATCAACTGGATAGTCCCGCTCGCGTCCAGTGCCACCCTGTGCTACAGCCACACTGGTGTCCTGCTATCAATACTGCTCTGCTTCATCCTCATCCTCCCTCCCCTCCTCCTTCATACGGATTCCCCTTCCTCCTGCAATACCTCTGCCTGCCATGTCCCTTCTGCATATCCCTCTACCTCTGTCCTCCTGTACCGAGACCTTGCCGTTGCAGCACTCCTGTCGAACCACTTGAGGCGTCGGTGGTGTTAGGGTAAGGTGTAGCTGAGTGCGGGTCTCAGTCAAATACGGAACTGGTGCACAGAAGTGGAGGGTCGAGCGTGAAGGAATAAGGGGGAGATGGGTCGAGAAATGGAGGGAAGATGGAGAGAGGGCAAGGTCGAGAGGACCACGACACTATGCCTCACTTCAACAAGTGTTGTCATCCACTGCGCTGGCGCAAAGCAGAGTGTGTGGTGATGCTGAGTTGCTCAGCAGATAGTGAGAAGTGGGAGCAGCAGCTGCGTGGTCAGAATTGGATTAGCAGGGAACATGCTGGGCACTTGCGGATGGTGTGTGCCAGGTGTTGGAGAGGTCGGGCGGCAGAGTGGTGGATGGATGTACAGGAGCGTGTATGGGCTTGAATGGACCTTGCTACATACTGGCAGCCTGACTCGATCTCATACCTTTTGTTTTCGCTCGGATACATGGTGAAAATATATTTAGATCTGCTTGTTATTGTTTCACTTATGCCATGTAGTCAATGAAAAATCTTGAATGGTTTTGCGAATGGTTCCTGCGGCTTTTGCACTTTGACCGCCATATTTACTTGGCAGAAATTGAGATAAAGCTGAGTATTAGAGGCGAAACATTGGACAAGAGTTAGATGTCAAACAATGATATAGGTGAACAAAGTCACAAAAAGAAAGAAGAAAAGAAAAATTGCAACAGTAGATGGATTTCACACACAACTCATAACCAAAGGTCCTGCAATCAAGTTGAGGGCCATGGGGAGTGGACACCGGGGGCAAAAACTGAGGCATATGAAAACCATATGCGTTAAACACATATGGTTTGCATATTGCCAGATCGCGGGACAAAGGTATCTGGCACCTTTGTCCCGGGATCTGGCAATATGCGAACCATATGTGTTTAACGCATATGGTTTTCATATGCCTTAGTTTTGCCCCCGATGGGAGCAGGATGGTAAATACAAGGAAATTGAAACTGGTATTGTAGTGTTCTACTCAAACATCAAAATGTAAGCTAGACTGCTTGACCTCCAATGAGTCTTTCCAGTTGCTGGGCAACCTGGAGTTTCCCCATGCTTTGGTATAAGTTTACAAGCACATTCATAGTCCATCCAGTGCGGGGATGATCCTGGCCGAAGAGTTTCCTCTGCTTCTCAAGGACAATAACAAGAAGCTCTTCTGCATGTTCAAGCTGACCTTGCCGTTGAAATATCAATGCAAGTTCACCCATCATCCAGAGGGTGTTAGGATGGTTTTCACCACAAAATTTTTGATGCTTCTCTAGAGCTACAGTTGCCAGCTCCTCTGCAGCACTGAGCTGACCCAAGCAGTTGTATGTGCTTGCCAGCTGACCCATGGTGAATATAGTGTCTGGATGCTCTTCCCCAAGAACTCTCTTCTGTTTATCAAAAATAACTGTCAGAAGGTCCTCTACCTTCTTGAGCTGGCCTGAGTAAAGGCAAGTCATTCCCAAACCTGACATGGCTCGTAGTGTTTGAGGATGATTCTCTCCAAGAATGCCAATGCTCTTTTTCACAACAATGTGATATTGATCTTCTGCCTCTGAAAACTGGCCTAGTTGACGGTAGATATCTGCCAGACTGCGCATGGACCACAGAGTGTGAGGATGATCTTCTCCTAGAAGTTGACTATGCTTTTCCACTGCTGACATTGCAAGTTCCTGGGCCTTGCTGAATTTGCCTAGGTCCTGGTATGCTAATGCTAAAGAACACAGAGTCCCTGCAGTCTCAGGATGGTTTTCACCCAGAACTTTTCTCCCCTTCTCCAGTGCCAACTCCATCACCTCCTGTGCTTCTTTGAACTGACCCAGTTCACGGTGTGTTCCTCCCAAAGCATACATTGCCTGCAGAGTACGTGGGTCATCTTCTCCTCGGAGAATCTGGGACTTCTCAAAGACTATAACATGCAGGTCACTTGCTGACTTGTACTCTCCAAGGTTATGGTGTAGCCATGCAAGATTTTCCATTGCATCCAAGCTCTCTGGATGATTGTCCCCAAGATCTCTTCGCTTATTGAGTAATATGAGTTTCTGCTGTTCTAGGTCTTTGCGCTGAGCTTCTGGAGATGGCCAAGAAGTTGAAACCAGTAAGATTTGTGCTCCAGAGATTCTGGGCATCCCTGTGGTCCCATTGATCTAAGACTGATTGGCTGTAGCTCTGCAGTCAATTTATCTGCTCACCAAATCTCCAAGCACATCCGGATCATGTCCCGGAGCCACATCAAATTGTCCCTCATATCCAATAATATCAGAAACAGTGCCATCCTCCTCTGAGAAGTCCAAATCTTCACTACCTGCACTTTCCTCATCATGCAAGGGTAGTCCCCCAGAATCCAGATCAGAATTTGAACTTTGTGAATCACCCAGAGATTCAATTCCCCCATTCAGACCTTTCCTGGTTGGCATCACTATCCATGCTTTGTGCTGATAGGTTATCTGTTGAATGATTGGTACCATAGGTGGATTGCTCTGCCGGGATGGTATCATTCTGGCTGCTATAGAGTTTTCAATATGAAGAGCAATGGATGGAGAAAACTCTTACTTATCAACCATCACATTCAGGACCCGATCTTGATAGCTGGTGAGCAGAATATCTTCAAAGGTACTAGTAGCAGAGGCATATGAATGTGGCAACAGTTCCGCAGCTCGCGGCCTTCCAAAACTCAGTTAAGATAAGCGAGTGACTGACGTAAGACTCACTCCCGCAGCAGCTGAAGAACTTGTGTGAAACTTTTGTACCATGGTTGCATATTCTGGTCATCCTGATCAAGTTTTTGGAACCAGGATAAAAGACCATCAAGGAGTGTGGTGGCGAGAAGGTCCACACCATCATAGTCAACTAGTGCTTCCTCAATCAGACCTAGGGCAGGGATGTCCACCCCAATATCCTTCAGGACCTGGACCATTCGACAACACAACTTGTGTGCAACTTGGGCATGTGCAGATCCCAAATTCTGCCAAAACCCAGGCAGGTTGAGAAGCCCAGCCAAATATCGCAGGCAGAGTGCACTTGTATATTTTGATGCTCCACTTCAAAGGTGAATTAGGATTATCTTAGGTGCCCGAGTTTTGCAACTCACCACTCATGTTCGACCAACAACCGTTCAATTGTGCTCAGCCCATCGTCGTCACAGGCTACCAAGCCTGCAAGTGAATTCCCTTCCGTCATTGCCGAAATCACAGTATCTGCCAAACATGTTGCGGCCAATTTCTGCCAGAATGTCCATTCTTTGTCTGCTGGGCTGGTGGACCGCTCCCAAAATGCAGAGATGGTGTCTGGTGATGTTGCATTGTCTAACACGTTGGTCTGCAGAAAAAAGCACGCGGAGCCCGGGAAGTAAGGTGGCCAGATCAACAATCTCTTTGAATGCTTGGCATTGTGTACTTGCAGATTCAGTGCTGTGTAATTGCGTCAATTACTATAGCCAGGATTTCAACACAATAAACACACAGCAAGGAATATTTCATGAGCTTCAAGCACCGCTTCTCGAGCTTTGGTGGGGCTGTGGTTCGGAGGAACTCCAACTGTTGCATCCGGTGTTCCCCATCTCCGAAATGCAATTTGATCTTCCCTGAAATGACATGGGGACCGAGGCCCAATTTGAATGCAACACGGTTTGCATGAGTTTCCAAAACCTTGCCCGCGGCAGTGTACACCTGATTCAAGGTGCGGCCTGGTGACGGGGAGAGAAAAGCATTCAAAATCAGTGCCCATATCTTTCCCTCGGGGCACGAGTTCTCTTGTGTCACTACCACTCCGTTATTTGAAACAGGTTCCCAAGGGATGAGTGCCTGGCTTGTAGCCATTGTTACAATGGAGGGGGAACGGGTTCAGACTCCAGAGTGTGGTATCGGGAGGAAAGACACAGTCGAGGGACACAGCCTCCATACATCATTCTGTTCCCGCACAGCTCTCTTCGCGTGCTATTATTGGATAACTGTGGTTGATATTCATCCTGCTGTACAGGTTCTGAGATCAGAATGATATTATTGTAAGTATTGTAGGCCGTTGTGGGCATCCGGCATACAGTTCCCAGCGGCCGACTTGCAGTCGACTCGAGTGCATCAAATCCTCGCACACTGTAATGTATTATCCATCAATGATCATCTCGCAACATATTCAAAAATAAATAATACACGCGCCGCTGTAGCAACTGTTGCCCATCCACTCGGGCACTTCTACGAGCTTGAGTTCAGCTCACCTGATTGACAAGCCCAAGATCGGCTAAATCCGCCGAAGTTCCAGTGCGTTCCTCAGAATCACTGTTCATATCGTGTGCATGTTGTGAGAATAGCCTAGCCGCACATCGCACATACGGGTGGGTGTACGGTATATCAGATTAGCACCGCGTCTGAATTTGGTCGTACACACATGATAGGGATCCAACAGCGCCGTTGAACTTCTATGTGGACTAACCTTGGTTTAATCCGCCTAAGTTTGATTCAGCTTGTTCCCGAGAGATGCTGGCGGTTCCTGTCGTGCTGAGAAAATATACAACGCGCAGCACATACGAGTGCGCAGCATATCAGATCAACACCGCTTCGAAATTGGTCGATGTACAAGAGGCGCCGTTGAACAAACCTACTTTGGCATGTATTTTCCAGTCAGTCGGCGCTTCTGTGATTACAGCAGGAATCAAGGTTGAGCCCAATGCACTCTAAAACGATGGGTCCAACGGACCGCAATATCGCTAGAATTGTCCAGTCGATGCGGGGCTGTGCGGCGAATCGCTGCGAAGAGGGGACCGTGAAAGGATATCGAATACATTGTGAATGAATCATACGGTGCGCCGCTGCAAGCTTCAAAGCAAAAAAAAAGAAAAAAAAGCAACAAACGAGTGAAAAAGCACGGGAGGCAAGTTCACAACTTGCCGGGACGAGAGAACGAAATCCGGACTGGGTAGTGCGATCCAGACGTGCTAGAAATGTTCTTGAAGTCTGAGGCGAGCGGGGGTTGAACAAGGAAGGAAAGAAAGGGACAAACGGATAGGATGGATAGGACGGATCCGGAGCGTACCAGGTCATTACTGCATGGACGGCGTCGAGTTCAAATCCGAAAGAAAAGGAACCAAGGAAGGAAGGCGTAGCACCAATTCGATCGGGGAGAAACGGTTTTTTGATCCTTGCCTCGCCCCTGCTCACTGATGCGATGTCAAGACAGACTCTTGCCTGGGGATCCGAGATAAACTTGCAGCCACGGAGTACGCGAATCGAATCGGATTTGGGACCAAAACCGAGTGCGCGAAAAGTTGGACGACCTTATCGTGCACGGTGATCAGAGGCTCCTGAAGCGCAGCGCGGGGGGACGAAAAATAGCGGTACTTTGCAGGTACAGGTAAGAGATGAATGAGAGCAGCCTGAAGTTCTGGTGTGGAAATCGAACGTTCTTAAATGGCGATCCGGTGTATATTCTGTCTGGAGTCATGAGTGGAGGAAATTGGAACAGGAAAAAGAAACGAACCAGGACAGGGAACAGTTGCAAGGGTGTATAAATGCGGGTGCAAGATGAATGCGAATGCGTAGATGCAAATTGTGAAGGCGGGTCAAGTCTCTGGGAAATCACGATAATGGGCGAGGTGGATCCGACAGGTGCAGAAGCTCGGAGAGCTGAATGTGCTGAACTTGAAATCCCCGCATCCCAACACTTCGACTCGTCGAGAAGATCGATGAAAAGAGACGTGCCAGGTTATCGGATGCACTTGATGTTATAAAACGTGGGTCGAGTTTGAACGGCAGTTGGGTATCGTTCTCTTTTTGGCTGCCCGATATTTCTGCCGAGGCGTCTACATCCACGGCAGTGAAGGCACTCACCGCTGAGTGAATAGAATCGTCGCTGGTTGCATCGCACCGAGTAACGTTCGCGCAATTGGAATGAATATGTATGAATCTTGTCTAGAGTAGCAAGTGCTCCAGAAATGGGGCGAGGAGAGTCGACTCGAGGGAAGAGCGAGATGAGAGCAGGAAACAACCACCGGTCCGAATGGCCCGCTCTTTGGCTTTGCTTGGCACTTGCCGAACTGCTGTTCCGTTTTGCTTCGCTCGCTGAACTCAGGCTCGTTTGGCCGCAAAAGAATATCGCAACCGCTGTTCATCCGAAGTCAAAGAAGATGTGGAAGCGCAAGCAGCGACTGCTACAGGTAGAAGAATACCTCGAATAGACGAAGAAGGAGGAGAATGGCAACAACGACTGTGCTCCGCCCCGCCGCCGAGCCCACGCTCTCGCGCGCCGTCCAGCGAAGCAGCGCCTGCTCGAGCTCGAGAATTAGCACCGACTGGAGGACTCCGAGGTGCGTTCTGCCACCCATTGTTCATCTTTTTCTTGTGTACTGATGCACACACCTCGCCTTGCAGGAACAACGCCTCTCGCTCTTCCTGTCCTTCCAATTCGAATGGAGCGGCGTCGACGCGGATGAGGTCCGTCCCCTGACACCACATGTGCGAATTTCCATCTCTTCATCGATCCTCCGATATACACCACTGGCAATTCTCTTTGCACCCCGTTTGTCTCGTGTCCTCGAAGCTGACGCATGTGCCACCGCAGTCCCCCTGCCCCGCGTCGCTGCCCCCGTCGGCCGCGCATTCCCCGTACCTCCATCCGCAGACGCCAAGAGAGACCCGCCCGTGCTCCCGTTCCCGCCGCACGCATACCACTCCTACTCCTACCCCGCGGCACCCGTATTCTTCACCCCCACACCGAGCCACCCCCGAGGCGTTTGCAGCCCTCACCAACACGCACCTCGCGTCCTTCGGGAAGGGCGACACCATCTACGTGCGGCGGCCGCCGTATGCCTCCCCTTCATGCACCTCTGCACCGGTGCAGGTGGTGTTCCCAGTATTACCCCACCGATACGCCTCCGCGGCGACGCCCACACCCACACCCGCCCCGACCTCCATCTCGACGCTCAGCCCGCCGACGCCGCCGGGCAGCCGGGCATGCCATGGTGCGGACTGTGTCGTCCCCATCCGCACCTGTGCGCACGAGCCCCGTGCCGGGAGGGATGACCAAGGCATCGGCGCGGGGCAGAGGAGCAGCCCTGCGAAGTGCTGTTCTCGTTCTCGCTCTCCTCCGCATTCGCTGCATCGACGACGCAGACGACGCCGCCGTGTCCGATACGTGTGCCGCTGCCACTGCTCGTTTCCGTGGATCGGAGGGGGAGGAAGCTTACTTTTTGTCTCTCGACGAGCTCGCGCACATATTGATAAATGAATATCATCTGAACGGATCCAAGTCTACCTTCATCAAAAACAATGCTCTGGCTCACATTGTGTCGTTGGTACGTGTATATCCTTCTCGCTCGTCATTGTATCGAGGCTGATTGGATGAACAACGCAGCAAAGCGGCACCGTTGGCTGCCGTTGCTATCACCCAGAAGGCTGTTAAAGGCGCGGACACGGGCTTCTGGAAGGCCGAATGTGGAACTCAAGAATACTACTCGCATTCACGGTACCAATCGCAAGGCCGCGGGCTGGAAAGAGTACGTGGTTGTTGTTATATATTCACTCCCTGGTATACTTCTTCTAGATGGGAGGACGTCATCATCTGCGCCGACCGTGAGAAGTTGCGAGCTCAGGCAGGCGAGCTTGCGAGCCGCCTGAGTGGAAGGCAAGGTAGTGGGGTTGCGAGGAGGTGTGGGCGCGTCTCTGAACTTGTCGTCTTGTCTCGTAGATAATACAATCTTATCTACACAGCCACATCAATTTCTGTTGGCTCTGCCCTCGACATCGTCTCCCGCATCTAGCGACCTCTCGCCCACAATCGACGCGTTTTCGCGGCCCACACTCGTCCGCATACGCCTCAAAACCCGCCTCCCCGGTTTTCAGCCGAATCCCCCCATAAGATCCAAATCTTTTCACTCTTCTTTGTGCCAGCGCCCCCTCGGCTCTATTTTTTCTTTCCGAGATGCCTGCCGACCCAAACCCCCCCAGAATGTCGGTCTGTGGCCTCCCATTGCCTCTCCCCGCCAATTTCGACTACGCCGCCCACCGCAAACGCCCTGTCGACACCCCCGCCCCCGACGACATGGAATTACTCGAGAAGAATCGGCGCAACGTGCGCACGGAGACCCATAACGCGGACAGCGTCAGCACGACCCGAGACTACGAGGAGGCCATTGCGAACGCGGAGAGCGTCGCCGCCCTCGACGTCGGGGCAAAGCTCAAGGCCTACTACGCGTACACGGAGGAGGAGAAGCGCCTGTTGGTAGGTTCCAAGGAGGTCGTGGAGGCTACGGGCCCGCTCCCCGTCTTCATGACCTCCTGGGTCGCCGCCCAGCGTCTCGTCGTTGCGACTGAGGAGGCGTCCGAGAGACGCAAGCGCGACGCCGACCGCGCGAAGGCCCCGCGCTCCATCCGCGGCACCTTGCAGATGGGCACCCCACACGCGGTGGCCCCGACCTCGGAGGCGACGATCAGCATTCCGGACATCTGGTGGCGATCGCTGTTTTACAAGATCTACTTCCCGCTACACTGGTGGACAGATGAGGTAATTCAGCAGTACCACGACCGCCCGCACTCGATCCCGAAGTGCGACATCACCCTGGAGAACGGCACCAAGGTACAGGTCGTCGACTTCCCGAGGGCGGAAGAAATGCTGGGCGACGAGGACGCAACCTTCGAGCGGCTCACCCCGGGTTTGTGGAGGCAGGCGTCCTCCAACTTACTCGCGGCGTACGACATCTGCTGCACGCCCGCGGCCGATGGGGAATCCGAGGACGAGATCAACTACAACACGGTGTTCAGACAACACGCCCATTTTTTCGCCCACCTCAAATGTATTGAGGATCTGAAGATGTTCCCGGTTTGGTATCCGGTGGAGAATGAGTTACGGAACGAGGTTTACAACGGCGGCGGTTTCTCCCTCGCCACATGGGAAAACCGCTGGATGATTGCGTTGGCGGCCTGGAAACAGGCAAACGCGCCTACGCCTTTCACTCCCTCTCGCTCCGCCTCACCCTTTAACTCATCGTCCTCCTCGGGTGTCCCAAACAGGAACGGCAAGAGGACCTCTCCGGACGACGGAACACCGCCGCCGCGAAGCGCCGCGAGCGATCCTCGACCCCCACTTCCGGGGACGGCCAGTCCTTTCGGAAGCCGCCGTCCTGCGTTACCTGTTGCGGGCCGCACAGCGCCTACGACCACCCGACCACGATCACGGCGTTCCAAGACGGCCAACCGATCTTCAGCATCGTCATCAACCGCGACATCCGCACCGCGCGCGCATTCCGCGGAAACGCGCCCAAGTCGCTCTGCCTCAACTTCAATCTGGGGCGGAGATGCAATGGCGAGCACGGCGACGAGCGGCTCCACGCGTGCTCCCTATGCGGGGGAGACCACGGCGCCCTTTCTCGGGACCCCGCATGTTTGCGAGTCCGAGATGGGGCCTTCGTACCTTGATGCGGCGGTCGAGTCCTCCCCATTTCTTGCGCACACTCTATCCACCAATGCTGCATTGACTTACATCGATCTCCTGCCCACAGTACACGCACGCCCGCCTATCGCTGACCCGAACGACGATCTTGATACGCTCCTCGACACCACCGTAACGCCGTACAACGCCGACGCATTCGAGCACCTCTTGGACCAGAAAAACCTTACCGGCCTTTATCCGCACCTCGTTCGAAATTTACGCCAGGGCTTCCCCATTGGACGCATGCCAAAACTCGAACAGACAATCATCTTGCCGAACCATCCGTCCGCCGACATCGAGCGCGACACCGTCTTGGAGTATCTCGCCACAGAAACGGCCGCCGGCAGAATGTCCGGACCTTTCACCCGGGAAGAGATGCATCGCATATGTCGTGGCCACTTCTACGTCTCCCCTCTTATCGTCTCCGTCAACGACCAAGGTCCAGGACTACCGCCCAAAAAACGCGTCTGCAGAAATTTGTCGAAGGCCGCCTCTCGAGCGGGCATGCCGGCAGTCAACGACTACATCGACAAGGCGGATTTTCCTACAAGATTCGACATGCCGTGGCGTATGGCAGAAATTGTGAGTCCCTCAATCATTCTCTCGTCCTACATCTTCCTTTTCCGTTATCCATCATCCACCCGTCTCTTCCATCCTTCCCCTGCCTTTCGGCTTCACCCATCCCGTTTGCGCATCGTTGGCGCCCGTCCATCTCCCACGTCCCTTCCGCACCACGTCGGTGCGCGTCACGTCCACGCTACATCAGCGTTCATCGCGTCCGTCACACGTCTACCCTTCACGTCCGTGCAAGCGCTCATGCTCCCTCCCTTACCGTCCTCTCACGTCACCGTTCGTCGCTCATCACCGTCAGGTTGCAAATGCTCCTCCGGGCACGCAAGCTTGTGCATTTGACATCAAGGTGTTCCACCGCACATGCCCCGTCCTCCCCGCCCACAAACCATTCCTTGTTGTCCAGTACGAAGGCAAATTTCGCCTGGACCACTGCAACCCGTTCGGTCTCGGCTCAGCCAGCAGCAGCGCAGGACAAATATGTAACGCGCTCATCGATATTTGGCAAGTTGATCTCGGGGAAGATGCAGACGCCAAGAAATACGAGGACGACTGCCCTCTCATCCGTTACCCCGACCTCGTCGCCTCGGCCCAGGCAGGCGAGTTCGTCTATAAGTTCGACCGCACGTCCATTCTCGTCCCAATAAACTCGCTGTGCGCCCCTTGGCACCCCACCAAGACCGGTAGCGCCTTCAACTCCCTGCTCCTCTTCCTGGGGCTCAACTGGGACTTCATGGAACACCACGTCTCCCTCCCCCTCAAAAAACGCCTCAAAAACATCGCGCGCGTCGAGCAGATGATCGCGGGCATCCTCGCTTCTCAGCCCTTCACTCTTCACGACCTTCAGGAGATCCACGGGGCCCTCTGCCACCTCTCCTTCGTCTACCGCGAGGGCGCATCGCGCCTCTCGACGCTCTCAAATGCCATGTCGCCTTTTCGGGGCAACCGCTTTGCACGTCGATGGTTGTCAAACTCCGTGCTCGACACCCTCACTTGGTGGCAGAGGGAGCTCTCGAAGCCCGACTACGTCCGTAAGCTCAAGCCCCTCGGGCCGCTGCGCGACTTCGGTATCTATGTCGATGCCAGTACCTCGTGGGGCGTCGCGGTCGTCATCGGCAAGCTCGTGCCGGGGTGGAAACGCAGCGGCATCGATATTTGCTGGCTGGAGGCCGTCGCGCTCGAGCTCTGCTTCATGTTTTTGGAGCAGCTCGACTTCAAAGATATTCACGTCCTCGTCCGATCGGACAACAAGGGCGCGATCGGCGCACACGAAAAGGGGCGCTCCCCTAATCAGGATATCAATTTGTACGCGCGTCGTTCCTTTGCCGTCACGTCGGGCTCCTCCATTACGCCCAAGATCATATACGTCCCATCGGCCGAAAATCTTGCAGACGCACCTTCCCGCGGCCTTCCCGCCGCACATCTTCATGAACGCAATCGCATGCCGAGACGCTTCAAGCTCCCGCGGGAGCTTCGCTCCATCTTCATCGGTGGAAACACCCTCTCGCAGTAGCGCACCCGCATCCCAGTGCCGTCCCGTCCCCTCCCCTCTATTCCCCTCATCCATCTTCTCGCCCATGCTCGCGCCATCGGCTACCGGCCCGCCGGACCGTGCCACGTCCCGTCCTGTGCTATGCCCCGATCCGCTCCGTCCCCACGTCACGTACGTCCTACACTCGTCCGACCGACTCGTTCTAACAGTCTCGCAGGGCCTTCAGCTTCCGTACCCCCTCCTCATCAACGTCCAAAATCGTCGCACACCCGCGGAAAAGTTCCGACACGCGCGCGTGCACATCCGTTTTCTCACATCCGTCCACCTTGCATCCCACGTACGTCTCGCACCGTGTCACAGGCGCAAATCAGCTTACACCCACCAGATCGTCTTTCTTCACTCCAAAATCCACTTCTTCCCTCCCTTCAGTCAGCTCGTACGTCCCACGTCTACCTTTCTTACCTAACCTCATCCCCTCGCAGCGCCTCCGCGCCCGGCCCCATCTCGCTTGTTCAGGACTTAACATCGACGTCTCCACCTTCTTGCGCCGCGCGGCCGCCCTCACCTCATGTATCATCTCACCTGCCCCAAGGACCGCTCCTCGACCCATCTCCATTCCCCCCGCCTCGCGTCTCATCCACATCACGCTCAAGGAACACGCTCCAGATCGTCTCGGACGTTCGCGTTGCCGTAAACGCCCCGCCTCCCGCAAAAGCAGGCTCGGAAACCCCAGGCCAAGAACCGCGTCGCCGTCAGTTTCTATCGGCCTCACGTCCCCGCTTGTCGGCGCGTCTTCATGTGGACGGCACCATACTGCCTCGTCTCCCACAGCGCGCTGGAGCGGGCCGGCGCTTCCCTCGAGGAACAAGTCCTCCTCTTCGAGGGACTCGTTGGCGCACACGTCCCGGAGACGCTGGAGTCCTACGGGGCGGGCCTCACGCGTTTTCATCAATTTTGCGACCGCCACGACGTCTCCGAGCACGCGCGCATGCCCGCCAGCCGTCAACTACTGGCCCTCTTTGTCTCAGAGGCTCGGGGCACTTGCACGGGCAGTTGCATCCGGAATTGGCTCTCCGGCCTACGTCTTTGGCACATCTACAACGACGCGCCGTGGTTTGGCGACGACGAGCGCCTCGCGCTGCTCAAAAAATCATCCGTCAAGGCCGGCCTCTCCTTCAGCCGCCCCGCACGCGGCCCCGTCACCCCGCACATCTCCGCGCCTTCCTGGGCGCCCTTGACTCCGAAACGCCGTACGGTGCAGCCATGGGTTCACTGGCACTCGCGGCTTTCGGGGGCTGTCGTCGTCTCGGGGAGTTGGTCCTGCGCAGCGCGGCCAAATTCGATCCAAAACGCGATACGTGCCGTGACACCTTCATCTCAGAGCTCACCGTCAACGGCCGCGGCGTGCGCGACATCAAGCTGGTTTGGACGAAGACGACGCAGACGTCGGGAGGTCAGTGCCTCCTCACGGCGCGTTCGGACCCGGACGTCGACATCTGCCCCGTTCGGGCCTTCGACAACCACCGCCGCGTCAATCACTCCCCTCCATCGGGCACTCCACTCTTCGCCTACAGGTCCACGTCGGGCTGGCGCGTCATCACGAAGGACGTCTTCCTTGCCGCGTCTTCCCTCGCTTTCAAAAACGCGGGCCTGGATCAGGTCTTCGGCCACAGCTACCGTATTGGTGGCGCCATGGATCTTCTCCTCGCTGGTGTAGCACCCGAGGTCATCATGAAGCTTGGGGGTTGGACCTCCCTCTGCTTCCTCGTCTATTGGCGTCGCCTGGAACGTGTCATACCGGCTGCCATCGCGTGCGCTTGGGCCGCACAGCAGAAGGAGTTCGCGCGGGCTCACAACCATCCATCGGACATGGACGTCGACTCTATTGATTTCTTGTAGCCTCGTCGCCGTCCCTCGTACTACGTCGCACTCGCCTGTATATAATTACATCGTAATGCTATCGTCCTTTCCTCTTTCTTTCGCTTGCCGTGGTGTGGGGGCCTCGGCCCGCTTCTCTCCCCCTCGCACGAGCCGGTGGCTCTTGGTTGCCTGCGCTCCTGTTGGGTTGCTCCGGGTCTCGTTCTTCGGGACCCGTGGCCGCCTTTGCGTACGGGTTCGGTCCCGTCCCGCGCTACGTCCTCCTCCGACCCGGCCTTTCCCGCAGCTCTACCGCTGTCTCGTGAAAGCCCCGCTCGGCCGGGACGGCCGAACCCCCCGCACACACACACCACCTTCCTCTCGTCTGCTTCACAGGCGCACAGCGCCGCCCTCCATCTCGTCTCGCAGGCGCATAGCGCCGCATCCTCCTTCTCCCACACCGAGCCACGAGCTCCCCAATCTACCTTGCACGTTGCCAGCACTGCGTCCGTAGATGTGGATGAGGATTCCGGGTCGGACGAGGAGCCTGAGGACGAGGATGAGGGGGCTGGGCTCACGGCCGCTGGTTTGGAAGCCCAGGCCCAGATTGAGGCTCAGGCTGGCACGGCAAAGGTGTAACTTACCCGATTCATTTACATGTCGTGCCTCCAAGTGTTTTTTTGTTGCGTCGTCCACTCTCGCGTCCAATATTTTAATAAATCATTTTTAATGGTAATTACTGAAAATTAAGCTAGGATAAATAGATGCAGTCGTCTGTATTCCATTTGTGTGATACGGGACTAAAGAGACCGGTTCTTGATATTTCAGTGAACGCTGTGCAAGCTTTTCACGGCCTCGTTCTGCTGTGGAAAGACAGTGGAATGTCTCACGTGAGGTCCGCTAAAATCTGATATCGACCGATCTGCGGAATTCCGCCGCCAAGCCAGCTGGAAGTGTACAGAGCCCGCATGTTCCTTTTAGGGATCACCGCGGTTAACACGTTCCTTCCTTCCTTCCTTCCTTGAAAAATGGAGTGGCCCAGCCGGCTGTCCTCCTGAGTCTGTTCTGTCCTTTTCTTTTGGCCGGTTCGCTGAGACAATACAATGTCATATAGTTTTTTTGCACACTGCGGATGTATCTTGAGGCAAGTACATGTGTACACAAGCTTTGTCCAGTTCGTAAGTTGGGAATTGTCCAGGGGTATCGAGATGTTGGTGATCGTGCGTGGTCGGGGGGTGTGCGTGCGTCGTAGAGATCAGTTCCAGGGCCTGTGAGCGTTTAAAACTGGACAGATTTTTGACTTATTTTGACGGGACTCACGACAAAATGTCCTAGTGCAGCATGGCGATTGCGGCCAGACCAGAGACTAAGCTCACCAAGACGATTCCGGCATATTCGCCGATCGTGCTGTATCCGACATGAGTCCCACGGAAGGCAGCGTTTGAGCCCGTGGAACCCGTAGGCGAGGTAGCTGGACAATCGTCAACGTTAAATTCTCATTATATAAATCAGCCGTTCTACCTGAATTGGTGGGAGAGCCGCCCAGAGCAGCCCCTCCAGTCGCCGTCACGGTATTCGAGCGGGTGGAGCTCGTAGGCGAGGTAGCTGGAAATCACCGACGTCAGCGTTGATGTTCTTAACATATGAATTGGTGGTTCTACCTGAATTGGTGGGAGAGCTGCTCTGAGCAGCTCCTCCAGTCGAAGAAGCTCCTCCAGTCGGAGAAGCCCCTCCAGTCGGAGAACCCCCTGCAGTCGCCGCTCCGCTCCCGGTTGAACTAACGGGCGGGGGTGCCATCCCAATTGCCCCGGAAGTCAGCGATGCGAGCGCGATGCCATTGGCAATGGTCGAGGTGGTGACACAGTTCGACGAGACCGGCGTACTGAAGGGCGCACTAGGAGTGACGGTATCGCCCACGGTATACGGGGTCGGCTGACCATCAGCGCCGGTGAAGATCCCGGTGAAAAATTGGGCGAAAGTGGAGAATTGCGTCGTGCCGTCCACGGTGGCTGTAGGATACCACCCCGGAGGATATGCGACGTCGGCGTCGCAGCTCTCGCTGAACCACGATCATTCAAAAGCGATAGAGAGATATAATACGAGACTCACAAAGTGCCAGGGTCATGGTAGGTTCCCGGCATGACGAACTCGCATCCCATCACATCCAGTTCATGCCAGCACATGAACGCAGCACTGTACGTCGAGTTGGCATTGGTGCACGCGCGGATGCAGAACTGGTTGTAATCGATGTACAACATCCATTCTGCGATGGGCTCGTCCACCCCGTCCACAATGTTGGTCGTCACGTTGCCTCCTACTGGGTTGCCCGCACCAGTCGCACCTACAAGACATGAGTCACTATTGTTTTAGTGACTGCATATGAATTCTTACCGTGTGGGTCTAGTTCGCCTCCTTCGTCCCCAGACTGGATGTTCAACTTGGTGAAGTCGCCGGTACCCATAATTTGGACATAGAAATCAGTCTTGAGGAAGGTGACACCAGTGATAGTGCCATCTGGAATGACTCGGGCATTATTACGGGGTTTCGTACACCATGCGACCTCCTCCGCCTCAAAAGCACTGAAGTAAGTATATTCCAGTGATAGACGACCCCGATTTTTGTACCTCGGTGTTTCCAATCACGTCCGGGCCTGTAGGTGGCGCGAAAAGACAAAAGTCGTCTATCGAGTTGAGGGTGAGAAGGCGCGCCATGGAGGCCTGGTTGATAGCTGTCGGCATTGTGGGGACGGGCGGATTCGTCACGCCTTGAGTCCCTGTGGCAATAACTCCCGCCGGGAACGCGGAGGATGCAGCCTGGACAGAAGCGACGGCCGCAACGCCCAGCAGCAGGCTAGAGAGAAACATGATGAGGGGGTGAGGAAAGATACCTCAGTTTGAATTGATCGATGCGCTTTACAATCTGCGCACAACCCGTGACAGCACGCACCCTTCTCAAGAGTTCTCAACCTTCATCGACACTGCCATGTTCCGCACTGAAGAAACATCCACAAGCTCAGAACGCTTCTCCGGACTAATGAGCCCGTCCAAAGTGTTTGCAAGGCATTCTCAAATTCTGTCTTCCGAAAGTTACGGTCATTTGCAGCTATCTGACCAAAAATACCTCGGATGAAGAGCCGGGAGAAACACCTAATTATAGAGCAGGACCAAACACGAACGTTTCGTTCGCGTCTCTTGCGGGTTGTATTCGCCGTGAAATTGTCGCAATCCGGTCAGTGGGCCAGCCTGAGCCCCGGCAGCATCCCAATTTCCTGTGTCATGGAGTCGACCAGGGTGTGTATGTGGAGCGAACGAGAAAACGAGAGACCACGAGTTAAGTATGCGCGGGAGACTACCGGGGACCATCGCACGGGTCTTGAGGATTTCAAGCCCAGGCAGCGATTAATTTCAGCCATGCGAGGTCCTTAGAGACACAATTGGAGACCGACTCGGAACATCAAGTCGGACTCATGTCGGAGGAGGCTTGGAACGCAAACTCCATGTGATCCAACGCGCCAAGATAACGTCTAAATTAGACTCGCGACCAGTCTGTTCCCACGCACCGATCACGAGGGCAAGAAGATCGGTGCTGTGGGACCATTGGCTTCGCCAACCGTGATAAGCGCAGCCACGTGCTTGGCGAACGCGGTTGGTCACGAGCCTACGTCTAAATTAAACATCATGATCGATGACATTGACAAGACTTGAAGAGCATCTAGGTTCGGAGCAACCCTCTCTCCGCACCGGCGAGCCGGTGATTCTCGGAGAGAGGCTTGGTACAAACTGCCAAAAAAGGGTGATGTGTTCAAACTGGGTTTTCTCCACCATTTCAACTCGGATCCTCATAGTCTTGCCTGAGAAAATGTTTATTAGATGTCCTAGAAGACACCTGGCAACTAAGATTGAGCCAATGACCCATCACTATTGGAATGAATCTGATCTTTGCACAGGTGAATGCACTTCCAATTTTCATCAGGCAAAACAAGTTCATTTGGAATTCTGTTGATTTTATGGGCTCGATGGACTCGGAGAACAATTTACAGAAAGTCTCCCACCAAGTTTTATATCCAAAACTTCTTTCTTCATGCAGGAAATATATTTATGTCCATTGATGATGTGTGTAACACTGCGTGACATGTGTGACATCCACCTTGTCTTGCCTTGAACTGGAGAGCTAAGCCGGAATAAAATGGCCAGTGAGTTATTTTGGAACAGGGATAGATTCTACTAGCCCCCAGGAATATTTTTAAGTGAAATGAAGATCTTGAATATGAATGTGATATCAGTGTAAATATCCCCTCCCTCATGTTCCTGGCCTACAGCATAATAATACCCACTATCTGCCTTGGGTGAATGTAGTTTCCAGGTCAATAAAATGAAATGAAGTGGACTGTCTACTCAGATTTTTTTAATTCACCCCTAGGTGGGTGTGGTAGAAACAATTCAGCTTCTCAATTTTTGACATCAAGCCTTGATAGCGGCGGATCCTCCGGGACTCTGAGCACATATATGAACATTCTGAGTAGGCCAGATCATTTTCGCACTTCCAATGTACAAACTAGCAACTTGGGTCAAAGGGAACGGGGCACTTCCTGAAGCAGGAGATCAGTTTGAACACATTGCCCTTTTTGGTCATCTTGGCACAAGCCCCTTCTGAATTCCCCTGCGAAGCACGTGGATATCATGTGATCAGAAGGCGGCTTGTTCCGAACCTAAAGAGCATCAGATGATTTTGACTAGGCTCGTGACCAACTGCGTTCGCCAAGCACGTGGCTGCGCTTATCACAGTTGGCGAAGCGGCTGGGATCACTGATTGCAGTTTTGGCTGATCCCACGAAACATGATTTTGGACTTGGTATTTTCGACCTTCTACACGTTGAAAAAAAGTATGGAAACTTGTATAGGAAAAGATGGTCAATTTTCAATTCTAAGTTGTATGACAGCAACTTGGATCGGATTTTACCCAAAAATAAATGGTGCTCTATCAATGCAGAATGAAAAATAAAGGAACTTTCTTCATATAACTTGTGCCTTGAGCTACCTCATTCTGAAAGTATGGGAGGGGAGGGGACGGGTGTAGACGGGCTAAAAATCCTAAGTCCGAAATCATGATTGGCGCGTCCCGCCAAACTGTCAACCAATGATCCCAGTTGTTTTAGGAACCCTTTGATCGCTTGCTTGTCTTGTGATCAAAGTTTGGTTACCTAAAACAGACTGCTGTACTATTTAATTCAATTCGTTGGTCACGCATCACAGGCCCCCAAATTGGCGAATAATTTCGCGCCTGTCACAGGTCACCGAGGCTGAGCATGAACTTGTAAAAAAGTCCAAAATATTTTCTTTCTTCGCTGATGTGCCCTGATGTTGGAATGGCGGTGGTGCTCACACAGCTGTCATTTCTAATGTGATGGGAGAAACTCAACTTGTCCTGCTCCCACATGCACTCGCTCGATGCTAAAGCAGTGTGAATTGGACTGGCAGCTCACAAACCCTTCAAGTTCTATTGAAACTACTTGGTAGATAAAGGGAGTTCAACCAGGAACAGGGATATCCTGGTCCTTGTTGGTGTGGCGCCAAAACTCGTCTGGATGTCCTGGAGCAAAGCGCGAATTTGTTTTTGTGTCATGGTCCCCAGGGGCAATCAACAAATATGAAAGTTTGTTGCTGGATGTCACGGGTCACAGGGCACACGAATTGAATTAAATAGTACAGTGGTCGCGAGTCTAGATTGTTTATGCCTTCGTCATTCTTCTCGAGGCTGGCAGCAAGCTGCAGAGCGGTCACTGTCATAACTAAATGAGAGGAAGGAAGTGAAAACTCACAGCTTTCTTGATCTTTGATCACTTCTGCATAAGGGCATTTTGCGCAGCCTGTTTGACCTTGGTCCAGTCCAATGGAACACACTCTGTTCCATCAGGAAGGTCAAATCGCTTCGTCTTGACAATACTCTAGCAGTCGCAGGACGACGAAGACACCTGGGTGGACGAAGATGAAGATGAAGATGGGGATGGGGAAGAGGGGAGATGAGGATGAGGATGGGGAGATGATGATCGTGAACGACCGGGAGGGGACGGGGGACAAAGAGCTGCTCGTGCCTCATACGCGACCTGTGCTCAGTGTTGATGTCCACGCCGGTGCGCCGCCTGGATACCATAAGAGCGAGGAGGGGAAAAAAGCCATAAACACCCGTCCTGGGGCTGTATAGGTATGAGTGGGAGGTGACGCCGATGCCGTATACAATGAGGGAGGAGGAGCAGGAGCAGGAGCAGGAAGGGAAGCAGGAAGGGGGGGGGGGGGGAAGTGGAAGCAGTGACCTCACGCTTCACACATCACTTGCTCGGTGTCTCACACCCCACGTCACGGACCACCGTCTGCTTTTTCCCGAATATTGTATCCATCCTCGCTCACTCGCTCGTTACAACTCCTCACATTTTTTTTCCCTAAATTTATCTTTTTCTCTTTGCATATCAGTATCAACCAAAAATAATCTCTCTTTATGTACCAAGTATATTGTCTATATTGTCTGCCCCCCATTCCTTATGCCATATCCTCATATCAAGGAGCTTTAGTTTTGATTAGTTAAGTCAGTACATAGTCTCGTATTATATTGGTTGGATGGGAGAGTTTGTAATATTGTAGCAGTGGGGAGGAGAATGGGAATAAAACAGAAATTATTGTATTGATTTGTGAGAGGGTGAAGGGAGCGGTGAGGGTGAGGAGGAGGGAGGAAAGGAGGAAGGAAGGGGTGGAACACACGGTGGGTGTGGCCGACTCCAGAGGCAATAAAGGCAAAACGAGGTGAGGGAGGATGGGGTGTTGAAAGACTCAAAGAAAAAAGTCAGGCATGAATGGGTACAGAGCTAGCCTGGCCCGAATCAAACGGGGGTTCCCACTGGTATACTTATGATGCGAGACAACATGATATTAGGGGTGGATGTGGGGTGGGTGTTTGGTTCTGTGTGTGAATCATGCTTTCTACTGTGGAGCTGTTCAAGTCTGTCTTCAACTAAGTAAGTAATCAAAAAAATTCAACACTCATGCCTGCAGCATGCAGCTGTGCACCCTGATTCAAAATGTACGATAAAGATATTGGTGGAGAGCTCAGTGAAAGGAAGCAGGCAACATTGGATACTTGAATAAAATGGGATCTTTTCAGCCTCTTCAACTCAAATTGATCACTTCCCGAGCCCATGCCTCTCCCAACTTCCAACTTCGAAGGTCTCAGATTGATTATAACCACCACGGGTTGGGTGTTGAACAGGGGAGAGCATGTTTAAAAAGTGAAAGAACATGGGCAAAATGTTATTACATATCTCAGAAAGCCTAGTCCCCAGTTGAAAGCCTGGAGTCTCACCGAAATTTGTGCCCCTCAGAACAGCCTGATTGTGTATTGACATGAAGGTTCCAACTTGACCAGATTTCTTTATACTATTTATTGTAAAGTGTCATTCACAACACAGGCCAATGACAATAGGGCTATCACATTATAATTGTGGTTCAGCTGAACCAATAAATGTGTGTCTGCACTCAGTAATATGTGTAAAAACGGTGGGTTATAATCAAACAATGAGAGGTGGAGATAGGCAGGTGAAGAGTCAAAACAAAAGGAAGGAAGGGGAAAGAACATGACCTCCGTATGCAGCACAAATTCAAAGCCTGTTTCAGTGTGATTCAACTTATATGTAAGACTATTTGAGGTGCAAGTCCATGCTAACTGCTCAACAGAAATTGGAATAAAGCCAAGTATTGGAGGTGAAACATTGGACAAGTGTTGGACATCAAACAATCATATAGGTGAATGAGGACATTTTGAGATAGGATAGGGCCAAAGAGAAAGAAATGTAGGGACAAAAAGAAAGAAAGGAAGGGGCCATGCTACTTGCATGGCAGAAATTGAGAAAGCCGAGTATGGGAGGCGAAAAATTGGACAAGAGTTGGATGTCAAACAATGATATAGGTGAACAAAGTCACAAAAAGAAAAAGAAACAGAAAAATTGCAACAGTAGATGGATTTCACACACACAACTCATAAACAAAGGTCCTGCAATCAAGTTGACAACCATGGGTAGTGGGGCAGGATGGTAAATAAGAAGAAATTGAAACTGGTACTGTAATGTTCTACTCAGACATCAGAGTGTGAGTTAGACTGCTCGACTTTTAATGAGTCTTTCCAATTCCTGGGCAGCGTGGAGTTTACCCATGCTTCGGTATAAGTTTGCAAGCTCATTCATAGTCCACCTGGTGTTTGTATAGTCATCACCAAAAAGCTTTCTCCACTTCTCAAGAACAGTAACAAGAAGCTCTTCTGCACATTCTAGCTGACCTTGCTTCCAGAATATTGATGCAAGCTCACCCATCATCCACAGGGTTTGAGGATGATCTTCACCGCAAACTTTTTGATGCTTCTGTAGACATGCAGTTGCCAGCTCCTCTGCAGCACTGAGCTGACCCAAGGTACTTGCCAGGTGACCCATGGTGAATATAGTGTCTGGATGCTCTTTCCCAAGAATTGTCTTCTGTTTGTCAAAAACAACAGTCAGAAGGTCCTTTGCCTTCTTGAGCTGGCCTGAGGCAAGGTATGTCATCCCCAAACCTCTCATAGCTCGCAGTGTGCTAGGATGGTTCTCTCCAAGAATCCTGATGCTCTTTTCCACAACAATGTGATATTGATCTTCTGCCTCTATGAACTGGCCTAGTCGACGGTAGATATCTGCCAGAGTGTGCATAGACCACAGAGTGCCTGGATGATCTTCTCCCAGAAGTTGGGTATGCTTCTCCACTGCTGCCATTCCGGTTTCTTGGGCCTTGTTTAATTGGCCAAGGTCTTGGTATAATAATGCCAAAAAACTCAGGGTCCCTGCAGTCTCGGGATGGTTTTCACCTAGAACCTTTCTCTTCTTCTCCAGTGCCAGCTCTAACATCTCCTGTGCTTCCTTATCCTCTCCCAGTGCACGGTGTGTACTCCCTAAATAAACCATAGCCTGCAGAGTACGTGGGTCATCTTCCCCGTGAAGAATCTGGTACTTTTCAAGCACTGTAACTCGCAGGTCTCTTTCTGACTTGAAGTCACCAAGTTCATAGTATAGCCATGCAAGCTTTTCCATTGCCTCCATAGTCTCTGGATGATTCTCCCCAAGATCTGTTCGCTTATGAAGCAGTATGAGTTTCCACCCTTCAAGGTCTTTGTGCTGGGCTTCTGGAGATGGCCATGAAGTTGAAGCCAGTAAGCTTTGTGCTCCAGAAATTCCAGGCATCCCTGTGGTCCCATTGATCTAAGACTGATTGGCTGTAGCTCTGCAATCAATTTATCTGCTCACCAAACCTCCAAGCACATCCAGATTGTGTCCCAGAGCCACGTCGAATTGTTCCTCATATCCAGTAATATCAGAAGCAGTGTCATCCTCCTCTGAGAAGTCTGAATTTTCATCTGTTGTGCTTTCCTCTGGAGGCATTGTAGAGTCAAGATCAGAAGTTCGACTTTGTGAATCATCTAGAGACTCAATGGTCTGTCCCGAATTTTCCTGGTTGGCATCACTGTCAATGCTGTGTGCTGACAGGTTATCTGTTGAATGATTGATACCATCAGTGGATTGCTCTGTCGGGATGGTATCATTCTGGCTGCCATAGAGTTTTCAGTATAAAGAGCAATGGATGGAGAAACCTCTTACTTATCAACCATCACATTCAGGACCCGATCTTGATAGCTAGTGGGCAGAATATCTTCAAAGGTGGTCATGGCAGAGGAAGATGAACATGGTAACAGTTCTCCAGCCCGTGGCCTTGATGAACTCAGTTAAGATATGTGAGTCAATCCAACTCAATCAACTGAGACTCACTCCCGCAGAAGCCAAAGAACTTGGGTGAAGCTTTTGTACCATGGTTGCACAGCCCAGTCACCCCGATCAAGTTTGCTGAACCAGTTTGAAAGACCATTAAGGAGTGTGGTGGCAAGAAGATCAATGCCATCATAGTCAAGTGGGGCTTCAGAAGCCTCAATAGGACCCAGACTGGGAATATCCACCCCGATGTCCTTTAGCACCCGGACCATTCGACAACACAACTTGTCTGCAACTTGAGCATGTGCACGTCCTAAATTCTGCCAAAACCCAGGCAGATCAAGAATCCCAGCCAAATACCGCAAGCAGAGTGCACTTGTATAATTTGACGCTCCACTTGAAATGTGGATCAGAATTATTTGGGGACCGGGATTTTTCAACTCACCAATCATGTTCAACCAACAGCTGTTCAATTGTGCTCAGGCCCTCGTCATGGCAGGCCACCAAGTCTGCAAGTGAATTCCCTTCCGTCATTGCCGAAATCACAGTATCTGCCAAACATGTTGCGGCCAATTTCTGCCAGAATGTCCATTCTTTGTCTGCTGGGCTGGTGGACCGATCCCAAAGTGCAGAGATGGTGTCCAGCAATTTTGCATTGTCCAAAACTTTGGTCTGCAGAAATAGGACACGGAGACCGGGAAGCAAGGTGGCCAGATCAACAACCTCCTTGAATGCTTGACACTGTGTATTTACGGATTCAGTGCTATGTCATTCCATCAATTACTATAGGCAGAATTTCAACGCAATAAACACACGGCAAGGAATATTTCATGAGCTTCAAACACCACTTCTCAATCTTTTTTGAGACCATGATTCGAAGGAGCTCTAATTGTTGCATTCGATGTTCCCCATCTCCAAAGTGCAATTTGATTTTCTCCGCAGTGACATGAGGACCGAGGCCCAATTTGAATGCAACACGGTTCGCGTGAGTTTCCAAAACCTTGCCTGCAGCAGTGTACACCTGATCCAAGGTGCGGCCTGGTGACGGGGAGAGAAAAGCATTCAAAATCAGTGCCCATTTCTTTCCCTCGGGGCGCGAGTTCTCTTGTGTCGCTACCACTCCGTTATTTGAAACAGGTTCCCAAGGGATGAGTGCTTGGATTGAGGCCATTGCCGCGATGGAGTGGGCGGGAGGGGGGAGTGCGGTATTGGGAGGAGAAAAGACAGAGTCGAGATGCACAGCCCGCATGCAGCACTTAGATTCCTTGCACACTGTCATGTATTGTCTGTCCACAGCTCTGCTTGCAACTCATTCCCAGCTGAAGACAGTCCTTGATATACAGTACGTACCAAATGTCGTTGAGAAGCAGAGCGTGGGTGAGCAGGCTTCAAGTCGCTGATCAGGTGCAGCACAGTGGTGGAGGACTAGCGCCGAATCCGAAAATAGTCAAAGTACAGGTTAAGGAATGCCATCAAATAAGCCCACGAACTACCCTTCCTGTGCCTATCTATGCACGTCTCCAGCATTTCAAACCAAAAAAAAAACATGGTGAGCTGCGCCGACCTGGCCGAATATTTCCGATCGGTATAAGATGCACACTCAAATATTCAACACCACATTCAAAAATAACCGATACACGCGCCTCTGTACGAATGCAACAACTGTTTCTCAGCCCCTCGGCCCGATTGACCTGTGGCGTGTTCCCCAGAAACACTGTTCATGCCCTGTACATATTGTAGATGGCCTATATCGGAATAGCGTCGCGTCTGAAATTGGTCGATGTACACACACGATAAAAATCTAACGGGCGCCGTCGAACTTCCATGCGGACTGACCTGATTGACAGGTCCACCCTTCTGCACACAAGATAGGAACGTGTGGCGGTGGGGAGAGCGCGCCTGATCAAACCAAACGTAACCAGCCACTCGGGCATCTGTGCGGCTCTCGATGAGCATTTTGAAAGCGACTGATGATTCCGAGTTGAACAACCCAGATTGGACAACGAATCCGACAGTCTTGAATCGAATCACTATTGGAACGGTAAACTCGTAATGAATAATCAAAAACGTAGGGAGTCATCCAGCAGATAAGCAGATATAGAGTATGAGTGGCGCCAGCCAGATCAACGCCGTTCCGTCAGTCAAGTCGAAGCACACACAGCAGCATGTATGAGAATCCACGAGGCGCTATCGAACAAACCTAGTAAGTGTTTCCCAGTCGATCGATGCCCTGTGAATCTCTATTATTATCGGCGGAAGAATGAAGATACCACCAGTTGAATCGTCGGGTCGGTGTGAAGCCACCCCAAAAGACCGTTCAACTCACCGTGAATCAATATGCGGCCGAAGATGTTCGGCGCCTGTCGATTTTGCCACGAAAGGGGCCGCACAGCAGATACTTAGAGGGTAGCTGTGTAGATCGCTCGTCAGATTAGTGCCGTTCCTGCAAGCAGCCGGTGCACAATATAAGAACGCAGAAGGCGCTGTTGAATGAAATAGAGCAAGTATTTCCCAGTAGTTCGGCGCTTCTGCGGTGCTCGAGAATTCTAGCGGGAAAATGAGGTCAGTAATGACCCAATGTACAAGCCCAAGATAACACTTGCCCCCGGCGATCAACGCGTTCTCGAGAAAATTTGGGGGTTGTCGAGAAGGATGTCATCAAGTCACGGGCGCAGAGCATAGCAGAGATTCTTTTAAAATTCGAATTGAATGTTATGAACTTCGATTTGTCGTGCACACAGTACGCCGCGGACCGTGAATCTCAGCCCAGAAAGACGAAAAATAACGGCACTTGGATGCAAGAATATGTCGAGAAGCCTCAAGCGTTTCGGATATTATAAAAGCATGTTATATATGAGGGCTGAAAGGTGAGAACGAGAGGTAGAATATTCCAGAGCCTCGTGATAGGGGTTGGCTGCAAGTTGACGGTCGTATGCGCTTAGTGAGTCTGAGTTCTCCTCGGAAAATTGGCACAATTCAAATAAACGTTGACTACATCTGTGAGAGCAGCAAAAATAGAAGAGTCGACTCGATGGAAGACCAGGCAAGGAAACTCGAGCGACAATCGAGCGAAGCAGATGAGGGGAACAGACAACCGCCGTTGATCCGTTGATCCGCTCTTTGCTCCTGCATCTCCGCTCTCCGTCAATTTTCGGATTCCACTTTGATTCCACTCAAACATGTTATTTAACCACCTGGCCAAGAACGTGTCGGAGGAGCAGCTGACAATTGCACTTGGATGCAAGGTTTAATCCAAGTTTAATCTCGACTTACAATTTGAATCAAGAGCAGGTCCGATCAACCCCGATCAACCCGCTGTTTGGCTCTGGTTGGCATCTACCGACGTCTCGGCTTTTACTGTCTGCACTCCGTCAAGTTCTACTCAAGCATACCGTCAACTGGAAGAACATGTCTAGGTTGCAAGATTTATCTCAAGTCTCTGAACACGATCAAGTCTCATCGAATCCCTGCCCTACTGGACTGTTCCACCCTCAATTCAAATACTGTGATGATCTTTTGCGCTGTCTACGGTAACCTTTCGTTTCGTCCGGAGAAGTCCACAGAAGATATGGCAGCAGCGACTGCTACCGGTAGAAGAACAACTTAGAGAGAGACGAATAATGGCAACAACGACCATGCGCCGCCCTACCGCCGAGCCCACGCCCTCGCGCGCCGCCCAGCGCAAGCAGCACCTGCTCAAACTCGAGAATAAGCTGCGATTGGAGGACACAGAGGCGCTCAAGTTCACCGATGTGCGTCTGTCTATTTGTGTTCGATGCCACTTGCCTGCTAAACCGACGCCCTCGCCGTACAGGAAAACACCCCTTCCTCTTCCTCCTCCCGGAGCATCAAGTTCGAGTAGAGCAAGATGCGCTCCGTCCGCCAGCACTACGATGTGCCTCATTCTATTCTTTGATTGCTCCGCCGAATACGATCTACGGCCGCGATTGATTCTTCTTGTACCGTGTTTCGTCTCGTCTACTCGAACTGACGCACGCGCCTCCGCAGTACTCTTGCCCCACCTCGCCCCCGCCACAGACCGCACACCCACCCTGCCTCCACCCGCACCGGTGTTGCTCCAGGCACGCGGGACCCAATCCGCCCGCGCGCGCTCCCGCTGCCACCGCACGCCAATGGGCACCACTCCGATTCCTACCCCGCGGCCGCAGCGCACCCGCAGCCATACTCTTAACCCCCATACCAAGCTGCAGTGGCCCCGCCCTCGAGGCGTTTGCCGTCGACGGCCACCTCGCGTCCTTCGGCAAGGACGACACCATCTGCGTGCGGCGGCCGTCGTACACCTCCCCATATCCTATACCTCGCCTTCGCCTTCCACAGACTCCACGCACGCCGTGACGTTCCCTGTGTCTCCTAATCGATACGCTTCTTTGCCGACACCCACTCCGACGTATGTCAGCACCCTCACACCGCCGACGCCACGCGGGACGCCCATGTCGCCAGGGACGATTCGGAGCGTGTCCTCGTCCCCTGCGCCCGTATCCGTGTCCGTGCGCACGAGCCCCGCGCCGGGAGGGAGTGCGAGGGCCAAGTCGGGATCGAGGGGGAAGAGGCGCAGCCCTGTGAAAGGGCTGTTCCTTTTCTCCCTCTCCTCCGCCTTGTCTGCGTCGGCGACGCAGACGTCGACGCCGTGTCCCATACGCGTGCCGCTCCCGCCCTTGGTGTGCGTCGATGGGGACGCGCCGGACGAAGACGACGAAGACGCGTGGCCCTGGGTCGATGGAGACGACGACCAAACGACGACGATAAGGAGGAGGACGAGGGGGAGGGGGAAGATGAGGATGGGGAGGACGGAGAAATGACAGTCGTAGACGACCGGGACGGGGAGGGGGACGAGGAGCTGCCGATGCCGGTTCCGCGGTGCTCCCCTGTGCTGTCGGTCAACGTGGGGATGGCGCTGGCGCTGGGTGCGCTGTCGGCGTAGGACGAGGAGCCACAGACGCCTGTGCCGGGGCTGTTTTCGAGGGAGGCGACGCCGACGCCGTATACAACGGAGGAGGAGGAGAGGGAGGCGGAGAGGGAGGGGGAGCAGGTGGGCGGGGAAGCGGAAGCGGTGACCTCTGCGTTGCCTGCTACCTCGTCTCGCCTGCCACGTCACGAAGCGCCGTCTGCCCTCCGGAGTCCTTTGCCTTTCTCTGTCTTTCTCGGAATACTGTATCCATCCTCGCCCTCCTGCTCGCTCGTCACGACCCCCCACGATCTCTTCCCTTCTCTCCTCTACGTTTCCCTTCCCTACATTTCTTTTCCCTTGTTTATGACCAAACATTCTCTCTCTGCGTATCCAGTATCGCTACCTACCAAACCCTCTTTTTTCTTTATCTTTGTAGCTTTAGTTTTAGCTGAGTAAGTATATAGTGTCGTATTGTATTGGCCCACCAGATGGAGTTTGTAATATTGTAGCAGTGGGGAGGAGGGGAATGGAAACGGAATTATTGCATTGATTTGTGCGTTGTGCGTGAGTGGGATTGTGGAGAGGGAGGGCGAAGGAGGAGAGAGGGAGGGGGGGTCAGTCGAGGCGTGCGGTGGGGTGCGGCCAAGACCAGGCGAGGTGGCGGAGGACGGGGTGTTGAAAGACCGAAAGAAAAAAAAGTCAGGCGTGAATGGGTACAGAGCTAGCCTGGCCCGAGTCGAACGGGGGTTCCACTAGTATGCTTATAATGCGAGACGTAATAGTAGGTGCAGGTGCAGGCCATCCACTAGCTACCAGGCTTTCTGAGTCTGGGTTGATTACTTACGGGATAGACCAGATGCGGCAGTACGACACACCTAAAATGCGATACACCTGAAATCAGATGCGACACACCACGGCAATTTTCGGCATACCGTAGCAAAGTACGACACACCAAGTTCGACACACCTGGGCGGCTAATGCAAGTGCGACACACCTTGATTTAGTGAAGGAGTCATCATCTTGAAGGCAAGACATGTATTCAGTAAAGAATAGAGGGATCTTGCGCCGCTGGATGCATCAGCCAATTGACATTTTGATTGTCGTGTTTTACGTGTTTTTTCGTGTTTCCGTGTTGTGATCAAAAATCATCATTTTTGCGCAGGCGCTGGAGCCTGCTAGTGGGGTCAAAGAATTACGGAAAGGGCAGGTACTTGGTGTAAGATAGTGGTTTTATCTTAACTTTGGTAAATTTTGATGCGTCGACGCCGTGGGTGGAGATTTTGGGGCTGCGTTGTCATGGTGTTGTAAAAATGTTGTTGGCGCAGAGTGTTGTCGCGTTTCCGGGTGTTTTCGGCCGTTTTTTTGGCGTTTTCACGTGTTGCACAACACGACAACTAGATTGTCAAAAGACTGATGTGAACGCCGATGCAGAGATTGAACACTCATTCTAACACTTATGTAAATCCTTTCATAAATCGCTTGGTAGGTGCAAATAAATTGCATTGAATTCATATACATAAGATAGTTGTACTACATAGTTGAATGGTTGCGATCCCGCCTCGCCGTCCCGCGCAACTCCGTCCCGGTGCGGACATGTGCATGATTAGCGCGTTGGCGCGTCGGCCCGCCCTCTCTGCGTGCTCTGGCCGGTGCGCAATTTCCCCCCTAGAAGCGCAAGCCACTCTGCGTCTCCCACAGATTTGCCATGCCACGCCCGCAACCAGGCATCGCTTGCGACGCCACGCGAGAGCTGGGGCAGCGGGACAATAGACACTCCTATTCCGGCAGGCGAGGTACGAGGAGAAGCTCCTGGCGGACATGGGGAGCGAAATCGTCGGCAATTGGGAAGGCAAATACTTATACTCACCTTTACTGCGGGGCACGAGAAATGAGGAACAGGGCGGGTGCGGCGGGCGTGAGCAGCAAATTGCATTCATAAGAGGTGTGGACACACACCTTGGTTATCCTCCTGGACCTCCCCCTCCCCAGTCCCCACATCGAAACCCTAAGTGTGCTGCGAGTTCTCTGTCGTTACGCTGAGTGGTGGCCGGTAGAGGGCGCGCACTGTACGGCGGCGTTGCGGAAGGAGGAAGGGAACATTTTCAGCGGGGGCGGCAGCGCAGCGGATGGTGGGAGAAGGAAAGAGGCGGACAAATATGTGGCAGTTTGCTTCGATCAATGATAGCCGAGCGCATTCTCGACACACCGCCCACTGTGGGGAAGTGTGTTCAAATTTTCCAGGTGTGTCGTTTCTGATTCCGGTGTGTTGAATCTGAGGTGTGTCGTACTGCCGCATCTGGTACATCCTCGATTACTTATATGCATTTGCTATTAATTTTCTGCATCACGGGCGGGAATCATACTCGGATCATACCACCGTGGAGCAGTTCAACTTCAGTTTCCATGTTCAAGTCTTGAACTAAATAAGTAATCAGCAAAATTTAGCATGTAATGTGTTCAATTGTTCAAACTTGAATGGTCCACCTCCCCGAGCTCGTGTCTCTCAACTTCAGATTGATTACAACCACCAAGAGGTTGAATGTTGAACAGGGGAGAGCATGTTTAAAAGCGAAAGAACACGGGTGAAATGTCATTACATATCTAAAGCCTGGCCCCGAGTTGAAAGCCTGGAGTCTCACCGAAATTTATGTCCCTCAGAACAGCCTGATCGTATATTGACATGGAGGGTTCAACTCCTGACAGGATTTCAACAGGGCATGGTGAAAGTGCCGCAACTGCTGCCAGCATGGTGCCATTGCCACCCTTTGCCGCCACAGGGCGGAATGGGTGTGCTGCCCCACAAAAGAGAAAGTGCCGCCCCCAGTGGCGGCACTCCTGTCACGCTGCCACCCCTCAATATTGCCGCGCACATTTCTGATTGCACTTTTAATTTGGAAGCCGTTTATACGTCCGTCCACTAGACATACATAATTACAGGTAGATTTACTGGGGTTTTTCATTCAAATCGACAGGGGGGGTGACGCGTGACCCTTTTTTCAAGTTCGACATTTCGACACCAGCAAAAATTTGGCGTGACACCCCCCCAAAATTTTGACAAACCCCACGGAAATTTTCGCTTTTTTTGCATGTTTCAGGCGATTTTGGACGCGCCGTGACCAGCGGCAGGTTCGACAAGGACCACCGTGACCCGTGACCGCAACCGAAGTTCGACATCGGCAGAGGGGTGCGTGACTCGTTGAAACGGCGTAACATAAATGCGCGGCATCTAGGGCTAATTTTGCGATTTCCTATGACCAGTATTTATACAACGGGAAGCAACTAGCACTTCTGTTGTTACTAGCATACCAGCTAGTACGCAGACCACTTGTTAGGTGATATAAAGGAGAGTCAGAGCGAGCCCTAACTGCTGACTGTAGCACGAGGCTGCACTAGTGTGACGCGCTAGCTGCTAGCTGAGTGTACAAACAACCAGGGATTAAACCACTGCCTATACATTCATGAGACATGACCTAGGAGACTCTAGTAGTCCAGAGATGGCTTGCGACGGAGCTAGCGAGGGTCTAGCAGACGGATATCTACGATGGAAGTACAGCTAGGGGACTACGCCTTGAGCTAGGAAGCTCGGCACGGTAACCGGTGGTACTATCTAATCTCTAGATAAGCGACTAGACGGTGCTAGGCGGAACGATCCGACTAGCGACCGGCTAGGGCTTTGACAAAGACATACCACGACATACGAGATGAGGCAACACGAGGCTAGTGCCCGATCTGGGCAGCTAGGGCGAAGGGGAATAGCAAGCAGGCTATTGGAACGGAGCTAGGGACGATCATACAGCCTGTACCAATGTTCAGAGGGCAGATTGACGTTCTGACCAACGAGCTATGACCATTTGATGTCGGTCGCAACACTGCGTCACCTAGATGTAATAGATCGACGCTCTGACAGAGTAGAGATGACCTAGACCACCGGCTACATCACCAGTTGGTCCAGAAGGGGTGCTCGGCATAGACGGAGGGCTGAGGATCCATTGATATACCCACGGTTGAACACTAGCCGGTCAGCGAGGCTGACCTGGCATATACCAAACCAGTCCCAAAACCAAACGGCAGTCGTCTCATTGGCTGACCGTATTTCTTATCATCTAATATTGCTTATTGTATCATTCAGCTCACTTTCACATGTAACTCGAACCTAGTAGTATAAAAGGGAGCGCAGGACAGACTAGGGTCTAAGAACATTACGCCCCAGACTTTGGACGAAGCTGGTGCTAGTGGACTCAGGCTGCTAGTGGAGGTTGATACTGAACTTCACTTGTAGTAGTCTTTATATTGGAATCAGTAACTGTGGACTCTGGAAACATCGAGTGACTAAGTTGAGGATTTCGTGTTGTTGGTCCTAGACCTCCACATATAAAACAAGGGTGTTCTCTTCGAGACCCAACTGCAGTTTGCGCTAGTGACTTTGCCTTCACCCCGACAAGACGGAAGCTCTGTTGTAGTGTGTTGGATCGCTTGCTAGGTGGATTGTGTGCTGACTTGAGCCCACTAAGAAGAAGATGGACTAGGTGCCCCCACCTCTAGTTTGGCTATAACTTGTCAGTTACTTCGCCTTCACCCCAATATAGATGGAAGCTCTGTCGTAGTGTGTTGGGTCGCTAGCTGGACGCTTGTAGTGAACTAGTGCCGATAAAAGCGGAAAGGTTCCTATTCTTGGTTAAGGAATAGGTCGGCGGTCAAGGAGAGTCTTGCCGTTTGAGGATTGAAGTCCCTTGTTGTTAGCCTCAGTAGTCTTTGGGGCTGCCCTTAGCGAGGATTTTCACAAACCTACATACTCTGCCCTGGTGTTCTCGACCTAGCGGTCCAGCCATCTTGTATCCACCCCATATAAACACACCCCCGGACCATCCCTAGGTTCCTAGCAGTGTTGTTGTTGGCGGTTGCATATTGCTAGTACGTTGTAGAGTGTGTTGTTAGAAGCCTATCAATCAAACTTGTGTTTGTTCAAACCTGCTGGTCGCATACTACAGCCCGGACCCGAACTCACAAAGAGAAGCACTTAGATCTTTGGAGGTAGATTGGTTGTGGTTAATTGTTTTGGGTGTTTGTTCGCAATACCTATCAATTAGCTATTCCTAGTCATATAAGAAGTGCACTGTTTCATCTGGAGCCCACCGCGAGGGTCCAGTTTGATTCAAACGCATAGTTTGGAAACACTAGGCCAATACAAGTCGCTTTAACAAAGCACTGTGTAATAGGTAACAGTCGAGCACGTACTCCTGTGACCTGATCTGTCGAACGTTCAAAGACAAACCAGATCGAATCTGAACGGGTTGAATAAACCTGGTCAACGAAGTCTTCTAGAGCAGTACCATCTCTGGAAGCACGACCCGACTGTAACGACGGCGGAAAGATCAGCTAGAGGGCTTATACCCGAACCTGTCTCTTGGCCCAAGCATACAACAGATTGGTCGCGTACAACTAGAAATTCTAGCAAAAGCAACGAGCTAGCTATTTCTACATTGGTAGCTCAGATCTCTGACGAGCAACCAAACCAAGGAAACGAAGAGTCGTTGCCATTCCGCAGCGGATTTTTATCCCCCTTGTCATCTCCAGAAGGAAACCTGGATCAGACGGGCAACAGCACTTCGAACTCGCTAGCCAGTCAGAATGTAAACCCTGCGCCATTAACACCGGTACAGTCAATCCCTGAGACAGTAAACCCTGTTCAGAACCCCCTAGTGCAAACCGCACTAAAACCAGTTGAAACTTTGGATAACAAACCATCTGCAATGGATCGCACTAAGCTACCCGCGACTTGGGGAAAGAACACCCTAAAGTTTGATGGAGAAGCAGATTCTCTACCTGGGTATCTAGATGCCGTTGAAGATTTGATTGTGAAAACCGGGGCCACAACTGACGAGGATAAAAATGAAATTGCCATTCATTTCTGCGATCACAAAACGAAGTGAGAGTGGAAAGCGATACTCAATGAGTCGCCGGGCAGCTCTTGGCACGACTTCAGAGCTAGGATCCGTGAGAGCTACCCTGAGTTCAAGGAATTGGAGAAGGGATCTATCAGGGCCCTAGAGAAATTTGTTAAGAAGACCCACAAAAAGCCCATACGGCTGACTGATATTAGTGGCCTACAAAGCTACGTACGTCAGTTCCGAGCGATGGTAGGGCAACTACTCGCACCAACAATGCGGATCTCCAACCGAGATGCTACCAAGCACTTCCTAGCGGGATTGTCCTCCGAGTTTTCGCAAGCACTGCGACAGCAGTTGCGAGCAACCCCTCGGGATGCGATGACCTCGTACAAGAAGGCCAAGTTGGAGTGGGAAAGTGTAGCCGCCAATCGGGATAAACCCTATGAGCCCCCTGAAGTGGATAACGATGACAGATATATCTGGACGGATGTGATTGAAGTGGCGACCACCTTGTGTGAGGAGGAAGCTGGCTCATATTATGAGCTAGAACCTTATGCAGAGGATAAAAAGAAAGCTGCGGTTATGTTGCAAGGAACAGAAGTGGATACCCATGAACTAGTAAAGCAACTGACAGAAAAAGTGGGCAAGTTAGAGGCAGGTCGTGCGAAGGACGACGCACAACTGAAAGAGACGCTAGCTCGTGAAATAAGGGGCAGTCTTGAGGAAGTGCTGACAGGACACCTGGATAAATTCACAACGGATCAGCATAGGGAGATGCAAAAGATACAGATGGCACTGGACGCTCGTCCAGCGCCGCCTAGTCACTCTGCACCGGCCCACACGTATCCTAGTCCAGTCCCAGCTTTCACTAGGAACCGTGCCTGCACCTCCTAGGAACGATAATTGTTTCTATTGCTATAGGGGAGGACATTTCATTGATCAGTGCGAGGACCGAAAGGCCGACCTGGACAAAGGAATTATCACCCTAGCGGGAGGGAAACTAATGTTCTTCGATGGGAAAATAGTTCCTAGGGAACCGACACACAAATCTCCTAGGGAGAAGGCGCATGACCATTTATAACCGTCGGGCTGTTGGACAAAATTATAACGGCCACAACTACGATGAGATTATGGACATTTACTTCGGTACTGAGGAGGTCCCAGAATCTGGAACTGCAAGTCAGTCCGTGTTTCGCGCAGACTAGGGCTTCAGGACCAGCGGAGAATGCCTCGGGTTTTCGCTGAATCCAAGGAAGGAGGTCAATCCACGGACGAAGCCTCCTGAGGAATCGAAACGTGTTATACCCGGAAAGCGGCAGGTCGAAGTGGTAATTGAGAGGCAGGCAAAGAAGCCTGCAGGGAAGAAAGAGACGAGGGAACCAGCGAGCCGTGTGGAAACTAGGCCGCTAGAGGAACCCAAACACCCAGCTAGAGTAACAGTGGAGGATGTTGAGGACTCGGAAGATGAGCGGGACCTAGTTCCACCTGGGAAGGCGGTCAGATTTGAACTGCCATTCAAGGATGTTGAGCCTTTAAAGGACCCACCCACTCGAGAAGTTCTGCCTCAACGGCCATCTGAAAACTCGACTAGCAGTGATAAGACCGCGTTTAAACGACAAACCCGAGCACCTAGGAATACAGAGATTGAGGACCAGGCCACTGAAGGTCTGCTAGGTTCGATTCGAGAAATCACGGTCCCTGTCAAGCTAGGAGACTTGATGGATAGCAATCCGAAGATACGAAAGGCGCTAGCTGTTGGCATATCCAAGTCCAGACGTCCGAATTTTGTGCAGAATACAGAAGGCCATGTACTGGCACCAAGGGTCCAAACCTTTGTGTCCCAGAGATTTTACAAGGAAAGTGATGAGTCCTCTGATGAAACCGAGGACATCAAAGAGGAGTTTGGCCCGAACATCAGGATGGAAAAGACCATGCTAGAGAAGCTAGGAGATGACGGCGAAGTGCTAGGGGTGTTGATGCTGGACACGTTCCCTGAAATTGTGACGTCCTCTACCCATGAACTGGAAGAGGGTAGCATAATCATGCAGGATCCTGTAGCGCAGTATTTTGACTCGCTAAAGCAGGGGGAAAAACCGAAGGCCATTCAGATGCCTGTGGCTAGTATGTCAGCAGCCCTACGCTGTTTGTACCCAGTCCTAGGGGGAAAGCACATAGAGGCACTCCTAGACTCGGGGTCGCAGATCTTGTTGATCAGCAAACGAGCTGCGGAAAAGAGGGGATTAGACTGGGATGTCTCCCACTGGATTACCATGCAGTCTGCAAACAGTGAGACACACGCAACGCTAGGAATGGCGAAGAACGTACCGATAGGGTTCTCGAAAGGGTTCCGCGTATACGCACAATTACACGTAGTTGCGGTAGCACCTTACGAACTCCTATTGGGGCGTCCCTTCGACATGCTAGTAGAAACCCTAGTGAAGAGCAAACGGAACGGCGATGTGGACATCACCTTAACGGACCCATACTCAGGAAGACTATTGACACTGCCGACCTATCCTACGAGGGAAACAAAGATGCAGAAGGAGCTAGCGGCGATCTGAAAGAGCCCCAGGATTTTTAGAACTCTTCAATGAACTCAACGAGGAGGGAGAAGTGATGACTGCTTGGGACTACACAGAGAACGGAGAGCTAGTATGCGTAGGGTATGGGATGCCTAAAGAGGGGCTAGAGGCAGTGCCTGATGATCGGAAGATCACGCACTTGTGTGCGTCGCAGGAAGTTATTGCAGATGATAATGTCGCAACACAGTTGCAGTTTGTGCCCACCAGAGTTGTCTTCTCCGAAACCGATGTGAGAATATATTCACACACTCTTGTAATGCTCTTTGAACCCTCAGACTCACTTCTATACCAGTTTGGAAGTGTGAATTCCTCCTCATAACTGTATCAAAAGCCTTGCTCATACTATGTGAATCTTGTCGTGCATTGCACAGATTTTGTCACTCAAAAATCACTCCTCAGCGACTTGGATTCGTTCAAGTTGAAGAGTCGGTTGGATACTTTCTGTGAACCAGAGTAAATGTGGTACACACAAGAAATCCCAGCAGTATACAGTGAGTCGTTGATTTTGCTTGCGTTCCGAAAGCGGTTACTTGGATGTTATTTTCTGGTGTGCCGCCCTCTGACTTTTTTTGTGCCGCCCCATGTCACACAACAATCACATTGCCGCCCTTGTCACACCGTAAAAGTGCCGCCTCCAAAACCGAGTGCTACCATGAGTGCCGCCCAATTGCCGCCCCTGCCGCCATTAGTATGCAAACACAGTCTTTTTCCCCTATGTGTACACACCTCAGCTGGTTCAAATGTATGTGAATATATGTATTTATTAGCATACTAACTGCCATGGTACACTAGATAGACAATCTCAGCCAATTACCCAAGTTCAACTCTAGACTGCCGCCCTCAACACAGCCACTGCTTTCTAGCGGCACAGGGGGCGGCAGGTGGCGGCATTTGACTTTGCCCCAATATTACAATACTGTTAATTCGCCACTCAGCATCGGTCACCCAATCATTGTATATCCTTCAAGGCCCCGGCCTTTGGCCGCCTCCTCTCTTTGATTTGCCAATGCCGGCTGGCTGCCGAACTGTGAGAAAGGAGTCGGCCAAGAGCGCTTGAAGCTAGGGGGCTGGGGCCCGTAATAGAAGACAGGTGCAAAGGTTCCCTGAAGCGGAGCAGCGGACAGTGTAATTTTTATAAAGGGTTTGATACACCGTCCAACTAGGAGTCTGTGATTGGTGGCTCCAAGTCCGGGCCTGATTCTGAGCAGAATCTGATACCGAAACACTGAATAGCTGCGAAATATCATATGTTGATGTTGGCAGATCAGCAACGGAATGGAAGAACTGGTGACACTGGGAACTCAAATAGGTTCCCTGAAATGGAGCGGCGGACAGTGTAATTTTATAAAGGGTTTGATACACCGTCCAACTGGGAGTCTGTGATTGGTGGCCGAAAGCTCGGGCCTGATTCTGAGCAGAATCTGATACCGAACCCTGAATAGCCGCGAAATATCATATGTTGATGTTGGCAGATCAGCAACGGAATGGAAGAACTGATGAGACTGGGAACTCACGGACAGGAAGATAAAAGGCAAACACTTCCCCAGGGCACTTCACCCCCCAACATGCCCCCTTCCGCTGTCACTCAGAGCAGACTGGAAAATGTGGTGACATGTTTGACTATGACCACAAATACTTTGGAAATCATTGCCGATAGCATGCAAACTCCCTTTTTGGGTGCTATAATTAACACAACCCAAGCTGTCTTAGGAAATGTCCAGGTGAGTTTGTTGGAGCAACTCTTATCAATTGTAAAACTCAGCACCTTGATAGACTGTTAGCAAATACAAGGATGACTGTGTTTGCCTTCTGGAACAAATCCACGAATTGCTGACTGTGATTGTGATTCTTCATATCAAATCAGATGCAGGTGGGGAAATGCCTATAGAAGTACTGAAGCATATTGGGAATTTCACAGAGTACTCCCCTTGTCTTTTGGAAACCGACTATATATTAACCACTGGAATCAGGATCCTTCATAAAATTTACACTTTTGTGGGGACTCAAAAAAAGGGCAACAGAGTGAAAAGCTTCTTCCGCCATGGTGAAATTAACACACTACTCAAAGACTGCCAAGCTGGATTGCAACAAAGCTTTGACTTCTTCCAGGTTTGTTATTGATTCTGTGTAGTGACAATCCATGGTACATATCTTTCATAGATTGAAGGACCCCAGACTCTACCAGATATTGCAGAGATGCGGAAAGATGCAGAAAGGAGACACCAAGAAGTGCTTGATATGATTGAGAAACTGTCGGAAGCAACTGTTTCAGAAAGAGCATCTATGGTAATCAATTCAGTGTGTTCCTCCGGATCTCCACCTACTGTTTCATAGATCAGCAGACATCATTCTTGGTTGTCCAATAGGTACAGTATTAACTTTGACCGAAATATCTTCAGATTATACTCAGTGGATTTTCTTTCAAAGCTCTAACTCAATATCAATGCTGCCACCAGAGCCCAAGATTTTCCATGGCCGGGAGTCAGAGCTCTCAGACATTCTTCACCTTTTCAGCACTGGAACTCCAAGGATAGCAATTTTGGGTGCAGGTGGCATGGGTAAAACCTCCCTGGCAATGGTGCTCTTGCATCACACAGACATTACGGCCAGATATGCACAAAATAGGTTCTTTGTTGCCTGTATCTCCGCAAAAACTAAACTTGAACTGGTGAACCTGATTGGAGGCCATCTGGGACTGAAGCCTGGCAAAGACCTCACCCAAGCAGTGCTCCAGTATTTCTCAAACAATCCACCAAGTCTCTTGATTCTAGATGAGCTTGAGAGCTTGTGGGAGCTGACCACATCCCGTAATGACATTGAAGAATTGCTCTCACTGCTCACAGGGGTGCGGGACCTTGCATTGGTGGCAAGTTGAATGGCTTTTGAATAAAATACCACTCAATACTCACCTTATCTTAGATCACTATGTGGGGAGCAGAACGACCTGCCAAAGTCCTGTGGACCAGACCATTTCTAGGGCCCTTGCAACCATTGGATCAAGAGGCAGCTCGTCTCACATTTACTGATATTGCAGATGCTGGACACAGTCTGGAGGAGGTTGACCAAATCCTCTCCCTGACAACCAACATGCCGCTTGCAATCAGTCTGCTTGCGCATCTTGCTGACACTGAAGGCTGTCCCACTGTACTGGCCCGCTGGGACAAGGAAAAGACATCTCTGATTTCAGATGGCTTTGATAAAAGATCTAACCTGGACCTATCCATTTCCCTGTCATTGTCAAGCCCTCGGATGCAATTGCTTCCTCATTCTCAAGACCTCTTGTACCTTTTTCCAATGCTTCCAGATGGTCTGGCAGATGTAGATCTCATCCGAAGCAAACTCCCCCTGGAAAACATTCTCAGATGCAAAACAGTGTTGAAGTCTACTGCTCTTGCTTACAGTGATGAACATAACAGATTGAAGGTACTGATGCCCATCCGAGAATATCTGCAGCAGCACCACCCTCCAGGAGATTATCTTGTTCAGTGCCTCTTCAAATACTTTGAGGAGATGCTCAAATTCTATGTGGATTACTGTGGAACCCAGTCAAATTCCAGCACAGTGCTGCAAATAAAGTCAAATTTCACAAACATCCAGAATGTGCTGCAATGGGGTCTAAAACAGAAACAACCACACCTATCACAAAGCATTTACTGTGTAGGCCATCTGAGCTTTTTCAGCCAGGCCAGCATGCACACATTGATTCCATTGATTGGCCAAGCACAGGATATCCTTCTGCAGCTTGATGATCATCAACTCAAAGCTTACTTTATGATTGAGTTGTTGAGCCAATTGCAATATTACCCAATCTCTGATCCTGAGACTCTGGCCTTCCAAGCTTTGGAGCACCTCAAGCAGTTGAATGAGCCAGATCTTGAATGTGTGCTCTATGTTTAAACTTATCAATGGGAACTGACATGTGGATTTTCTAGACAGATTATATCTCACTATGACATCTTACTATCAGGGAATCAAACCTGATCCTGTTGAGGGTGCAAATATGTGCAAAAAAAGTATATCCTTGGCAATCTCAATTGGAAACAACAGGATGCACAGCTCTGCGTTGAATAACCTTGCTTGGGTTCGCATTCAGCTTGGGGAATACTCTCAAGCCCAAATATATGCTCATAAAGCCCAAAGGTTGGCAAGTGTTTCTGGAAATTTATTTACAGAAGCACTGGCATGCTATACAGAATCCATGTACTGGACAGCACTTGGTCAGTACAACCAAAGTCTCTCTTTGTGCATCATGGCACAGACTCTCCTTAGTCTCTGTGGCATGTCTGATAGTCAGGTCAATCTTGGCATCATGACCATTCAAGCTGAGGTCCACAAGTATAAATCAGAATATACTGAGGCATGAAAAATTCATATGGAGATTGCTGAGATTGCTGCAGAACGATGAGATGCCTATTTGCATGCCATTGCATTGATGAATGTTGCTGAAATTGAGGTGCTAATAGGTGCTCCACAATGTGATGTGGAACAGACTCTCAAGCTTGCTAGATCCATATACACCATTGTTCCCTGGTTTACCACCTTCTGTGATTCTATACTGGGAGATCTGCACCTCAGGGAGAAGGATCTATGTGCAGCACGGCTGCTATCGGAAGAAAGTTTGCGGTCAGACTATGTGGCTCAACTGAAACCCTTCTGTCTTGAAAGGCTGGGCAATACCAGCCTGTGGGGTGGTAATTATGCAATGCACCACTGGACAACCATATTTCTGGTATATTTCCTCAAGGGTAAACAGATCCTTCAAGTCCATAAAGCTCTACAATTCTTTGGGGATACATTTCTTCATCAGACGGATGAGGACACTGCCATCACCTTGTTCACTGTTGCACTGGAGGGGTTCACCTATATGGATGTCCATCAGAGCAGGGCAGAGTGTATGCTCAGAGTTGGTGACATTTTCAACAATCACAGTGACTGGTTGAAAGCAGTTGAATTTTGGACCACAGCACAACTGCTCTTTAAAAGATCATCTCAAGCAAAGCAGGTTGAATGTGTTGATGAAAGGCTTGCTCGTATGGGCAATGATGTTCTGGAACAGCATAGAGAGAACATTGCTCGTTTGGTGGAGCTCAATGTCCTGTCTGGCAGCCTGTCTGTCATTGAAGATGAAAAGCAAGTGGAATTAGTTGAAGTGTAAGCTTTCACAACTTGCGCTTAGAAATTTGTGGCTCCCAAACCACTCTGGGGAGCAACTGTTGTTGATTTTTTTCTGTATTCTGTGAACCTGTCTCAAAATGGAAATCCTATTTATTTATTTATGTTCACTGCATTCAGGTCCTTGGACAGCAGAGAGGTGTGTCCCCAGTGCCACCTGTATGGCCTGTAGTTTTGTGTCTTCCCAATCACGAGGGCAGCTGTGCTCCTCAGAGCACTGCCCCTACTCCTACTCCACCTCCGAAAAAGCGGAGCCAGGGTGCCATGGGCATGGACGAGACTTACACATGATGACCCCCCTGCAAAACAGCATCAAGTGGTGCACAGGGGGCAGCTGTCACATGTCAGGTGCGTGGTATTGCACCCTTGCCACATAAGTGAAAGGCAGCAGATTAATCAGCACATGCTGGGATTAATCCTGGGATTGCATGCTGGGATTAATCGGGGTGAATAATGCGAGAATTTAATTGGAAAGAACTTGGCTTTATATGTGCAAGATTAATTCTGGTATGCCTAGGATTAATTATGGTGTAGTCATAAGCCTCATGTCTTTGTATGTAATGACATTCTATGTAATGTTTGGGATTATTCCTCGATTAATTGTGGTGGGTGTAAGTTTAACCCAGGGTTTATGTGTGCCATACCTTCGAATTAATTGGGGTAGGATTAGTCCGCCTAATGACGTTAGAATTAGTTGGTGCATTAGGATTAATTGAGGCAAGATTATTAGGTAGGTAATGTGACTGGTATTATCTCAAGATTAATCACAAGCATGTACTGATTAACTGGCAGCCAGATAATCAGACCCGCCTGTGATTGATCACATCTAGGATTAATCTACCATCTGGGTAAAATATATTGTATTGCACATATGTGACAGGATTAAAGTAGGTTTAAACTGCAAAATAGTGGCCCCAACAATTGGGGCCCGGATTTAATCAGGCCTCATGAAAAATTCGGGCCACACTTAATCATAGCTGCTTCATATGTTGGGTGAGGTCAGTCCCACCTGCAACTGGTTCCATGTCGGTGCACACAAGCCCTGCGCCTGGAAGCCCAAGTCCAGAGGCGAAGCTCTGTCAAGGGGCTGTTTATAGAGAATACCACAACTATTGAATATTGTGAATATTCACAAGTATCTATCCACGAATGGTGAATATTCGTATTCGTGAATTGATGTGGCTGTGCCGTTCACGCGAATGCGAATATCAGTTTCTGGGAAAGTGGATATTTGGGAATATTCGTTGAGTAATCACCACAGAAATGACCCACTCAGAACCAACTCAGAACTAACAGACTGAGCCTTCTGGCTTCTTGCCATGCTGCAGTAAACATATATGGCATGCAATTCCCACTCTTCAGAGTTTCTGAATACTTACTACGGCAAGCAACAGATTCTGGAGGTATGTTCAACAATATTGTATTTCAGAATGCTAATCATTTGTAAGACATTCATTCTTGTGACTGAGAAAATATTTCAGGCCAAGGTTGCTCTGGTCTTTGAAGTCATTCCTCTCATCGACAGATTCACAACCATGTTCGATGAAATGATAGACAACACATCCCTGCATATTGCCATTCATCATGCTGCCAATACGGGACTCACTGTTCTCAACAAGTATTATTCCTTTACTGATGACAGTGAGATATATCAGATTGTGATGAGTACATCAAGTCAAGCAATGGAATCCTGCTAACATGGTTGATTAGTCCTTCACCCGTGGTACAAAAAAAATTAGTTCTTGACAGTTAGATGGGAACAGACCTGGATTGACAAAGCTCTTCAACTTCTGTGCCTCACATGGACTTCTAAATACAAGCCACAACTGACTTGAACCAATCCCCTATACTCTTTCTATCCTGAACACATCACAAATTCAATCTGGTTCTGGTTCCCGTGTATGCCTCCCATTCATTTCTTTCTGATGTGATGTCTGATATCTGAACCCATTAGCATTCCAAAATCAGTCTCAATGTCACAATTGACTATGGACAGACAGCTCTGTCAGCACCTGATGCTCTCGAAGCATGGTTGACATCTGCAGCACTCCCTTATGAAAATGACCTGATGGGATATCATTTGAGACAGTATGAAGCAGCCAAGACAGCACAGAGCTTGGAAGGTGAAGCATTTTCACAAATGTGTCTTGATTATGTGTTTTCACCAGGTACATTGGCTTTGAATTTTTATCCTGATTCTGTTCTGATTCCATCTGATAGCAACTTCTGTTGATGCTGAGCGGCTCTTCTCCTTCTCGGGAGGAACAGTGTCAAAACTCCGCAACCAGCTGTCTAAAAATTCAGCACATGCTGCCATGATGGTTGGTCAGTGGGCAGGTGACCCAGATCTCATTGCAGTTGAAGAGTTTGAGACACAAATTGCTGAGGGCTGGTCACGGAAAGAAGAGGAAAGCTGACATTCCAGTGGATGGACAAGCAGCATTGAAATTCATTGTGGTTGCAGCCGACAGCGAGTAGTTGGTGTGCAGAATAACACTTGAAATGCATATTATTGATGAATGATTCACAAATAACAAGTATTCAAAAGTGGGTGACTTCCTGTAAGACAGAAGTGTGTGAAATCAGATACTTTTGCTGTTTTTCCGGGATGCTGGAGCTCCCATCAGGACCCCATCGGCCTTGGATCCCGCTTATACTCTGTCTAACGGTCATATACTTGAGTATCTGTTCTGGGGGTAGGGACCCCCCTACAGATGTAAATTTGCTTGAACAAACCGAAAATGGACTAACAGATCACTGATTCACAGCTTGAGCTTCACGTAACAGTGTTACACTCTTCCATCCTCTTCATCCCAGCCAACTCGCAGTTGGCCGCTGCAGGTACCCATGTGTTGCTCCTCTCCAATCAGCAACCCAGAACCCACCACCCCGCTGCCATGCGACAAGGATTCACGTGCAGGTGCCGCACCATTGCATATCTGCACATTGGTGTCTTGGTGAGTTTTTTGTTGCCCTATTGAGAGCCACTCCGACTAAGGCTGACCCACAATGCTGCAGGATGCACTCCAATAGGCCAACCTTATTTCTTGAGCATGTTTCTTGGCTGGCTATTTTTTCTGCGATGCAAGGCCAAATGTCACTGGACGTACTGGACTTTTAGGCTATAAAGGTGCGTCCCCACTCTCTTCAGATTATTCTAGCTTCATGGCCCACCCAGGGGATCTCCCTCCCCCGCGTTCCAGCGTCTTGAACATCCTCAATACCCCCACCCCCCCACCAAGACCCCCGAAATGGACCGCCGGCACATTGGCATAGACATCTGTATCCTACCGCAGTGAGTTTGTGGGCGTCAGGTGCTCAGTGGGGTATTTATCTTGTTGTAGCAGGCGATGGCACCTTTCCAGACACCCGTCGCGAACACCAGTTATGCCAATTAAGGGTACCGTGGGCATGACAGATGTGAACCCGATGGTCCCATTCGCCCAGAGGTGTGTTCATCTTTCGTGTCACCCCTTCCCTATTGACCTTCCATCAGGAGCAATACCAGTTTTCCCTTCGGCCCATCGTGAACTCCACCCAGATCAACCCGGCTCTACTGCGCGACGATCACAAGCACGCTCCCTTTGCTCATCCCAAGCACAGGGTTGAGCATGAGCACAGACCTCATTCCAAGAAGGATGTTCGCCCGAAAGCCTCGCACAAACCCAAGAAGGGCAAGGGCAAGGAGAAGGCTCGTGCCATCTCCTCCGACTCGGAATCCGACGCTGACGACGCCCACGGGAAGACTCGCACTGGTCGTAGCGGTGTCCAGAACTACAACAAAGTCGACAAGGACATGCTGTTCGCCACAGTTGAGGAAATACTCCCGACTGGCGAGAAGGGATGGAAGTTGGTTGAGTGGGTGTACAATGCAAAAGCAATGTCAATGGGGCGGCTGGACCAGGCTGCATTGTCTCTCAAGAATAAGTACCAGTTGGTGTGTTCCTGTGATCATTTGAGCAAGCATTTATTAACTCTTTACATAGTATACCAAGCAGAAGAAGCCCACCGGCGAGGGCGAATGTCCTCTGGAGGTCAAGCGGGCACATGAGATTGAGGATCTCATCAACACCAAGGCTGGTACACGCAACCTCGACGGTGGCAGTGAGCTTGAGAACGATGTTGACGACGAAAGCAATGACTCGGATATCACCAAGGTTGTTGAGCCCGTGCACTCTGCTGTTGCTCGCTACACACACAGCCCACCTCTCTGCTGCTCTCGCACCTCTGCTGCTGACGCCGTCAGCAAGATTGTGCACAGTCTTGACCCGGGAACATTGCGGGTGCGCGATGAAGCATGCGTGCACCATTCATTCGAGAGGGTGCAGCTCATGGCTCTTTCCGCCCAAGTAGACGGCCTTCGCAGCCAGCTCTCTGCTGTCCAGTAGGAGAACAACAACCTCAGGCGCGAGCAGGATCACGCTGACATGGAACGTACCTGGGCTGCATGTCTCAATGAAGTTGCGTGCGGGCGATCTTATGATCACTTGTATGGGAGGTCTCGCAGCCCCTGCCACCATCGCCGTCGTGGCTGGTGCCGGGGTTGCACCACATTCGCCGAGCGTGATGGCCTACAACGTGTTGGTGGGAAGGTTCACATTGAGCACCAGTTTCCTGACGGCAGCGCTGCGACATTATGGGAAACGGATGCATCATCAGATGCCACCGACTTCGACCACCGGCTGAAGAAGAAGCAGCGCAAGCGCTCCCCCACCCCTTACCGTGGTCACACCCCTACTCCGAGCCCTCCCCGTCCTCATGTTATATCCGTGTTGGAAACGGCCAGAAGGACAGAAGGCCAGAAGGACGTAAAGGCCGGAAGGACAGATAGGGCCGGAAGTGATACCACATAGTAGATCGGGTACACCAACTAACTTGGCTTGACGACGAATGAAGGAGAGGTCAGACCACGGAGCAATGCAGAGGCAAAGCACATTAATTTCCAACTAAAGATACAGTAGAATGTAATACGTATTTATACCAAATACGGAGATAAGTCTAATGCGGAAAGAAGTATGTAAAAGACAATAAGAACAATAAGAACAATAAGAGGGAAGCATAGTTGCATAAGTCATATGTTTGATTTGGGGAACACTCAGAAGACCTTCATTGCGAGAACCCCAAAGGTTGTGCGTCAACAGAACTAGCCGGATGCAACAGGAAGTTGGTGAGGACACAACGGCTGTAAAGTAGGCCGTAGCCGGAATGCCCTAAACAGCTGGAAAGGAACCGGATCGGATCGGAAAGTGCATGGTCATAATAGTATCCCCCTCTTAGGGTTCCTTGCCCCCAAGGAACAAAGAACAAGAGGAATACGATGCCGAAAATGGAATGACGCAAGGATGATGCAACATAGAAGAGATCGTGAGGAACTGTGAAGTTCATCATAAGTCATGTGATCGTGGGATGTTGATAAAAAAACTTCTTCCCTTCCATCCACCATGTCATCGCAACAATCACATCACTCGCAACAATCGTGCACGACCCACATCAGCTGCGAGTCCTCAACGGACTCTGTTCAAGAACACGTTGCACGCCTGATGGCGGAAATCGAGGAACTGCGGGTGGGTGTTGACGGGATGTCGCGTGAGGCGGTGGAGCATGCACACATCAAGCCCGAGTTCCTGCAGTACCTGCGAGATCTCGTCGAGCTCGAAGGCAAGGCGGAAGTGGAGGTAGCCATAGTGGATGCAAACTTGCGTACCACACAAGACAACATGGTGGATACGATGACTTGTCGCGACCAGATCGCGGAGCTACACCAGCACTTTGAGTGGGGTGATATCGAGCCCACGGATTATGTCGATGCGGTTGACCTCCTTCGCCGTGCATTTTCCCCGGATGCGGACGACGTGCCCGACGAGAGGTTGGATTCCGGGGATGAGAGCGAGGTTGGAGAGGGATCGGGCGAGCCGCAAGAGCCGGAGGAAGTCGGAAAGAAGCGGAAAGGGAAGGGGAAAGCAAGGTGGCACTGAAGAAAGCGAGGAAAGAACACGAGGAGCGGGATGGCCCCTCAGCTGGTGGTGCATATGAAACATTGTTGAATTCTTCCTTTTACTGACGTCGTCTTCAGCTTGTGATAGGTGCAAACGTCGCCAAATCCCGTGCGTCGTGCTGCCGGGGAAGACAGCATGCGATGGGTGCCACCAAATGCACGCCAAGTGCAGCTTGCGGCTGCAAAGCTCGACGCGCCTGCCACAGGTCAAGAAACCCTGTGTTGCTGAAGCAATGGCGGAACTGGGTCAGGAAGGTGCCATAGCGCATCGGCCTGCATCCCAAGTTTCCTCGTGGCGTCGCCAAGTCGACTCTCGCACCAGTGAGCTGATGCCGCAGGAGATCTTGTATCTCGAGGAGATGCGACTCGGCTTGGTGAACATGCAGTGCCGTCTTTGAGAGCTTGAACAGTGCGAGAAAGAGTGCAAGCGCAAGAAGCAGCAGAAGCAGGCAGCGCGGCCGGCCGGAAACCAGCCGCAAGAAGACGAAGAGCCCCTTCGCTCGGAAACGAGCGCCGGAAGAACCGGACTCTTGATGTTGCGTGCCGCAAGGCCGTCATCTCGCCCTGCAAGATCGTGTTTGCATACTGGTGTTGTGCTGCTTTCGTCAGACATGCCTATGGTGCCGCCAGTTGACGAGAGCAGCTTGATCCAGATGACGATCAAGCAGGGGCATGAAGAGGCAAACACTGCCGCTCTGGGCGAGATTACCGACCGCGGTTTGGAACGGGCGGCACAGAAAGCCGAGAGGAGGGAAAGGATTGCGAGGGAGGAAGTGGAGGAGGCGGAAAGGAATAGGTTGGAGAAGGAGCGGAAAAAGGCTGCAATCAATGCCGAGCTCCAAGCGCTCATGGTGAAGAAGGCCGAGCTCGACACACCCGTGGAGCCAAAGACGGAGCCGGTCGAGGAGACGGTGTGTCGGCCGAATTCTTGGCCGACTTCACATGTCTGCCCGGCTTCCACATGGAGGGACAGTTCTTGGTGCAAGATGACGAGCAGCCGGAGGCAGACAAGGACATCGAGTACGAGTTGAAATATGAGTAGCGTAAAATGTCGAATGTGTCAGAAAAAATTATAAATAACCATTTTCTTGATCATAAACTGCATAGAGTCGCCGATGAGATGGAAGTGGCCGGAAAGGGACGGAACCGTAAGATGACCGGAAAGGTCGTAAAACGAACAGAGGGAGGGCGCAACTCGAGCTCACATTCGCGAGTGGAATCGTAGGCCGTAAACGGGATGGAGCCGTAAAGCTCAAATATGTTCCCATTCCAGACCGGGTTTATCCGGATAGCGAGCATGGAATGCAGCCAAGAGTTCTGGCGCGTCCAAGTCGAATGCAGGAACCCATTGGTACTGATCACCGGTATGAGACCAACCAAACCACTCAACGTAGTAACGAAGAGGGCAACGGCGGTAACGCCTGTCGATCTTGGAATCAAGGATAGCCGCAAGTTTGAAATGTTCATCGCCATCAATGATCTCAACGGGACCAGGTGGAGGTTGTTCGCGGCCTGGGAACGGGTTCGGAAAATGCGGTTCAAGCGTTGAGATGTGGAAAACGGGGTGAATGCACGAGAGGGCTTTCGGAAGCCAGATGCGATAGGAAGAGCCAGAAGTCTTCTCGATGACTTCGTAAGGACCGAAATGCATCTGGGAAAACTTTTCTGTTGGTTGCATCATTGCGATGACCTCTGTTGAAACAAAGACTTGGTCTCCGACCTCAAGGGGAGGGTCCGGAAGACGTTTCTTGTCCGCAATTTCCTTGTAACGCTCCGTAGCAATAGTCAGCTGCATTCGGAGATATTCATGGACGGATTGGAGTTCGTACGCGTAATCCTGAGCCTTGTCGACATCGGGACCAACGACGGTCGTATCAGAGAAAGTGAGAAGCGGGTGATAACCCTTGTTCGCGAAGAACGGAGACACGCCGGTAGATGTGTTAGGAGTGTTGAGAAGTTCACCCAATGCACGGAAAAAAGCGGAAACGAATTCCATGCCTCGGTCGGAAGTGACGTGGGACGGAACACCATGTTTGGAAAAGACATGGATAAGGAAGAACCAGGCGAGTTGGGCAGAGGTGATATGTCAGTCGCAGGGGAATAAGATAACCTGCTTGGATGCACGGTCAACAATGATGCAGATGCAATCAAACTCGCCGGAATATGGGAGGAATTCTATGAAGTCGATGGATATTGAATGCCAAGGATGTAAAGCAACCGGTAAAGGATGGAGAACACCGTACAGCTTATGCTGCGGAGCCTTGTTGTGCTTGCAGTGAGTGCAGGACTTGCAGTAGTCGCGAACGAAACTACACATTTCCAGCCAGGCGTATTCACGCCGGATGAGAGCCAGGGTGTGGTTCTGTCCAAAATGGCCGGAGAGTATGTGATCATGCTTACTTTGCAGGACGCATACGCGGAGTATATCTGGTGTATCGCCTGAAACCTGGGGAATATAGATCTGATTGCTGAGAAGAAGAAGACCGGTTGGATTCATGGTCCAGCGCGTGGAGCTGGAAGTGCCGGAAGTCGCAGAAGCGATGCTGGTGATAAGGTGTGAACTTGAACACACCTGAAATAAATCGATTTTTGCGACCTTTCAGTTGGTTTGACTGATAAAACCCATGAATAAGGTTAGAAGGGTGCTAGTCGTCTCCCAACGACGGAGCACCAGGCTGTTTTACGCATTTGAAAGCCAGTTTTATTAATATTTGAACCACACTGGTCATAACACTGCTCCTGCAATCTGTACAGTTTGTGCAGGTTCGCTTGGGTAATTTATGGATGCTATGCCATTAAACACACAATGGGAAGATAGAAGGATATTATAAACAGCTAAAGGAACGAAGGATAACTTGTCCGCGGTGATTTGAACTCTATTTGAAGAGGATTTCCCAATTTGGAATCTAGTGGTTGAACTTACGGAATCTCTGGATTGTTCCGGAGTTCGTTCACATGCAATTCGGAGTATGGATGTTTCGCAGAGGTCTGGAGTATCGTTCCATTGGTCCGGACAGTCTAGACACTGTCAGAATAAAAGGAAATAAGCTGGGAAAAGATAGGAATCAAAAGGCTGTACAGTCTCCTTGGAGAATGGTTTCTTTTGGAGAAAGCGGTCAAAGCGACCTCGGATCAGACAGGGAGGATGTCAGACAATGCCTAGAGCAATGTGTGATAGGTCTAGAAGGACTTGGACGCACTTGGGCAAAGTCTGGAATGTGGATACAGGTTGCACTTGGAAACAATTCAAAAGGCTGTACATTTCCCTTGGGGAAATGGCCTTCTCCTCGGAAATTGCATCGGAAGGTTGCTAGGACCGATACAGATGACTCATGGGTGCTGTTCTCTCGGTCTCACACGGAGTTTTAACCTCAGAAAAGCGGTTTTCTTCACACATACTTTATACCCTTTTAGACAAACAACATGTATTTAAACTGGCATGTAAATTATGTACAGACAGTGAATCCCACCCCCACTTGTTGGCACTCAGACCTCTCAGGATCGGTTACCTGACGTCTAAACCCTGAGCTTATCCTGGTTGAATCAAGGCTTCGCCCTTTGCTCTTCAACCCAGTCTTTAAGTCTCTTGCTAGGCCTTGTGCCATTTAAAGTCCAACAGTGGGTTTGTTGTGGTTAGTAACTGAGGATAATAAATTTGTTATATCGTTTCAAACACTGTTAGTGTTAAGAGTGAAAGGTTAAAAAGGTTGTCCTTTGAGATTGGCGGTCGATAGGCCTGACCCACTTCCCCGAACACAGATACACGGCATTTGAGTTGTTAGTGGTTGAGTTGAGAGGATATTGGAGCCTAGACTTTGTCTAGCTCTTTTGTATTCAATTCCACTACTGCACTTAGGTGCATCGTTTCACCGGAAACTGCGGCGGGGTCGTCAGGATAGTGGGAAATGATTTCGCGGTGCAGCGAGTCAACGTCCATGACAAGGGATGCTCGGAGACAAATGTCCTCGAGGAAGGTAGCGTTAAGTGATGCGGATAGCTGGTCGGAAGTGAAAACGGGCCGGAAGTTCTGAGGATTGATCTGGCTGAAGGCCGTATCCCCCTCTTTAGGGTAGACGTCCCATCGTCTAGTTAATGCATTGGGTTTACCTCCGAGCTTTCCGGGTCGGAACTGGATAACCATATTGAAATGGCAAAGGTATTCGGACCAGCGTACTTGCCGACAGGTAAGGACCTTGGTCGAGGCAAAGTATTCGAGGTTCTTGTGGTCCGTGACAACGTCGACAGTGAGAGGGGCACCCTCGAGATAATGACGCCAATGAGATCACCTCCTGTGCTTCTTTGAACTGACCAAGTGCACGGTGTGTTCCTCCCGGGACCCGCATTGTATACAGAGTACGGGGGTCATACTCCCCTCGGAAAATGTGGCAGGTCTCAAGCACCGTAACCCGCAAGTCCCTTGCTGAGCCATACTCTCCAAGTTCATGATGTAGCCAAGCAAAATTTTCCATTGCCTCCAAGGTCTCTGGATGATTGTCCCCGAGATCTCTTTGCTTATTAAACAGTATGAGTTTCTGCTCCTCAAGGTCTTTGCACTGAGCTTCTGGAGACAAGTAGGGAGTTGAAGCCAGTACACTTTGGGTTCCAGAAATTTTGGGTATCCCTGTGGCCCCATTAATCTAAGACTGGTTAGATGTAGCTCTGCAACCAATCCATCTATCCACTCACCAAATCTTCAAGCACATCACCATGCTCAGAAGCCATGCCAAATTGTTGCTCATATCTGGTAATATCAGAAACAGCATCATCCTCTTCTGAGGAGTCCGAATTTTCAGCCGTTGTGTTCTCCTCTGGAGGCACTTCCTCAGAGTCAAGATCAGCAGTTTGACTTGGTGAATCATCTAGAGACTCAATGCTCTGTCCCAGATTTTCCTCGTCCGGATCACTGACAATGCTGTGTGCTGACAGGTTATCCGTTGAATGATTGGCAGCATGAGTGGATTGTTCTGTTGGGACAGTATGATTCTGGCTGTCATACAACGAGCAATGGATGGAGAAATCTCTTACTTATCAACCATCACATTCAGGACCCAGTCTTGACAGGTAGTGGGCATAATATCTTCAAAGAGGCTAGTGGCAGAGGCAGATGAATTTGGTAACAGTTCTCCAGCTTGTGGCCTTGACAAACTCACTTAGATACATAGGTGAGTGAACAAAATGGGACTCACTCTCGCAACAGCTGAAGACCTTGGGTGAAGGTTTTGTACAATGATTGCACAGCCCAGTTATCCCGATCAAGTTTACGGAACCAGGATGAAAGACCACCAAGGAGTGCAGTGGCAAGAAGGTCCACACCATCATAGTCAACTGGTGCTTCCTCGATGATCTCCAAGGTAGGGATATCCACCCCAATGTCCTTCAGCACCTGGACCATTCGACAACACAACTTGTCTGCAACTTGGCTGTGTGCAGATCTTAGGCTCTCCCAAAACCCCGCTAAATCAAGAACCCCAGCCAAATATCGGATGCAGAGTGCACTAGCATATGCATATGTTAACGTTCTGCTAATTTTCAATTAGAGTGAGGTTGGCTTAGAGCTCAGCTAGTACTCACACACAATTCTGCCTAACCAAAAGAGTTCAATTACACTGAGGCCCTCTTCTGAGCAGGTGGTTGAGTCAGAAACTGATCTCCAATATGGCTGAAATCATGGTATCTGACAAGCATGTTTCAGCTAATTTTCGCCAGAACATCCATTCCTGGTCAGGAAGGCCAGTGGGCCGGTTCCAAAGCTCAGACATATCATCCAGCGATGTTGTGCTGTCCAAGACTTTGGTCTGGAGAAAAAGAACCCACAGACCAGGAAACAAGGTGACCAGATCTACAATTTCCTTGAATGCTTGATATTGTGTATTTGTGGATTCGGTGCTGTTGAATATCGGTGGGTGTTATATGCAAAGAAAAAACATAATGTACTCAGGGCAAGCTATATTTCACGAGTTTCGAGCACAATTCCTTGAGCTTTGGCGGGACTGTTGTTTGAAGAAGCTCTAGTGGTTGCACCCTTTGTTCGGCATCTCCAAAGTAGGATTTAATCTTCCATGCAATGACATGAGGACCGAGGCCTAATGTCAGCAACGGTGATCAATGTGCTCTGAACCTATCAAGAAAACACCAACTAAAACCAAACCTCAACACAGAAGTGCGTCGAAATGGCGCATGAAAGTAGGACGCCACTGCGGACGGAAGATATGCTTTCGGTGCAGGGAGATATGTCTTCGCCGCCGCGAGCAAGCCGCCTGACTGCGCCAAAGGCGCAGAATGATCCCACTGGTTTGTAAAGAAAACGACGCTGTTGCGCGGGTGATGTATTGACTTACCACTGTAGTGTGTATATCCTGTTAAGTATACTGTAGTAATCTGACCAACTGTTCATGGGGTGTCACCCATCACCTAAGGTGTTCATTTTTTCAACTGTTCATTCCTCGGCAATCATGAGAAATTACCATAAATGGTAGTCCGACAAATGCCGGACCAGAAATTTTCGCATTTTCAAGCCATTTTGCCAGAAATCCTCGCCGTCACCGTCACCTAGACGAAAAGTGTTCAGTTCACAAGTGGCCGTCACCCGTCACCTGAACAGGTCGGATTACAACAGTAATTCATTTATCCGGTGCTGCCGTGTGCTGTCGAAAGCATTTCAAGAGCGGTGCGAAATCTTCGGACTTGGCATGCCCCAGAGAGCTGCTGCAGAAAATGACCGCCAAGCCAGGGAATCGTTATACGTAGACGCACTAAAGTGCGGCTGCAGTTGGAGGATTACAGTGCCGTTGTTGTGCCTGAGGTCCTAGCAACACATAGCTCCTGCATCGTCTGTCTATGCCTTAACCTTCCCTGTAAGAAGATGAGCACAGAACAATTTTTGTGACAAGTCCGGTCTACTGTTGTATACGCAACAAGATCGATGAATCAAGTATAACTACACGCACGCTGCATTTCGATGCAAGTGTTACTTTTAGTTATTTTCAAAGTATACAAGGACGCTCTCTGAACTCAAAACTATGGAGTGATGGATTTCATTCCCACATTGTCATGGCTCACTTCCCCTGCATTGGGGCCTGTAAGTGTGCCCCTTACAAAGTGAATGGTAGTTGTCGCGGAGGTCGCAGGTTCAACTGCCTTTCCCATTCCAATCCTCGTTTGTAGAAGCGCATTGGCAATTCCACCGATCATGGGATGCACTCCGAACGAAAAATATTGCAGAATAGAGTTTTCCTGCTGTGATACCGCGAAGAACAGGACCGATGCCCTAGCCAAAGTCAATCCGGATGTAAATCGAACGGAGTATACTGCAACGCACGTGTACAAGGCCGAACTCTCAACGACTATGGCGACGAAGTGCTAATCTGGGTGAGTATGGAATAGAGTTTGGCTAGTACCACCCACGTTCAGATTTGTCCCGTTCAGCGGCACACAGATTCTGGTGATTCTCCAAATCTTCCAGACAATCAATCCTTTTATTAGCCTGCCTCAGTCATTGAGTTTGCAGAAAGTAGATAAAGCTTAGACCTGTGCAGTAGAAATTTGTGCTATTTCATAGAGTGAGATTCATCAAGAGGCACGGGATTTTTCGGGCTTGCGTACATGACGATGAAAACAAAAATCGGTTTAAAGATGACAATCTTGGTTGAGATGATTTTCCCCCAACTGTCGATTGCTGTCAGCGTGGAGCACACTGCAGTTCAATTAGCCTCCATTACAGGAAACTAAAATTTACTAACCGATAAGTCCAACCCAGGTTAGTATTGGTAGTACAATGACACCCATTTTGCGATCCCAAACCGCCCACAGGCGGTAAATCTTAAACCTCCGTCAGCCAATAGCTATAGCTCTCATCTACCGAGTCATTGCTCACCATCATACAATCGTTGAGTACAATGCAGACAATCGCAGTACCCTGCAGTGCCGCTTCTATGCCTAGGCGAGTGTTTGCGAAGTATTCTGGAGCAGCCGTGCCACCTTCAAAGAAAATGAACCCGTTGAAGTTGAGAATAATCAGGACGATCCAATTCTGCAGTGCATCATCTGAGACGCGGTCCCCGGGAAGGCATGGGAAAATGTTGCTTACTGCCGTCACGGCAACAAAAAGCGCACATCCCAGAACAAACATAGTTGAGCGGCGCAATGGGCGGGCGCGAGCCCCTCTCGAATGTTTAACCAGGATGTACATGGATGTCAAGAACAGGTTCAGATAGATGCCATACAGAAGGCTTCCGACGGTTAGTTCAGTAAGTTCTATAATCGGGGTAGCTGGGGAGGGCATGGCGGCTCGTAGGGGGGTTCCTTGTTTGAGGGCGAAGCGAGGTGCTTTTATGCCCTTTGGGCGACAGCAGAATAGCTGAGAACCACGGCTTCCGCCCCACAGGTTCTCACACAGTATCCACAGCTTCAAGCCCACGCTGTTACGGTGACAATGTCAGTCGCTTCTCAGCCACTGGCGTTGGCAGATGCGTTGAGGTTAACGAAAATAACATATAGGGGAAGCCAAAGAATACTCAAGGCTGGTAATCCATAACTTGACATCGCATTTCACTAGTGGGTGAACTGAGCTACATTCTGCAGTGAACTGGGAAAATTATTGATCTGTACCCTTCTGTACCGTCTGGTTTTAGGCACGCATGACAGCTGTCCAGGGTTAGATAACTTTAGACCGGTGGAGTAGTCCTTGACAGGTTTCATTCAGTCGTGGATGGGCGATGATATATTAAAGAGGGGCGAATAGAAAGACGAGGAAGCAGAAGAAGAACTACATTACCGTTAGTTTGCAGGGAATGCCTGAGAAAAAACTTGACTGGAATGTTCCGGAGATCGAGAGAAAATCGAGACGGTTTTATACCACGACGACGTGGGAAGGAATTGAGAACATTTTTGACTCCAAACTGCCCCGAGCAAATAGGGCCCCAGGTCAAAAGCGCCCATCACGTCCTGGGTAGATTCGATACTGCCCAACGGTGAACCACATGTGACGTGTACAAAGAAATGTCTGAGTGTCCGCAGCCGTCTCTATGCCTAGGATTCACTCCCTGGATTTAAGGAGTTGTTCAGAGGTATCCAGAATTTATCTTGGACATGATCACTTGAAAGTGACCGCCGTACTGTCCCTTCCGAACAATCCAAGGAACGTGGTACTCACTTGACTGGGTGGAAGTCTTGTCCATGACTTGGAGCTGCAGTTCACAATGTTAAAATGGTTAACAAAGGAGAGCGCACGCACAGAGTCATTTAAACGCCTGAGCGTCGAGCCATGTCGATTCAGAGGATGGATAAGGTGAGGCAAGGGTCTGCGGAGGAAATTGAATTGATTCCAGTTCACACTTCGCGAGAGCGCTGCCCAGGGGGATCGGTACAGCGGTGCCATTCATGATGTAAGGGGAGGAGCCAGACAAAACTTCAGAGCAGAGCAGATTTGCCGGAGGATCGCTGCTCTGCCAAGCTCGACGTCGGAAGACGAGCGTGGTCGTGGTGAGTTATATGCCCGTACGGAATAAGTTTACTGGCGGCCGCCAGCGGCCTCTGATGTCCGCCGTTGGCCAAGGCCGGCCAGTGGAGAACAGCATTAGGTAATGGTCTTCGGCAATACCCACCGATGATTTCATTACCCCTATCGATTGTTACTGTACGCCGTCGTTCTTCGCTGAAAGCCACTGGTGGCCAGCGTTTCAAATTTCAAATATGACAAATGGTGCCACATCTCTTCTATCTGAGTCACCATGTCTGCCCAGCCCGCTATCGTCTTCGACGGCCCTCTCGAGGATTTGACCAAGAAACAGGTTGATCCAATTTGCATCGCGTTAAACCTTCCGTACAAAAACAAAAAGAAGGACGGCCTTGTCAAACTTATCAAGACCACTCTTTTCTCAATCTCCCCCGAGCTGGAGCAGGACCCTCGTTTCTCCAAGCTCTACAAGTACGGCAGGGATATCCCCAAAGAACAACAGCCTAAGAAAGGGAAAAAGAGTGTCGCAAAGGCGAAGGAAGACTCGGTCGAAGCCGGCAAGCCTCAGAAGCCTCTTACCGGGTACGCAGTATTTTATCTCCCTTGTTTGATGTACCTTACAAGCTTTTTAGAGCCAACCTTACCCTTCACGAACAAAAGTCCACTACTGACCCGCCTGCCGGTTTTGCGCCTTTGGGCTTACAGGGAAATAGCCAAGGTGCGAACATCGATTTAATGTCCCAGCATAAATGATGAATCTTTCTCTACTCAGAGAAAGTCTTGAATACCGCCTTGATTGGTGACTTGTCGAGTGTCTCACCGTCTTCCTCGCCCGGTCCGGAACCGGCTCACGACGAGGATTCTGGCAAGGAGCAGGATGAAGAGCCCGCTAGAAAAGACACTCGGGGCACTGCAAACGGTACAGTATCATATCGTTGGTCGGTTTCTTATTTTAATCTGCCTCTCGTTAATAGTTCTGGTCAAAATTCATCGTCACCGAGACGATGCTTTTCCTGCCGAAGATATAATTGTACAGAACGTACCAGTGACCCAATTCGAGACTCCTGGAGGCACAGCCAATGTGGAGGCGCTTCTCACGGAGCTTCTTCCACGCACGCTCAATAGCAACTCACCGATGAAGAGTATGTGTCAAATATCTACTCTTTACAATTTTTCAATGAACCGTGCACAGAGGACCGAGCTGGCCGCTTCTTTAGGTCGAGCATTTTTGAAAATGGGAGCCGTATGGACGTCGGTACTGTCGCCCAGCAGCTGGACGGCCCCATGCCTGCCAATCTTAGCTGGAGCAGGGCCAACGCTCTTCCGCTGGAGAAGCTCGAAGATGATCTTTTCGGGGCGACATTGTATTTTCATCCATCTGTAAGTAGTTTCAAATCAGTCTCGCTCAGCTGAACATATGCTAATCCGTTTGAAGGCTGCTCAACACGTCCCAACAGTTACCAGCCTCACGGGCGCCGGCACCGACAAGCCTCTCCTAATTGCCCAGGCCAGAGCTCAGCTCCCAAAGCCAGCACCGCTGACCAAAGCTGTTGAGTCGCCTGAGCTTTTGGCCTTGCTTAGAGCCCTAGCAGCCTATGACTCGAAGGACGGCGAGCTCCCAAAGAAAAAGAGTGTGACAGCAGCTGTTGCGCGCGAGAACTATCATGAGTATCAAGCCTATTTGCATCCGTTCCTCGAGTACGGAAAGAAAACAGACGGTTTTTACTTTCCTTCTGGTCAGGCTCTCCCGATTTTTAAAAATAGGGATTCTCATGTTAATATTTTAGATTGGGAGGCCCCTGATCATGTTGCTGCTTCGATTACCAACTGGCAGAATTTCCGGAACAAGTCTTTCACCAAGGACAACATCACTGTGTCGGCGGGGCTCACCACTACCTCTACAAACGGTAACAACACTCTCTTCGCCAGAGCTATTGCTCTGGGAGGGAAGGTTGCGAGCTGGGTCAAGCAGGAGGGGACAGATGGCGACACTCTGAGCCCCGATGTGCGCTCTTCTTTGGACAAGAAGTACGGAACCATGGGGCTGGGCAGTTTCAGGAAATATATTGATGACAAGACGAACGCGAACAAGAACAAGCTTTCTTCACAAGCTGGACCATCCAAGCCTAAACGCAAACGCTCGGTGTCGGCAGGGAGTGCGGGTAGTGCTGAGAGCGATGATGGACCATCCAAGAAGAAGAAACCCGCCAGGAAAGACGGTGACGGAAAAGAGAAGAGGAAGAGCCATCGAAAGGAAGTTAACGAGGAAAATCTTGATGACGACAGCTCATAATGTAGTGCGAATTTGTTTACACTCAGCCCGATTTATTTTTTTTGACACCGAAAAACGGGACTTGCTGGCAGCCTGCACCAAAAAAGGACTCGATGCCGCCAGGACCGCCGTAACAGTGTACGCAAGCCCATCCTGGAGTGGAAGCTATAGACAAACGGGCCCACGCCGCTCACACAGCGATGTTGGGCACGCGCAAAACCAGCCTAACCGGATCCTGTTTGCGGGGCTCGCTACCGAATCTGCCGCTGGATGTCCCGCCCAGCCCCAAAATCCCTGAGCAGCTCAGCAAGATATGTGACGCCCACGACATGCCCGAACTCGGTGGCGATAGCACGGCGATGGCTGAGCGTCAAGATGGCATCGACGTCAACAGACTCAGGGTCCTCAAGGCGGCAGTTGAGTTGGAGCAGGCATCACCGGCGATGCGAGTTGACGGCCTCGTCAGCACACTCGATGGATACACACGCCGAGAGCACAAGTCTCGACGCTTCGGGGTTTGAGATCGTCTGGCCGAGTGGATGGGTGGAGGCTGAGGTTGCAGCATTGTCGGATACTGAGAGCACGCCGGCAGAGAAAGATGGGAAGAAATCAATTTCTGTATTGGCCCGAGCAGCAAACCTGGCAGTCGAAGATTGTGAAGGTAAAAGGTTTTAGCAACCCGCCACCCTGCTCCAATGTGAGAGTTAGGTGGCAAGGCACTAGGAGAACCGAGCGTTCCAGGAATCCAGAAAAACAAGTGGGGTGAAAATATGTGGCCAGTCCTGGCCAAAACCCAGCACGTAAGTCACGGGCCATGTGCGTGCGTGGTTTGTTGATACGTTCTCGCAATCGACTTGTTGACGGCGGCAAGAGCAAAATTTCCCAGAAAGGAAGTTACACAGCCGCCCATATGGATCCACACTTTGTCGTCGACATTCATTTGATTCCTTCTCTCCTGGGCACCAACGCACACTCTCTTACCTCTGAGTCGGATGGACTTGTTGGCGCGGTGCTGCACCCTCAGAGGTAACTCAGACGGCATTTGAGGAGACAGAAGATTTAGGCCACATTTGCCGTCCGAATTTTGGATGTCCAGCGCATACTCATACGCACACACATTGACCAACCAACAACCTCGACACACTCGAACCAATTGACGCGTTCTGGTGAGTTTTTTGTGCCTCTGGTGCGGCAGAATTGTAGTACGGGCCCCCTGCGCGTGAAGACTCAAACCTGGGACTCAGCGCAGACCCAGAAAACAATGTTGCCACCCAGACCATTGTTCTTTGTTAACGGGTTTCCAGGTCTCATATGTTGCGGACGCCATACCAGCAAGCGGCGCATCACCTTCTCATCCCTCATGCCTGCACTAATTCACCCACAGACGTCACGGAGCCAGTGCATCTTCGAGGCCAGTGTCCGTGTGCTCGTGGCGCGTCCCGAATTTCAGGACAAGGTCGGCGCACGGGTGGAGATCGGTCCCCACCACACCGCATTCCTCCTCCCTTCTGATTCTCAGTCGTCGCAGAGTACCCCCATCTTCGTCAACGTGCTCTTCAATATCTACCCCCTCTACGGCTTCGCACCCTTCCACAAGGCCGCCCGGCGCGAAAATCACGACACCCCGGTTGTATTCTACCACGTCGCGCACTGCATCAAGCGGGATGCACTGCAGATGCGCACGCGCAGAGACTGGGCCCGCCTGCTCGGCAAGTACGTCGCGATGCCGTGCAGCACCGAGGAACGCTACCAGGTGGTCGAACTACACGATCTCCGGCCGGTGGGACTGCCTCGAGTTCCATGGGTGCTGTGCGAGCGAGCGCCCACACGATGTGTCTCCCGACGCTCAAGGCCAATCCCGGGGTGCTTTCGAAAGACGCGCTGCTCCTCGCGTCGCTGCGCAAGCACCAGCTGCCCTCTGCCACGCTCGCTGCGAGCCTCATCCGGTCTACATGTCGGGCTTTGCCCTCGAAATCGACTGGGCATGGTCTTTGCGCATCTACACATAAGTACCAATGGACACTTGCATGTGGGTGCATGTCCTCTGTACGCACTTTCGGTGTCTCGCTGCGTAAGGCCCCATCCCTGCACGACTCGGCAACGGACATGCGCCACCCCATTCGCTTGTACTCCAGATACGTTGATCGGCTGCACGTCCTTTTTAGGTTCATGCCCTCGTCGTTCGCAGACTGCCAGTCAATCGGAGCCATGCACTCGTCGAATTTCTTCGAGGCACTGCACGCCCCACCCCTGCCGCCCGCCAGCCGTCTTGAACACCTCGATCGGCACGCACCGCCTCCATGTCGATGTACACCACCTGCACCTGCAACCCAAAACGCGCTTCGCCTCCACCATCGCCCCCGGCCGATGCACCGACTCGAGCGACAGCAGGGCCACCCAGAAGTGCGCCTTGGCGTACTCCTCGATCTGCTGCACCAGTACGTGTCTGTCTCGTGTCCTCCATCGTCGCCGGTCTCATGTCCCACTTTGAGCACACCAAGATCCCGCCGCTCCTCCATTCTCTTCCCACTGTACCTCCTCTTGCCGACGATCCAGCTGCCCAGACTGCGCGCGCGGCGTGTTCGTCGTGCAACCCGTGTGGATGGACGTGCTCCTGCACGTCGCGGGCCTCGTCGCGAACCTGCAGGATGGCGTCTACGACATATAATCAGCACCCTAGGTCGGCGCGGTGAAGGTCTTGAGTCTTGACACTTTGCATTGTGTGATCTCCTTACCGCTATTTATTTGACACCATTCGGCTTCATTTTGCTGCAATATATTGGTTCCTTTGTTATCTCTGTTGCTCATGCTTGTGTCAGAGTTGATTTCAGTTTCTTAACAAACCCGATCGTGCAATTTCGCAATCAAATACTTCTGTGATCAAACTTGACCACCGTCCGCCATGGCAGTTTCCATTCGACAACTCATTTGGATGCTCCAGATGTTTTTCCCTCCGGAGTTGGGAGTTCAACAGGCCCTCTATGTCTTAGGCGTTTTAATCTCGCTGTACCCTCTGCTTCGCCTTCACACGAATCAGCGCAGAGGCCCTCACCAACCCACTGTTACTGGATGGATGAAAAGCATCCAGACATTGCTCACTCGTGCCTTTTTGGATGAGGCAGATGATCCCGAGGCCTGGACAAATGGTCTAAATCTGGCCCCTGAATATTCAAGATACATATGCAATGACCTCGACAGGCTCTATGGATTGCTGGGGCTGAACGATAACACCCCAGGCGACCCTTCATTTCTGTTTCGCACACCACGACCGATGCTTTCCACCTTGCGGTTGGATTGTAAATTCTGCCCAGCAGGAGATAGCAATCTGGTGCCGTCTTTGCGACGTCGCCTCAAAAACAGCACCCAGAATGTCTGGCTATTAGACGCGTCATTCCGTTGGATGTCTGCGACACTGGTAGTTGGGTATTGTGCAGGATGCAAAGCAGATTATTATCCCGACAGGATAACTCGTGTTGGTTTCCGAGGCCAACGTACCCAAATTCTCGAGTACGATGCGGAATTTTTGCGCGTCTCGAAAGTTGGAATCTGGGTTCACCGGAAAATTGCCTTAGCGCAGGAGAAGGCTTTATACCGGTTCCATTCTGGGTGGTCTAACTTTGCCGACTGGATTAACGACACCATTGGCGATATAAATGTTCGATTCACATATCGCCAGTCTCAGCGACTTTTTCTCGAGCATTTCTCACGACGACTTCTACTGGCGCATGGGAAGGATGCAACCTTTGTATCCAGCGCTCATTCCACGGGAAAATCCCTAGCAGGAGGATGTTCGGAAAGCAATTGGGGTCAATGGGGGTGTCCTTCCGAGTGCTATGGCCCATGGGTGCACAGATTGCACCCATGTCAAGCAATATGCTTCTCTATTAGGGCAAGAAGTCAATCTTGGAGGAGGCAGCCGATGTTGTAGACTCGGAAGCCGGGCCCGCAGAACAAGTAAAAATATTTCTTTCGAGAAGACATTTGCTGACTGCTCTTTTTGTAGGTGGATACAAACGATCCCGCATTTCAGCCTCTACCTCAGAACATCTCTGGAGCCTTGCCTCGACAAGCAGCACCTCCCCAAGGATCTCCTCGGGGATATATTCGGATGGCAGTAATGGATGGGAAGACATTGAGACACAAGGCAAGTTGAGATGTGATTTAAAGATACTTCAACTTATATTTATTGCTAGAAATGCGCCCTTGATGATTGCCGCCTTCCACTCTTTAACTTCAAAAATGGCCGCTTCTGTGAAGAGCATTTAGATCATGCCAATATTTGCGGGATTATTCCTTGCGGTCGAGAGGTCCATTCACCGGACGCACTCACATGCGCTGATCAGTCTCACATTGACTGGTACAAGCGATACAATGACCGGTTCCACCGCCTTTCTTTCAAAGGGGTGCAGAGAGTCATTCGTCGCCAGCATGACTCGGCGGAGTCTGATGCTTCACACGGAATCTCTGGGCCATCTCTTCAAGTGCAGCTACAGGCCTTGGGTGACACTCCTGGAGCGCAGGTCATCCATACCTTCAAGGCCAAGAGAATTTACTGTCTCCAAACGATACAGTGGGCCTGCGGGGCTCCTGTTGGATGGGGTAAGTGCTACAAGTCTGAAAGCACCCCACAGGTACTTTCCTTCATCAACGGGATTTGGGAGGATTTCCCAGACTTCCGACCAAGCTTCGTTGTTTATGACAAGGCCTGCGACCTGCTCCGCCATATTGTAACTCAGAATCCAGATGATCTCTGGGTCAAGTCCACCAAGTTTGTGGTCGATGCATGGCATTACATCAACCACCGTGCTACAGATCTTCTCTGTCGAACGAGGTGTAATCCGGCTCCCATGGACGGCTCGCAACCAGATTTGGTACTCACCGAGGTCGATGATGATGGTGTCGTCCATCAGACTCGCGCATTCAACACCGAAACTGCGGAACAATTAAATTCTTGGCTGGACGGATTTGAATCCCAGCTGCAGCAGATGACAGACGTGAACTTTGATTTCTTTGTTCATGTCTTGATGCTGATATACGGCGAAACGGTGGAAAAGAAAATCATATCCAAGGGAAAGGAGTTGACAGCGGATTTCTGGGACCAGGTCAATGGTGTTGACGAGATTATTGTAGATATCTAGAGCTCATATTGACAAAAACTTGTACAAAAACTCACTCAACATCGGTGGCCGCCAGTGGATCCCACTGGCTTTCAGCGGTCATTTGGGATAGCGGAAGGCCGGTGGCTTGGTGGTAAGCCACCGTAAACCACTTCAGAACGCTGGGATTGCAAACCAATTTTATTTAAATCAGTACCAAGCGCCAGTGCTTTAACATTTTTTTAAATACTTCTGTGTAGATAGTTACAAAATATATTAGAAAGTCGGTGATGACCACCGGGAGTCAGCGGTCGCCAGTGGGCTCAACTCAGTGTATGGGTCCATTGGAAGCCGGCGGCGGCCAGCGGCGCTCACCGACTTCTGTCAATAGGCAGAAAGGGAGAAAGCCCGGCGGCAGCCATCGGATTACGGTGGTCTTCGTCGGCCGCCGGCGCCGCTGCTTGCTGAATATAAGCCGTTGGAAGGCGCTGATAGCTAGTGACTGCCGGCGGCGGCCACCGGTTCTCAACGACTTCTGTCAGCAGGCAGAAAGGGGCAAAGGCCGGCGGCAGCCATCGAAATACGGTGGTCTTCGTTGGCTGACGGTGTTGCTGCTTGCTGAGCCTAAGTCAGTGGAAGCCAGTGGAGGACGCTGATAGTTGGTGACTACCAGCTAACGACGTCGGTTTCAGATGACGAGGTGAGAGGTTGTGGCAATCAATATTGATGATCAATGGCAGACGTTGGGTGGAACGTTGGCAGCCGCTGCGGGCCGCCGGCCCGCAAGGCCTTATGCCCTGCGGGCATATTACTGGTCGTGGTTGTCAAGAGAAGCGTGGGCGGATCATGAGCCGTTGATGCGATTGCACCGTCACATGCCAACTTGTTTCTTATCACAACCTCGCGATTTTCGGCTTCCGTTTTTCCTGCTTCCTATCCTGTACTAAACGGACGGCTTTTTCAACTTGCGAAGAAATCAGAACTTTCTGGATGTCATCAACTTCAAGCTCTAGCCATCTGGCAGAACGATGGAGGAAGCAGAAGCGCAGGATCGGGCTGGGACCCATGTGCGCGCACAATTGCTGCGGGCGACGATGTAAAAGCATTATAATGCATTTATTGTGAGCGCACATATTTTCTTTGGGAATGAAGGGGAATCCATTTCGCAGCTGGAATGGAAGCGGGAAGTCCTTCGCGCGATTTGTACCTGCTACTGGCTGGTGTGCGCACAGGAATGCTGCGGTGGTAGTCGGACATCGACGCTTGGCTGTAAACTTCGAGTGGAGCGACCTCGATGGAAGCGCTCCATGCGCTGCCGCTACAATGTGCGTCCTCGTCATTCTATTTCTTCGGCCATCCTCCTACGGCGGCGATTGTGATCCCCAATTCTTCTTGCACCCTGTTTCGTGTCTGTCTGCTCGAGCTGACGCGCCTCCGCAATCTTCCTGCCCCGCCTCGCCGCCTCCGTCGCGCTCACCCTACCTCCATCCAACGCAGCTCCACACGCAGGACCCAATCCGCCTGCCCGCGCTCCCGCTCCCGCCGCACGCGCACCACTCCTACTCCTACCCCGCGCCCGCGCACCCGCACCTGCACCCATATTCCTCGCCGGCGCGGCAACAACAGCCCCCGCACCCGCACTCGAGACGTTCCTGACAAACGCGCACCTCGCGTCCTTCAGGAAGGATGATACAATTTGTGTGCGCCGGCCGTCGTACCCTTCCTCTACCTCGCCTTCCATACACCCTACGCATGCCGTCGCCTTCCCGGTAGCACCGCACCGGTACGCGCCCGCGCCGACGCCGACGCCGACCTACACCTCGATGCTCTCACCGCAGACGCCGCCTGGGATGCCGCCCATCGTCCGGAGCGTGTCATCTCCGCCTGTACCTGTCTCGGTGCGCACGTCGCCGACGGCTCGTGGGAAGCCGAGGTCGAGGGGAAAGAGAAGGAGTCCTTTGAAGGGATTGTTCTCGTTCTCGCTCTCGCTCTCCTCCGCCTCCTCGCACTCCGCTGCATCGATAAACGCAGACGCCGTCTCCGATCCGGGTGCCTTTGCCACCGCTCGTTTCCGTGGACGGGGACGCGCCGGAGGAGGAGGACGAAGACGCGTGGGTGGACGTGGACGACGAAGACGACTCGGAGGGGGAGGGGGACGGGAAATGACGGTCGTGGACGACCGAGAGTGGGAGGGGGAGGGGGACGAAGAGCTGCCGACGCCCATACCCTGGCGCTCCAAGCTGCGTGTGCCTCGTGCGCCGCCAGCGCTTAGTGTCAACGTCCACGTCGGCGCTCCGCCCACGTACTATAAGAGCAAGGGGAAGGGGAGGAGCCGCAGACACCTGTCCCGGGGCTGTATTCGAGGGAGGCAACGCCGACACCGTATTCGAGAGATGGGCGGAAAACGGAAGCGGTGACTTCGCCCGCCACGTCACGACGCCCCGTCTGCCCTCCCGATTCCCTCGTCTGTCTGTCTCTGTCTCTATCTCGGAACACTGTATCCATCCCCACACGCTCGCTCGCTCGTCACGACTCCTTACGATCCTTCCCTTCTTATCTCTTTTCTACTAAAAATCTCTCTCTTTTACGTGTCGCTACCACCTCTTCCTCATATCCTCGTATCAGTAGTTGGTTAGTTGAGTACATAGTCTCGTATTGTACTTGTTGGATGGAATAAAACTAGTATTTATTGTACTGATTTGTGCGTTGTGTGTGTGTGAGATTGGAGGGTGAAAGGAATTAGCAATGAAGAGAAACTGGAGAGGAGAAGGAGGAAGAGGTCGAACAGGGATCGGTCGGGGCGTTTTCTAGTTGTGCGGTGGGTTTGGCCGAGGCGAGTCGGGGGAGGACGGGGTGTTGAAGGATGGAAACAAAAAAAATGAGGTGTGAATGGGTACAGTCTGGATCTGAGTCGAACGGGGTTGTGTACACCTGATCCAAGGTGGGACCTGGTGACGGGGAGAGAAAAGCATTCAAAATCAGTGCCCATTTCTTTCCCTCTGGGCGTGAGTTCTCTTGTATCGCTACCACTCCATTATTTGAAACAGGTTCCCAAGGGATGAGTGCTTGGCTTGAGGTCATTGCCGGGATAGAGAAGGAATGGGTGCGGAGTGTGGTATTGAGAGGAAAGAAACAGTCGAGGGACACAGCCTCCATACAGCACTTTGTTCTCGCACAGCTTTTCGTGTGCTATTATTGGATAGCTGTACATGTGGTTGACATTCATCTTGCTGTGCAGGGTACAGGTCCCGAGATCAGAATGTTTTGATTTTTCCGGTGGATCCTTGTCCCTGCGAAGCCGGAATGGCCAAAGTTGCGAGTACGGTAGGCGAGAGCTACGTGGTTCGATTCAAATCAAGAACCGTGGTTCGGCTGTGCCTGTCGGCTTCTTCCGGTTCCCATAACCCATCCACCATGTCCTCAACGCTCATCCCTCGACACCGCCGCTGCCTCCCGCCCATCGCACTGCGTCCCGCCCATCGCGCCACCCCCGCCTCCCGCCACCGCTCCCACCCAGCTGCGGTCCTCCGTTGAAGGACTGATTAATGACATCAGTGGGACACCATACGGTGGCCGACCGACTGGTGCAGGAGTAGCGGCGGCCGTAGGCGCAAAGGTCATTTGCCTAGGTAAATCAACCGGCTGTGTATCACGATGGCCGCAACCCACTCTTTCGGTGCTCCATTGGCGTCTATACTTCCATTTCACGACCAAGAGCCTCATCAACTCGTACATCTCAGAAGTGTGGTTTGACCTTGGGAGTTTCTATTTGAGCTCATATTATTCATCAGCTACCCTCGCCTCACCCTGGACTTCCGCACCAACGAGCGTATCATCAATGAAGTCTTCAATAGTCCAAATGTCTTTCTCTGGTGCTCAACCCACATGCAGGTGGTAGTACTCTCGAAGCGGCTGCATCACAAAATCTCCGGCTTCACCACCCATCTTATGAAGTGTATCCAGAAGGGGCCCGTCCGCGGCATCTCCTTCAAGCTGTAGGAAAAAGGGAGAGAGCGGAAGGACAGCTACGTCCCCGAGGTTCCCGCTCTCGACCTCTGCATCTGGGGGATTGGAGATTGAGCCCGACACCAAAGTCAGTTTCCCGCCATTTGCATCGAACTTTTTGCGCATCCCTAACGTTTCTGCAGGCTCTCCTTATCGCCTTGAACTTCGACCTGATCCCATTTCGGTCGTTGTCTTGATCACCACCCAGCCTGGATGCAGTGGACCCGGTGGTGGCTCCTGGCGGTAGATGCGGAAACATTCTGGGCGCTGCTCCCCAGTAAACGCTAAGTAAACACTATTATGCTATATCATATCTTCGTTCTCCAAGTGGTCTTAATTGTTGCGATGGCAGTGCCTGCTTCACGTCTTCGTATTCGACAAATTTGCATGGTTTCTTAAATATTTCGACTTGGTGTCTTTTGGGGAAGGACAAACTGCAATAACCAGATCTCTGACACCATTTGAAGCAGTGGCACGACCAAGTATCCCCTGTGGACCAATCGGCCTCGCCGGAAGATGTCCGCAACGCTGGCGGACACTGTTGTAGCGAGTCGTGACTATTTCGACAAACAAAGTTGTATATTAAATCAAATATCACTGTACAGTGATCCACCGGTCATTGATACACCCACAGATCAATGATACAGCCGAACAATTTCACTCTTACTAAGGTCATCTGTTCTTGTAGAGCCTCAAAATAAAACATGCATGGTCTTTGTACTATTATACATCCCCTAGCAAAGTCTTCGCTCGTATCAGTATGTAGGCCTTGCCCAGGAACATCATCTTTCTGGGAGATCGGTGGAAATTCCGTGGATTAACATGGAGATCAAATTTTGAAAAGCGGTAAAGCCGCAGAAGGAGATTTACAATGTACAGACATGTTTTTAACCATTCGTGAGGGTGCTTGGAGCGTAAATCGTCGAGAGGAAACTGGGTTCCGGTCAGCCGTCCCTTTTTGGAATGATGTCCGAAGTAAGCGCCGCGTCATGCGCCCCTCGGATCACCCCAGAAGGGGCATCACCACGCTCGTGTGAATGTCTCATTGAGTGGTAGGAGGGGTTCAGCTTATACCTCTCTCAGTCAAGACTCGAAAATTAAAGCCTCTCACTCAAGCATGTATAACATGTAAATAAACAATTTAGCTTCCTAAGACTCTCTCAAAAGTGCCTGTAAATACAAATATCTGTAATCTAATTTTGGTGTATCAATGACCGGTGGATCACTGTACATTGTTTCCGAGATTCTCGATAAATGCAGACATTTTTCTAAATATTTCCCAGCTGTTCGTCAGTGCGATTGTGGGGAACCGAGTGACTTGTGAACATACCAGCAAACCCTGCATCCACCCAGTCCACGTGCTGGCTTCCTCTGTCAGGAACTGTCTGAGTTCGGCAATCGTCTCCTTCGGAACTTTGATGAAGTAATTTATTCCCCCGTACAACTCGGGATGCTTCAACGCATCAGCTGGAATGTGTTGAGTACCGAGCGAGGCCCATCTCCCTAGCCTGCGACAATGCTTGCACGCAACACCGTGACAGTGTCCGCCACCGTATAGTGTCCCACTGATGTCATTAATCAGCCTCCCGGAGGATCGCGGTTGGGTGGGAGCAGTGGCGAGAGGCGGGGGGCGGTGCGATGGGCGGGATGTGGTGCGATGGGCGGGAGGTGGCAGCGGTGTCGAGGGATGACTCGATGAGCGTTGAGAACATGGTGCATGTGGATGACGCTAGAAAGGGTGATGGGAACCGGAAGAAGCCGGCAGGCACAGCCGAACCACGGTTCTTGATTTGAATCGAACCGCGTAGTTCTCGCCTACCGTAGAGGTACTCTCCTCTTTGTAGAGATTCATCCTGGGTTTGCATGTGTGGAAGTGTCAAAGGCACCAGACAAGTAATAAAGTATGGGAGGCAAGTTCACAACTTTCCAGGCAGAGGGCACGAACTCTGGACGAGCTCATGCAAGCCAGACAGACGTGTTGGAAATATTCTTGAAATCTGAGGCGAGTGGGAGTTGAATAAGAAAGAAACAAAAGAAGCAGACAAACGGATAGGAGCATGCCAGGTTCAATTTCTAGTTCTGCTCGACAGCAGAAGTCATGGATGGTTCACCGCCAAAATTTCCCCAGGTTGCAACCACCTGACAATCACACGCAGGAAACATGGTTCGAGCATCTGGTTGCCAAGACTGAGGAATGTGGTGGCCAGATTTCATATTGTATTGTCCCACAATGGTCCACTTCCTTCCATTGTCCATCGCGTAGAGTTTCTGGCAGACGGCTTGAACATCGGGTGTATTCCGGCAATCAATTCACAAAGCACACCCATTGTTCGACGAACGGATAAGACCGCCATTGTCCGTGGTCAGACGCTCGGATCTTCAGAGTTACAATGGAGTGTTTAACGGCCAATATCTATCCATATCCAATAATGGCGGCTTCATTTCCAGGCAACTTTTTTCGCGATGGGTATTTTGCTAGAGGTTGGGCCGCAGACAGGCTTTGATGAATGCGCACAGACACCGGATTCTGAGAGACTTTTTGATTCAATATGCTGTGGAATACTCGCTGGAGAGATGCTCGGCCTCAGGCTCAAAAAAAGGTTTTAAACAGAAAAATTGAATTGCAGTAGCTAAATGATAAATAATAATGGGAAGAGCAGCAGAATCAGTGCTCGTTCGACTTGTCATCCTCGCCACCCTCCGTTCCAACTGAGAGAGGGGTGGCCGCCAACATGAATGACACCAGCGGGACCTCAGTGTGTCAGATGGAAAACCAGCCGACAGGATGGTGATGATGAAGATGAATGCCACCAGTTAGAGATGTGTGTGCTGTGCGATACACCAAGCAAGTCCCATAAAGTTCATTGTGTGGGAGCCAGATAAAAATTTTATGGCACTCAGCTGATTGTTCACGTTAACCGTCCAGATGGCAGCAGGGTGGAAAGAACGTAGCTGCATTGTGGCTGAATTCATGACCAAACAATGGCCGCGCCACATCATTGATGGATGTGGTCCAGTTGGCGGTGTATTGAATGCAAGTTTAAAAAGGAAAGAGTAAAACCAAAGAAGGAAGGGCCTTCGATCGGAGAGTGTAGTGTTCTTTTTCAATCCTTGAGCTACCCGCCCGCCTGGGACGTAGAATCTTGTCTGATGAACTGAAGTACTTGAGATGCTGCGACTTGACTCGGATTGTGTTAACTTGGTAAAAAAGAGGCAGTGTGTGATGACTCACTACGTCATTGTGCTAACCCCAGGCTCCTGAAGCCTGGTGCTAGAGAGGCTAAAAATAGTTGCAGACAAGAAATGACCGGAGCAGCCTCAAGCATTCTGTTGTGGAGATCAGATGGTGCTCCTTGGCTGTCTGGAGTTACGAGATGAAGAAGTTGGAAAATGAGGAAGAAACGAAGAGTACAGTTCCCCAGACATGTAAATATCGCTGCAACACAGAATGAACTCGGATGTCATGCAAACTGTTTGATGCGAGTCTATGGTGTGCATCGCCTAAACACCACCAAATTGAAACAATCACTGATGCCATCATTGATGTCTCAAATTGAGCCAGCCAGAAAAATCAAATTATTTACCACCTTTTCTGCAGCTTCTGGCCTCTGTATGGGTCAGAGGAAACACTCCCATGATAAAAAAGTTGAATGGTATTGAAAGGGGAGGCATTCAAGACAGTTTATAGATATTGGAGGAGTGGAATAGGGGCTGTTTCGTAACCACACGTGACTGATTGATTGATGCGATCAGTGATGTCTCAAATCGCCTTGGAGAAAAATATATTTATTGTCAGTTTTGATCCAATGGAAAATCCCTCTTGAGGGATTGAACTACTATCTAATCAGAGTGTTTCTGCCAGAGGATCAGAGTAGAGAGGTTTTCCCCGGCTGCAATAAATTTTGTTCATGTTTGGTGGTGTTTAGGCGATGCACACCATAGTCACCAAAAAGTTGGGATAATGGCGAGGTATTCTGGTAATCGTAGTCGAGAAGGCTGTATCTGCTGGATCTCAGATACCTAGACTCGAGTTCCAATTTCCAATTTGGTGGGGTGACCAGGTCAGAAGAAGGGCAACAACTGATATCCTAGATTATCGTGGATTGTAGAAAATTGATCAGGTAGATGGCTGGGTATTATTGGCTTGCAAGTGTTGGTCCGGATACGTCCACATCCTTGGCAGTGACATGAATAGACTCCCATTGTGATAAGGACCGCAGTGTTGGTATCAAAAGGTATGTGATTCAAATTCAACTGCATTTGTCCTCCAGAGGGGAAAGTATAGTCAAATGATAGGGAGGACGGTTGGTGCACAAATCAGCTTTGTGTGAGCAGTGGGTGTGTGTGTGTGTGTGAACAGTGATTCGTGGAGACCGTTCATCTCCTAGGCATGGACGAGTGTGGCGGACCTGTTGTCAGCGAAAACAATGTAGAAAATGTGAATTACTAAACCTGGTCCCCTGTACGAGTGTACTGGAACCGTAAATGTGTTGCCCTGTCTGCTTTCATTGGTGCACTCTTCCCCTTAGAACCAACGCTGGAGATGTGATGAGTGTCGTACAGACGATGACACTGACATTGTTTGGTCGATGGCAAGACAATCGGTCTCATTGGGTATGGACAGTGATTTCAATGTGATGGCTTCTCTCTGGGCCTGTCTTCTACAGAGCAGTGCTCATGAAAACGGTGATCCTAATTGAGGAAGCCTGGATATGTGGCACCGGGTCCGGTGAGAAGGGACTGCTGATGGAGGTGTGGGAAATGAGACACTAATGAATGAGTGAATGTAAGAGATGTGGCCTGTCTCCAGCCGTGGGGCGAAGAGGAGGGTGCACGAGAGGTACGAGGTCGGGGAAGGCTGGGAGTACCCCTTTAGATTGAGTGAGACTTGTACAGTATGTCGGGAGGATGCCCTGGAAGCTACTTCTGCAGGCTGGAAGGTACTGACTACTCCTCCTAAATGTGCTCCCTTTTATACCTCCTTGACAACTTCCCATGTTTCCAGAGGTGCCATACGGGTTGCAGGTGTTTCCAGGGGGCAGGGAATATCATGAGGCATTTCAGGGTGCATATATGGCAGGAGACTGGGTGCCTCTGCTGAGGAGACCAATCATCTTTGGGTGCGCATGAGGCACAGCGAGGCCAAACAACCTTTTCCATCCCACGACAGCACTACATATATATTAAGCTCGTTGTTCAGCTGCCACTGTGCAGTGCTCACAGGGTCGTTCCCCAGAGCAGCTAGTCCCCCTTTTCCACCTCTATCTCCTCCTCTGGCCCCTGCTCCACCTCCTGGATTTCCATGTCTCTGCCTCCGGGGCTGTCAGCATCTGGGCTGTCTCCACCTCCCCTTCTCCTCTGCCTCAATCCTTCCGGAAGTTACCCAACCACCCAGGAGGAATATTTTTTGGAGAGGTCCATTACCGGGCGCTCCATACTGGCTCCGGCCAAGGCATCGATCATCATGGTTCACAGGGCATAGTCTGGCTGCAACAGGAGGTGGTACATCTCCTGTGTAGGGTGTTGCGTTCTGAATTTGCAACACACTTCAGGCAGCATCGAGCCAGTCCTCATTGGTGAGAGTGTGGCAAATACGTTGGAGGTAGGTGAGTATGTGCTTGTTCCCGTTAAACAGCTGCCACTGCAGGCAGGAAAGGGCAAATCACAGCTTGACCTCATAGGTGCTGCATTCCAGCAGCCTGAGCAGTCTGTAACCTGGATCCAGCATGAAACTACAGTTTGCATCATCACTTCCAGGTCACCCAATTAAGCATCAATATTCGCAAACTTTCAAAATGATTCAGCCCCTTTGCTAAACTTTACTCTGACTCGGAAATGTGAAAAAACAATAGTAATTGGATGCATCTATTAGAATTGTAAACAGTTAAGGACAGGGACAATTTTTTATTTCTCCGCTGCCAAAAAAGTGACTGATCTGACATAATCATGCTTATTTTGCCCCCAAACACACCAAAAACATACTATTTGGGTGTTGCACCCCTGATTACCTCTGCATCCTTCTTTATAGAAGCGAGAATACATTGGCAGGATGGGTATTTCTTCACTGTATATGCCGCTTGACGAATATTTAACCCAGTTCTTGATAAAACATGAGTCAGACCCCAGCAAAAAGGAAAAGCAACACACTTGTATGCGTCCATATACTGAAACCAATGCCTGAAGTACTGAGGGCGAAATCTTGAAGTGTATGCACACTGTCAGGTGGTGCATTTTCCTATTATTTCATTTAAGTCCATCATCTCATTCATCCTTCAGTTTCCATTCCGGTGCGCAACACTTGGTGCAGTGAGCATTTCCACCATCAGCAACAAGTCCTCAATGCTGTCCTCAAGGAGTATGAGGGAGCGACCACAGAGAACACCTCTGATGCTGAGCAGTAGTTAAACCATCCAGTAATATTTATTTTTCTGCACAATTTTCAGGAGCTCAGGAAATATGTATTGCTATATACCAGTATGTAGGTTACGGGTCTATGAAGCTATGAAAATATGTACCTATGGTTTGCGGCTATACCAACTACAGAACACTATATATCTTTGGGACCAAGGTACACACTGTGTTCCCACCCCATGTAGACCGAGGGTCTGTCTACCCTTGTAGACAAAGAGTAGACAGACCCTTTGTCTACCTGTATCTACATCATGTAGACATAGTTGGTCTGCATATGTCCATGTTGGTCTACATGAGTCTATCTAGGTGCACCAACATAGACTAACATAGACCTATGTAGACTCACATAGACATAGGTAGACAGATGTGCATTTACCTAGATCAGTCAAGTAAAAGATACACAAGTGAACATACCCTAAACCCAGAATGGGCTGAATAGATGTTGAAGAAGAAAACTTCCAAACATGTGAATTTTTTTCATGCCGGTTCCGATCCATTTGATGCCTGTCAATTGTCTGATGTGGGCCGGTGAGGTCGGTTGAGTCTTCCTCCAGCTTACATGACTGAGGATGACGGCTCTGTACATGATATTAAAGTCCGGAGTTGAGCGGGGAGTGTTCTACGCGTGTCTATAGCGTAGACACAGGTAGACTTAGGTAGCCGAACGGGTCGATGCGGTGCATCTACCCCATGTAGACTGACCTAGCCACACATCAGATAAGGTTGCCAAAGGGCGGCGTAGATAATGGCATAGACGGAGGTAGCCGAACATGGCCGAAGATCGCCGTATGTTGACACATATCAGATAAGGTCGACACACGTGTGTCTACAGGGGGTGGGAACACAGTGACAGTGCACTAAGTTATATATCTTTGGGTCCGAGCTACAGTGTGCTATATAATAGGGGGTAAACGACAACACTGCTCCAGCTATACCAACTACATATGGCTCCATAGTCTGTCGGATTTTTCCAGAAGTAGGATAGAGTTACCAGAGTAGGAACTTGGTCCGTGGGGTAGATGAGGAGCAACATATCCCCAATTTACAAAAAAACCAAGTGGAACGGATTATCCAGTGGCTGGTCCACGAATATCTTGAAAAGGTCTTGCTTTGCAGGGCCACACACACTAGAGTCACTTCAGGTTAGGGGTTGACTTAATAGGACAATTCTCACCTATCTCACCACTGGTACCTGATCCCCGCCAAGTGAAGAGAGCTCCAGCGGTGTGCCGGGACGCCACTGAATCCTGCTGAGAGTGCCTCCGGGAGTGTTCGATCGGGAGTCGCTGTTACTCAGCGCAGTGGAAGCGTCGGTGTCCCGCAGCGAGCAACGGCTGTTGAGGATGTAAAGCATGCAATTCCTGATCACACCGCTCAGGAAATCTAGGTCGTATAACAAGCAGAGACGCACGCATAGATGATGGGCACTATGTCCAACAAGACAAGAATGATCGAATTAGTTGCCTGTGGCTTGAGTGCCGGGCCCCCAATTCGCGAACAGATCAGTTCGATAAGCGCTCTGACAGGGAAATTAACGCTGCCGCTGAGCGACCAATAGTGAAGTTGAAGAAAACGACGCACGCAGTCGTAGCTGGCAACGCAGTCTGGCACGATACCTTAATGAGGTTGTTGATGAGCTTTCTTGTGTGGGACAAAACTTCTTGACGGGCCTTGACCAAGAAAAATGTCGATGCGCCGGTGATTAGGACATCTGTAGCTATGGATTTAGTCAGCCGTACTGTTGAATGCGGTTGGAGCACGCTGACGAACCGAATGTACACGAGACATGCACGGTGACTGTGAGTAAATATCAGCACAGCACTGTTTGGCCAACGTGAGGTCCAACATACAGTGGCGACGAAAAGTTCTGCACGCGATCGTTCTGGCCCGTGATGGCATCAAATCACCTCAAATAAAATTGTACAACAAAATGCGAGTGATTTCGAGTGTTTATGCACTATTTTATCCATACCTACTCTGTACCATTGTCTCGTAATAAAATAAACAGCGGTATTCTGAAAAATTGAGTCTGTGGATTTGAGAGAATTCAAAAATGGTATATGCTATCTCAAACTACTTGTAAATGCGACCCTATCTATATGTTGGTTGACCCACATTGATAGGGATTTGGGCTCAGCATCTCTGTTGCAAGTTGGTCATTTTCACTGAAATTTGCTCAAAATGGCACAAAAACACTGGAAATGACCAACTTGCAATGGATATTCTGAGCTCAAATCCCTATCAATTTGGGTCAACTAACATATGGATAGGATCGCATTTACAAGTAGTTTGAGATAGCATATACCATTTTTTGATTTCTCTCAAATCCACAGACCTGATTTTTCAGAATACCACTGTTTATTTTATTACAAGACAACGGTACAGAGTGGGGATAAAATGGTGCATAAACACTCGAAATCACTCACATTTTGTTGTACAATTTTATTTGAGGTGATTTGATGCCATCACGGGCCAGAACGATCGCGTGCAGAACTTTTCGTCGCCACTGTACACCAATGACTGGATTTCCCACTTTTTGCAAGGACAGATGCCTGGTAGATAGGAGCAGCATTTGAGCAGCATACTAACTGGAGCATGCCTGATTACGTACAGTGATGATTGCCGACAGCAGGCCCAATAGCATGACGGTCACAAGTGGTGTAACATACCACCACTTCCCGCTCAATTTCCGTCTATCGAGCACACGAAGAAGGACTTGTGTTATGAATATTGAGACAAGAGCCCAGTGATACGCACTTACAGTCGGTAACAATAATAACTTTGAACATATGCTGCGATCACAGCACCCTGCGAATAAAGACCGATAAGAGTATTGGCTGCCGATGGAGAATAAGAACGTACTAAGGGAATATTGACGACTTGGTACCACTCTCTGTTTAGAGCAACTGTACCGGCGGGGTCGCATATGTACAAGACAATATTGATCCAGGTTATTGCACTGTACATGGCCGTCAGTTTAAAAAATCCACGTTGCGACTCCAGACGAGACTTGCAAGGATTGAATCGACTTTAGGATTGTGAGAAGAAACAGGACGATGACCGCACATTTTAGGGCGATGGAATCTTCTGAATACCGTGAATAGTAGTTGTAGACCTGCGACGCAAACCGTGAAACCGGGTTCGGGAGTAGCACAAGAGATAAACGGGAACCCACCTGGGATATGAGGATCCCCTCGAGTAAAAGGACAAGACTCGAGCCAATTAACTGAGCGAGGAATTAGGCGGGGCGAGAAGCGAGAAGCGAGAGTGCATACCCATCCGCCCAAAACATAGTAAATAAGCCCGAAGAGGGGGTCTTCGGGACTCAGAACAGCTTGTAAGACGTTGCTTGCAGGCATCTCTATGCTCTAATGGATCGGGTCTCAAGAGAAAGGAAGAAGGACGAGAGAGTACCCTTGCTATCTGCGTGATACATTATGAAACCTCTCTTTGGCGGAGCAGGCTTGGCATCATCCAGGCAGCTTAGCGAGGTCAAACCGTGCCGTGAAATTATGGGGTAAGGTTCCAACCATTTCCGTTTGAAACCGGTTTCAAACGTTCGAGACTGTTTTTATTTTTGTTTGATTCGCTGGCCGGGTCAAACGGTAAATGGTTAGCAAACAAATGGTTCAAACGGTTTTACCACGTAATCTGTGGGACTTTTGCGAAGGATTGTCGGATATTGTCATTGCCGAATTCCTGATCTATCCTATAGGCACACGAGCAAGACTTCCCCATTGTTTCGAAAATGGTACGGGACTTTTTAGCTATTCCCGGTACGAGTGTCTCCGTTGAGCGCTTGTTCTCCCAATCGCGCCACCTCTGCCACGACACCCGCAGCTCTTTCAAGGCCATGACTAGTGATGTTGCGGGCCCGGCCTCAAGCCCTAGGCCCGCCAGGCCGAGCCCTGGGCCTAGCAGGCCGGGCCGGGCCCGACACAGGGCCTCAGCGGGCTCAGGGCTTGGGCTTGACCAAGTTGAAGCCCAGGCCGGCCCGCCAAGCCCGGGCTTCGTGGTCGTAATTTAGCGGATCAATGACTGCTAACCTAACCCTCTTCATTTTACATTGGCTGCCGTAACAAAATCAACACTTGACTCAATTTGTGGACACCTTTGTCTTTGAAATAGCCCATGAGGAGAAGGACCGTGAAAAGCGTGACACATTGACATCCCTCCAACTCACGGAGGCTGAATGGGACCGAATTGATCTATTCCTGAATGTACTCCAGGTATCAGTTCTTCCTCTGCATCTCTCATCGAACTGACACGATTTCCAGAGCGCTCAGGATGCTCAGCACGCCTTTTCTGCAGATTTAAGGTCCACACTGCACCTTGCAATCCCCGCGCTCAAGAACCTGCATGCGGAGTGGACAGTAAAATCAACGAAGCCCAAATATTCTGTATTCCACGATGCCATAGACGAGGCACTGCAGAAGGTCGACAAATATTATCAGAAGTCGTCGAACTCCAACTCTTACATGTTTGCAATGGGTATGATTCTGTTTTGTTGTCCTGAAAGCCGCAATCTAATCTCGGACAGTTCTTGATCTCCGTGAAAAGTTTTCTTACTTTGAGAAGCACTGGCCTGAGGCACTTCAGACTGAAGTGAGCAAAAACATGGAGGAGACAGTAAATTTTTAATGGAAAATGTCCTTGCTATCCACTGAACTTGTTATAGTTCAAAGAGCACTACCTCGAGATTCACTCTGTCACTGCCCAGACAGCTCTGGACGAGGACGAAACCATGCCTGATCTTGCGGCCACGCACATCGACCCCTTGCGACCCTGTCTTGATGAATACAAGGGCTATATGGCGGCGCGGGAATCCGTCCCAGAGTGAATGTCCACGATTGAGTGGTGGGAGCATGAATTGCACATACAACCTACCGGTCTAACAGTCATTATTTACAGCTCAATTACGATCGCTATCCTGTCTGGGGATCTCTGGCCCGCGACTACCTTGCAATCATGGTGTCCTCGGTGTCCTCAGAGCGCGCCTTTCCCTCTGCCGGAATCACTATTAGTAAACATCATAATCGGTTGAAAGTGATATTGTTGAGGCCCTACAGTTCCTGAAGTGCCTTATCCGTCGCGAGTTGGTGTTCCGCGTACCAAAGCCTCTGGTGGATAATGACGAACACCAGGAGGTTGAAACAGAAGTCCATGTTGAGGACGATGGACAGCCGGGCGAGAACGGTGGGAGTTGGGATATTTTTGTTAATGATGATCCTGATAATCATGAGTTACCCATTACCGGTGGATCTTAATGCCATTCTCTTTTATTTTGAAATGTAGCTTTCCTTTGTACTGTCCTCTTGTTTGTCAGAACATTGAAACGAGAACTTCCCTATGCTAAGCCCAGGCCCAAGCCCAAGGCCCCGGGCCTGAAGCCCTGCTCAAGGGCTTGGGCTTGGGCCTGGGGAATCTCAAGCCCGAGCCTGCTCAGGCCGGGCCCAAGCCCGGGGCTTCAGGCCAGGCCGGGCCCACAACATCACTAGCCATGACAATCATGGAAGCGATGCTAACCAAAATGTGGCTCAAGGCAGGGCTTCTAAAACGCGCATCATTGGACTGTGATAGGAGTTAGCTAGTTTGTTTGTTTTAATATAGTGAATCGCGCCTTTTCCCCACCAAAAATACCATTTGAAAACGGTTTCAAACGGTTTTAAAACGGTTTAACAACCGTTTCCGTTTGATTTGCCCAAAACTTCAAACGGAAATTAAATGGTTGGAGCCCTATTATGGGGCGACGTGCCGTAAAAACGCAGACGCCCTTGCTGTTTCGCCATATCTTGGTAGAATATACGGCAGCTCAGGACGGTTTGTTTTCTGCCAGCGCTGTACTGGATCCTTCTGGGGGTCCATTGGCGTCATCGATCCTGGTAGAAGACGAAGTTTGAACATTGAAAACACTGCCAAGAGTTCCAAACCCTGCTGGGAAGTTAAGATACTGTTGAAACGGGCGGCTACAGGTACGGGAGTAGTGCCGGGTCGGAAAGGCTGTATGTAATGATCATATTATACAGAGCTGTATTATACAGGTATAATACATTAAATACCGGAGCCCCCAGGAGACCTCGTATTTAATGTGTATTTTTCTCAAAAACAGGCTGCCAAGCATTGTCAATAAGCACAATAACACCTGGAGCTACAGTATTCGGAGCATAAGCATTCATCCTGACATTTTGAAACGACAACTTGAACAAAACCATGTTTCCTGTTTGGGCTGCGTAGGTCATGTCCGTCGGGGCAAGGAGAAGTCCAAATTAAACTCAATTGCGTATGTTCACGGGCGCGACCGCAACATGAATAGAGTGTGGAACTTGAGGTGTAGGAATCAGCCGGCGATGCAACATTCGGCACGACATGAAAATTCATTCAGTAAGCGCCACATAACAGTGATGATGGTGCAACTTGTCGGTTCAGGTTAGTTCTTGCAGGGAAGCGGAGATAAAACTCTACGCGGTTGGCGGGCACTCGCAGTTATTTATGATCACGTACTTTCCGTCCTGATTACCAGCGAATAGGTCGAGTTTGACCAGCAGCTAGGTATCGTTCTCTTGTTGGCTACCCGACATTTCTGCTGAGGCGTCTACATCCCCGGCAGTGAAGGCGCTTGCCGCTCAGTGAATACTACTTAAGTAGAATCGTCACCGGTTGTATCGCACCGTTAGCACGAGAGTAAATTTTGCGCAATTGGAATGATTATCCTATGAATCACCTCTGTTAAGGAATAGGGGCGCCGCCGGATCATCCGAGTATTTAAACACCGTTTATGTATTGAAACAGGGGTTCTTGGCTTGTCGCTTACCACCACGGGCGCGCTGTGGACTTTCCGAACTCAACAGATTCGCAGTCAGAGTTCGCGAACAGTGCCCTTGTCCTACAATCAGCGGGTACACATGCCCGGTGGCAGCCTGGGAACCCCCTGCCGACATCCCCCAGTTCATAAAGGGAGGCAGGTACTCGGACGCCGCCGTTGACGACACTCCCGACCTTGACAACAGCAGAATCATGCGGACCGAATTTAAGCCTGCCGATGGCGTGCAGGTCACCGTGGTCAGAAGCGCAATGACTGTCATGGAGTATTGGTGGGAGGAGCGTTCGGACAGGAGTTGTGAGGGCGACTCGGTTTTCGCAGGGCTGGGTCTGGCTACGCATGGCACAGATGTGAAGGAGAGTTTGGTTTTCGCAGGGCTGGATTATCCCGAGCATCGGTTCGAGGGTCGCACACAGACGCAATGATCTTGTGCGCGAGGGGGCGTGTTAAGGAATAGGGGTGCCGCCGGATCATCCGAGTATTTAAACACCGTTTATGTATTGAAACAGGGGTTCTTGGCTTGTCGCTTACCACCACGGGCGCGCTGTGGACTTTCCGAACTCAACAACCTCTAGAGCAGAAAGAGTTCCAGAAATAGGGCAAGGAGAGTCGACTCAAGGATCAGAGTACCGCCGGTCCGACTGTCCCGCTCTTTGGCTTTGCTTGGCACTTGCCGCTTTGCTTTGCTCGCTCACTTGCTGCTCGCAAAAGAATATTACAATCTACTTTTCATCCGATCCGGAGAAGTGCAAAGAAGATGCGGAAGCCCAACCAGCGACTGCGACAGGTAGAACAACTTGGATAGACAAAGAATGAAAGGAATCATGACTCCATGCGCCGCCCCACCGCCGAGCCCACGCTTTTTTGCGCACCGCACAGCGCAAGCAGCGCGTGCTCGAGCTCGAGAGCGAGCACCGAGGTGCGTCTTGCCACCCATTTTTCAATATTATTTCTTGTGTGCTGATGCACACCTCGTCTTGCAGGAACAAGCCTCAAGTTCGAGTGTTCGAGTTGAGCGGCGCCGACGCGATGAGGCCTGTCCCCCGGCGCTACAATGTGCGTCATTGTCATTCTATTTTTTCGGTCATTCTCCTATGGCCGCGATTGCCATCGCCAATTCTCTTTGCACCCCATTTCGCCTCCGCACCGTGCCTCCGCAGTCCTCCTGCACCGCCTCACCACCCCCGCCGGCCGCGCGTTCGCCCTATCTGCACCCGCGGATGCCTGCCCGCGCTCCCGCTCCCGTCGCGCCCCACTCCTACCCGCCCCGCGGCCCGTACTGCTCCCCGGCACAGTAGCAACAGCCCCTGCCCCCGAGGTGCTCGCTGCTCTCCCCAGTGTACACCTCGCGTCCTTCGGGAAGGACGAGAACATCTGCGTGCGGCGGCCTTCGCACACCTCCCCTTCCCCTTCCACGCACTCCATGCACGCTGTGGCATTCCCGGTCTCGCTGCACCGATATGCAGCCACGCCTACACCCGGCCCGGCGTACCCTCCCCCTGCCCATGCCGCCCACACCGCCCGGGATGCCACCCACGGTGAGGTCGGTGTCGTCCCTGTCCGTATCCGTCGTGCACACTTCGCAGACTTCCGGAGGGAAACCGAGGTCGTCGTCGAGGAAGAGGTGGGTCCCGTGAAGGGGCTGATTCCCTTCTCCCTCTCCTCCGCCCCGCCCCCGCTTCCGCCTCCCACACCTCTTCGTCCGTTGTGGAGATGGGCGTGTGTCCGATACGCGTCCCCCTCCCCCCCACTCGTTTCCGTGGACGGCGAGGCGGGGGAGGGAGAGGATGAGGGCAACGAAGATGCATCATGGGTCGACGCGGACGACGACGACGACTACGAGGGGGAGGGGCAAGATGAGGACGGGGAGATGACGGTCGTGGACGATTAGGATGGGGAAGATGGGGAGGAGCTGCCGACAGCTGTCCCCTAGCGGTCTCCCCATGCGTCGCCCGCGCTGTCGGCTGACGTGGCGATGGTGCTGGGTGCGCCACCCCGCGTATGACGAGTGATAGGAGCCGCAGACACCCATTCTAGGGCTGTATTCGTACGAGCGGGAGGCGACGTCGACGTACGGATACGAGGGGGGCGGAGAGGAGGGGAGAGCGAGAGAGGGAGCGGGAAGGGGAGCGGGAGGGCGAGCAGGTGGGCGGGAAGCGCAAGCGATGTCCTCGCTTTGTCTCTCTGCTCCGCGTCTCGCCCGCCACGTCACCCAGCGTCTGCCCCGCGTCTCAAAGCACTCGTCTCGGAATATCGGAATTCTGTATCCATCGCCGCTCGCTCGTCACGACCGCTCACGTTCTTTTTCCCTACTTCTCTGCATTTCTTTTCTCTTGTGTATCACCAAAAATTCTCTATTTTACGTATCAAGTATCAAGCTATATTGCCTCTCTTTATCCTCGTATCAAGTAGCTTTAGTTTTAGTTATTTAAATACATAGTTAGTCTCGTATTGTATTCGTTGGATGGATGGGCGGATGGAGTGTAATATTGTAGGTAGGGAAGGAAAGATGGAATTTATTGTATGATTTGTGCCTTGTGCGGCGCGAGCCCAATCTGATGAGGGGGAGGGAGGGTGAAGGAAGAGGTGGGGAGGAGTGGGCGGGGCATGCGGGGCGCGCGGTGGGGTGCGGCCAAAACCAGACGAGATGGCGGAGGACGGGGTGTTGAATTATAAAGACCGAAAGAAAAAATCAGGCGTGAATGCCGGAGTACAGCCTGAGCCCGAGTCGAACGGGGTTCCCACTGGTATACTTACGCTTATGATGCGAGATACTTAACATGATAGTAGGTGTGGGCGCGAAGTGTGCGCTACCAGGCTTTCTGAGTCTAGGTTTGAGGGGGGAGTTGCGCAATGGTTTTGAGTGGGGTTCATATTACCGCGATGCCTTCAACCTGCGTAAAGTCTGGGTTCGAATTATTCACCTCATGTTCCTGCACACAATCCAAGTTGTATTGGGAAGGAAGATGAGCCAGCTGCCCGAAGGCACCAATAAATAGAGAAGAATCTAACTTTGAAGTTCCCTTGACTTGAAGCCGGTCCCGGAAGTCCGGAGATGAATGCGGCCGCAGGCCGTTTTTTTACCACAGTTGAATGTGCTCAATTGTTCGACCCGAATTGTTCACTTGCTCGAATCTGTGCTCCTCCAAGCATTGAATGGATTACAACCACGCAGATTGATGTTTGAGCATTGGAAGAGTAAATTTGAAAGGCGAAAGAAAAAGGGTGGAAGAAAATTAAGCCTTCAGCCTCTTAACTTTGAAGTTGTGTCCCTCAGAGTATTATGTATTGACATGAATGGTCTTTTTCAAAAATACTGTTCTAAAATGTCATTGATGCCACACAGGCCAATGACAACGGAGCTATCACATTGTGATTCAACTCCGGTGAATGTGTTTTCAATTACCCTGCACTCAGTAAAATGTGATAATACATGGGTGGATTATAATCAAACAGTGGGGAGATGAAGCACTGGTTGAGAGATTCGAGTTTTTCAGCACAATTTACGGTGAAAAATGTTGTTTGTTTTTCAGACATTTTTCACTGAAAAAGTAGCTGAAAAACTCAAAACATTTTCACTATTTTTTGAATTGGAGGTGAAAAATTCAAAAGGAAGCTCAAAAGAGGTGAAAAAAAATTGAATTTTTCACTGCTTTTTTCAGTGAAAAATGTCTGAAAAACAAACGACATTTTTCACTGCAAATTGTGCTGAAAAACTTGAATCTCCCAACCAGTGAAGGGCCATAAAAGAAAGGAAGGAAGGGACATCAGCTCATCTTAGTGTGGTTCAACTTTGCATAATTGATGACTATTTAAGGCAAGACCATACTAGCTGCACAATAGAAATTGAGACAAAGCTGAGCATTGTAGGTGAAACATTGGACATCAAACAATGATGTAGGTGAACACAAGCTGCAGAAAGAAAGAAAATATAAAACAGACTTTGATGGAGTTCACACACAACACATAGCCAAAAGTCCTCCAAAGTATAAATATAGGTACTGAGTACAGGAGCAGAAATACTATGCACCTATCAGGGGAATCCAAAGAGAAGAAAGGATGGGGACTCCCACATTAGGCAAAACCTTATATACTACCCAGTAGCACATGTCTGTAGGTATTTACAATCCCAGGCCTGGTCGCATAACACATGCCAGCACAACCGGGCAGATGTTCCAGACACCGGATTGGACAGATGGATGATGTCCCGGTGATCGATGTGCTCTGAACCTATCAAGAAAACACCAACCAAAACCAAACCTACACACAGAAGTGCGTCAGAATGGAACGGAAGTGCTCGAGACGTGCACAGACGAGTATCAGACCCTGGTACAGGGCCTTATAAAAGGTTGCAGGGAATGGTATAAACCTCGGAAACGAGGAGAAAGTGTTGTGTTGTTTATAGAAGTCCTTGGAACAAAGTCCAAGTACTTGAGCCCTGATCTGAGTGAACCGGATTGGAACCAGAACAGACAGGAAAGCTGGTGGAACGCAACGAGAGTGTCAATGCGAATGGAACCCTTGCTGTGCAAGTGTTCTGGCTAGATCTGATTGAACAAGGGTAGACCTGAACAAACAGGAAGCACAGTAGCGCAGTGATGTAAAGCTTCGCAGCTATGAGAAACAAATGAGAACGAGTTGCTGGGGTTCTCCAAAGCGAGGTGGATGCCGATTCCAAGCGTAAAACAGTAACAACAGTAGTAGGTTCCGATCCCAAGCTCTTCACAACACAACACAAACAACCAAGTGCATACTCAGCACAATCCCAATAGTTCCAGTCACTTTCAGACTATTCCAGTCGAATGGCAAAGTCGGATCCCGATCACAAAAGAAAAGATCCAAGCCAAGATGAATTCTAAGAGACACCTTGTTCAAACTCCCCGGTATCTGCCCAATTCGCAAGTGTTTCCGCCTAATAGCCGTGGGGTGATTCCGTGAAGTCGCCCAAGATGCCCCTGCTACTAAATACAAAGCCCTGAAACACATGGAAACGTCCGAGAATAAGTAAGTATGAGTAAAATAGTTCGTTTATGTGGGAAATCAGGTCACGCAGTGGTTCGAGCCAACCAGGATATATTCGAGGCCAAACGAGAGGGCGCCGGGGGATACAGGAAAGCTAAGAAATACGTTGATATGTGCGGAATATATGTGAAGAGGCGGGGGACAGAAAGGGGGGTAGTGAGGGAGTATCAAAGAGATGAAAATGCAATTCGGGGAAAGCGGCGCGCAACCGATCACTTTCTCAACAGTTTATCTGTCCGACTTCCGTGTATCCATCGTAAGAATGGGTATCTGAGTCCTTCTATTGGCTGCCCATGTCGAGCATGCCATCCTGGTGCAATCCTGTCCACATGTACAATCGGTCAGACTGTGCCGGAGCCATCACAACCGATCCCCTATGTCGATCTTGACTGTATATGCTGTTCCTCCCAATGCCTGTGCCTTCCCGTCTACTGGAACGTCTGGAACAGAAGCTCCCAGTCTGTAGCTCTCCAGGGATACCACATTCGAAGTACTTCCCAGTATGGGTACTTGCTCCATGAGCCAACAAGTGTAGGTCCAAGTGATCGGACTCTCACTTAGTGATCATCCCTTATCCGGAATGCCCGGGACGGCGTGGATCCATCAAGATGTGATGTTCCCAGCCCCTTCCAGTGATCATATGATCAGAACGTGTTATGCGTCCCATGTCCAACACCCCACAACAGGATTCCAGTCCGTCCCCGTCTAGTTCCGTGAGCGGGAATAGAGTAGACTTCGCATTCCACTTGATCATTGGGCTACACATCTCCTACAGGTTTCGGAGCAAGCACATACCAATGGTTCCAGAGTATTCCTCCCTGTTCCCATCCGTTACTCAGTGGTTCCTGCGCAGCCAGATACTTGTGAACCTCAGTACTGACACTTCTGGAGCGTAGCCCGGCACATGTCTTGTCATGAAAACACAACAAAGCGAAGATTTCATGGGTGGACAAATCCCGTGCTTATCACCAGATGGTGGAGTGGACAGATGGGTGAGTGGAAGGATGGACAGATGGACAGACAAAGGGATAGACGGATGGACAGACAGAATGACGGACAGAAGGACAGATGATAGGACAGATGGTCTGGGTGAAGCAGGGGTTCCCTTGACACATGCAATCAAGATCAAGCTGAGGACCATGGGTAGTGGGGCAGGATGGTAGATAGGAAGAAATTGAAATGGGTGTTGCAATTTTCTACCTCTACATAAAAGATGTAAGCCAGACTTATTGATCTTCAATAAGTCTTTCCAGTCCCTCTGCAGCCTGGAGTTTACCCATGCTTGTTATCTGATGTGAGGATCATCACCAAAAGCAACACGAAGCTCTTCAGCATGCTCAAGCTGACCTTGGGCCTGGAATATTGATGCAAGTTCACCCACCATCCACAAGGCATCAGGATGTTGTTCCCCATAAACCTTTTGAAGCTTCTTTAGAGACACAGTTGCCAGCTCTTCTGCAGCACTGAGCAGACCCAACTGTCTATATGTGCTTGTCAGGGTACACATGGTGTGCAAGGTATTGAGATGTTCATCCCCGAGAACTTTCTTCTGTTTGTCAAAAACAGCAGTCAAGAGGTTCTCTGCCTTCTTGAGCTGGCCTGAGTAAAGGTATGTTCTTCCCAAACCTTCCATGGCTTGTAGTGTGTGAGGATGGTTCTCTCCAAGGATACTGATTTTCTTTTTCAGAATAATGTGATATTGATCTTCTGCCTCTGTGAGCTGGCCCAGCCAACGGTGGCTATCTGCCACAGCCTGCATGGACCACAGAGTCTCTGGATGATTTTCCCCCAGAGTTCGGCAATGCTGCTCCATTGCTGCCATTGCGAGTTCCAGTGCCTTGTTTAATTGACCCAGGTCTTGATATGTGAATGCTAAAATACCCAGAGTCCTTGCAATCTCAGGATGATTTCCACCTAGAATTTTTCTCTGCTTCTCCAGTGCTAACTCTAACACCTCCTGTGCTTCTTTGAATTGACCCAGTTCACGATGAGTTACTCCCAAAGCATTCATTGCTCGCAGGGTACTTGGGTGATCTTGCCCCAGAAGAATCTGGTAGGTCTCAAGCACTGTAACTCGCAGGTCTCTTGCTGAGCTAAAATCGCCAAGTTCATGATGTAGCCATGCAAGATTTTGGATTGCATCCAAGGTCTCTGGATGACTGTCCCCAAGATCTCTTTGCTTATTGAGCAGTATGAGTTTCTGCTCCTCAAGGTCTTTGTGCTGAGCTTCTAAAGATGGATAGGCTGTTGACTCCAGGAAGGTTTGTGCTCCAGAGATTCCGGGAATCCCTGTGGTCCCATTGATCTAAGACTCATCAGGTATAGCTCTGCAATCAATTTATCTGCTCACCAAATCTCCAAGTGCATCCAGATCATGTCCCAGAGCCACATCAAATTGTCCCTCATATCCAGTAATATCAGAAACAGTGCCATCCTCCTCTGAGAAGTCCAAATCTTCATGACCTGTACTTTCCTCATCATGCAAGGGTAGTCCTCCAGAATCCAGATCAGAATTTTGACTTTGTGAATCATCCAGAGATTCAATTCCCTGTTCAGACCTTTCCTGGTTGGCATCACTATCTATGCTTTGTGCTGATAGGTTATCTGTTGAATGATTGGTACCATGGGTGGTTTGCTCTGTCGGATGGTATCATTCTGGCTGCTATAGAGTTTTCAATATGAAGAGCAATGGATGGAGAAGCCTCTTACTTATCAACCATCACACTCAGGACCCGATCTTGATAGATAGTTGGCAGAACATCTTCAAAGGTGCTGGTGGCAGAGGCAGATGAACATAGCAATAGTTCTGCAGCTCGTGGCCTTCAAAAATTTGATTAAGATATATAGGTGGGTGACTGAAATAAGACTCACTCCCGCAAAAGCTGAAGAACTTGTGTGAAACTGTGGTACCAGGGTTGCATGGCCCAATCCTTCCGATCAAGTTTGCCAAACCAGTTTGAAAGACCATTAAGGAGGGTGGTGGCAAGAAAGTCCACACCATCATAGTCAAATGGGGCTTCAGATGCCTCAATAGGACCCAGAATGGGAATATCCACCCCGATGTCTTTCAGCACCTGCACCATTTGAGAACACAACTTGTCTGCAACTTGAGCATGTGCAGATCCTAAATTCTGCCAAAACCCCGGTAGATCAAGAACCCCAGCCAAATATCGGATGCAGAGTGCACTAGCATATGTTAAAGTTCCGCTAATTATCAATTAGAGTGAAATTGGCTCAGAGCTCAGCTAGTACTCACGCACAATTCTGCCCAACCAAAAGAGATTCAATTACACTGAGGCCCTCTTCCGAGCAGGTGGTTGAGTCAGAAACTGATCTCCTTTCCAGTATGGCTGAAATCATGGTATCTGACAAGCATGTTGCAGCCAATTTTTGCCAGAACATCCATTCCTGGTCGGGAGGACCAGTGGGCCGGTTCCAAAGCTCAGACATAGCATCCAGCGGTGTTGTGTTGTCCAACACTTTGGTCTGGGTAAAAAGAACCCGCAGACCAGGAAACAAGGTGACCAGATCTACAATTTCCTTGAATGCTTGACATTGTGTATTTGCGGATTCGGTGCTGTTGAATATCGGTGGGTGTTGTCTGCAAAGGAAAAATACAATGCACTCACGGCAAGCTATATTTCACGACTTTCGAGCACAACTTCTTGAGTTTTGGGGGGACAGTTGTTCGAAGAAATTCCAGTGCTTGCACCCTTTGTTCGGCATCTCCAAAGTGGGATTTAATCTTCTGTGCAGTGACATGAGGACCAAGGCCTAATTTATATGCAACACGGTTCGCCTGGGTTTCCAAGACCTTGCCCGCAGCGGTATACACCTGATCCAAGGTGCGGCCTGGCGATGGCGAGAGAAAAGCATTGAGAAACAGGGCCCATTTTCCTCCTTCGGGGCGCGAGTTCTCGTGCACCATTACCGCTCCATCGATAGCAGGTGGTTCCCAAGGCGTTGTCCAACGGGTGAGTGCTTGGCTTGAGGACATTCTCGAGCAGAGGGACTGGGTGATGAGTGTGGTATTGGGAAGAGGAAGACGAGTTCAGGGGACACAGTGCGGATGCAGCCAAGCCAAGGGACACAGCATGCATACAGCTCTTCACTCGGTACCGCTGCCGAGATGCGAGGGTTATTCTTGGTTGAGATCCGTCTTGCTGTAGTACAGCTCCCGAGATCAGAAACTTGCAGCGATTGTTGTATAGCTGTAGTAAAGATTCAGTTCAAATTCCCGGCTTGAGGCTGACTCGAGACCAAAGAAGACCGCTGTAGTATGTTAGCCATAAATCAACGGATTCACTTGCACATCTCAAGTTGGAAGCAAGACATAAGGATGCTTCCATTTATGCACCGAACTCAATCGAGAATCCCAGCGCTTCGGTGTGAAGTGGAGTGTGGGAAAACACATTGTATTAATGTTCAGGTGCCACAGCTCTACGCACAGCAAAAGAATGCGCAGTGGGAAAGACGCCACCAACCAGCCACTCGTTTGTGCAGGCCTCGAACATTTGAGGACAGATGATTCCGAGTTGAACAACCCAGATTGGACAACAAATACGACAGAGCCTTCGCTCGACTCGCTATTGGAGCGGTAAACCCACTGTGGATAAATAAAATAAGTACGTGGTGAAGTCGGGCAGCAGATATTGATTATCAGCCGCTTATCACTGGCCAGATTAACGCCGTTCCTGAAAAAAGTCGAGTCGATGCGTGCACAGCAGGCATGAGAGTACACGAGGCGTCGTTGACCAAACCTAGTAAGTATTTCCCAGTCAATAGGTGCCCCGGTGATTCCCCATTATTATCGGCCGAAACAGGAAACCAATTTCAACTTACCCTCCATCGTCGGTGGGGCGGCGAATCCACAAGCCTGGAGATAGCGTCCGTCGAATTGTGAGCTGCCCCAAAAGACCATTCAACTCACCGTGAATCAATATGTAATCGAAAACGTTCGGCGCTCGTCGAAGTTGCCACGAAAAGAGCCGCGGGTAGGTGTGTACGTAGATCGCGAGTCAGATTAGCGCCGTTCTGGAAAGCGGTTGGCCAGGATAAGAACGCAGAAGGCGCTGCTGAAAAATGGCACGTATTATCCAATGACTCGGCGCTTCTGCGGGTCGACCATCCGAGCGGAAAATGAGGTTAGTTGAACGACCCAAGATAACACTTGCTCCCAGTGATCAATGCGTCCTCGAGAACATCTAGTCGTTGTCGAGAAGGATGTCATCAAGTCACAAGCGCGGACCTATCGCAGAGATTCATGAAATCCGGTGTTGAATCGAATGGTTCTAAATCGGTCCTTGTACTGGGTACTCCGAGGGTTGTAAATCTCAGTACTGCAGGAAGACGAAAAATAGAGGCACTTAGCTGCAAGAAATATATCGAGAAGCCTCAAGCATTCCGGATGTTATAAAAAGCATGGCATATATATTATGTGGGGAAATCTAAGGTGGGGCTGAAAGATGGGAACGAGTGCATCAGGAAAATGCTCTGCGTCTGGTATGTCTGGCCATTTGGCCGGGTATGGCGGGTGTGGGGGTGGCAGTGCCCCAGTTACCCAGACGGCCATACACCGCCATTTTCTCGTTTTCGCCACAATATTCATGGTACAATAAATGAAATATTAAAATCAAAGATATACAGGAACTGTCCAGAACACAAGTACAGAGGCCGTTATTTTTTGTATGAGTGGTTTGATCCTGGATTCCTACTTATGCTAAGAACGTTTGAGAACTGAAATCTTGGGCGTGTTGTTATATTATTTTCGTATACGGAGGGTATCGGCAGTAAGCCCTAACTCAAAGCAAAATTTGGGTGCAGAATACGGGGGAAAGGATAGGGCTGATTTCGGAGTCAGTGGAAGAAGTCCGAGATATCGCTTGGATATCGCGCCAAGTCCATTCAAGCTCCGAGATCAAATCACGATCGATCACGCCATTGATGGTTGACATGCCACATCGAGACTCGACGTTTCTTTCTTCCCTCTTGCTTCCCTCCCACCTCCTTCCCCGTTGCCTCTCAGCCCTTCATCTCTGTGGACATGTCCCACCTTCAAGAATTGCACCCTCCAGTCCCCGCAACTTCAAATTGTCGAAGCCGAGCTGCAAACTCAAGTGCTCGTTATTGTAACAAGCTGCAAACCTCAAGGCCGCAATCAAGACGCAAGACCTCCGATCCCGCACAAATCTTCCAAGACCGTCAAGTCCTTTCCTTCACCCTCAAGCACTGCCCTTTCCTGTCTGCCTCTTGCTTGTCTGCTCCTTGCTTGGTGTCGAGGATCGGCTTGTCTTTTCTTGTCGTCAAGGCCTTGTTTCTTGGGTTTCCGGCCACGGTGAGTCGGTTCTGTGCCTTGGAATACATTTGATTATGTTTTGCAGTGCGGTACCGTCCCTCTTCCTCCACTCCGGAATGTTGCTGGAAGCGGTGACATTATCTTGGTTCCTACTCTTACCCTGATGCTTGTGACAAACCATTGCTCTATTGGATATGTTGGCGCGTTCCTTTTCTGTAGGTACATAAAGATGCATCGTGTTTGTAGCACATCTGAATATATATTACTGCCTTCCCGCTGTGCGATTATGATTTGCGACGTACTGGGATGCAAGCTGATTGTGGACAATTTGTGGTGAGTGGCTCGGATTGTGTGGCCAGAAAGCCTTTGTGGCATGTCTGGTACCATTAAAAAAATTGTGTTACAGTGCAGGTCATTGTGTCGCCAGACTACTTTCTGGGGGTATGGCTGGTCTGGTTGGCGTGGCGCCATACCAACCAGACGGCCGCCAGACCGAAAACATTTTGCTGATGTGGTAGAGCATTCCAGAGCCCGGATTCTGGCCAGGTTCGGGGCGTGGATTCTCGTCAAGAAGGGTTTCGATTCGAAGGCATAAGAGACGCGCGCAGAGTTCAGTCCCGACGAAACCAGGACTATAAGTCGCTACGAGTCTCTGATCTTGAATCGAGTACGGCTGGAGTAGAGCACCGAATTCTAGCATTACAGCTTGGAGACGGAAAAGAATCCAGCGAAAAATAACCTGTGTCGGAATATGTGAGAGCCGCTGGCCTCCCGCCCGCAGTGTAGCCTCCGCGGTAGTGCACCGGTAGTAGGTGTTATCGGAAAATGCAAGATTGCAATTTGCGTGATTGAAGTCTTGGATAAATGTGCTCGAGAGGAGCAACAAGAGTTGGAAAAGGAAGGGCGGGAATACCAGCAGGGTCAAGGAGGATGAGTAGAGGATGAGAGACACTGGGGGCAAAAAGCAACGCATATGAAAACCATATGTGTCAGTGATTGCCAGAAGAGAGCATCAACCCGCTGTTTGGCTCTGGTTGGCAACAGCCGCCGTCTTGGCACGTCTTCTGCTCATCCATGTCTACTCTCCGTCAAAACTCAAGCGTACGTCCAGAAAAACTGGCCACGAACATGTCTGCTAGTCTGCTGCTGAATTCCGCCTGGGTGCAATTGCAAGATTTATCTCCGAGCTCCGGCGATCAAGTCTCCGAATCTGAGATAAAGCCAAGATAAAGCCAAGCATTGAAGATGAGACATTGCACAAGTGTTGGACGTTAAACAATGGTATAGGTGAACAAAGCCACAAAGAAAATGAAAAATTTCAACAGTAGATGGATTTCACACACAATTCATAACCAAAGGTGCAATCAAGTTGAGAACCATGGTAGAAGAGAGCAGTCTTTGACTTTTCGCCCTTGGGTTCGTGACTAAGCATTCCCTTATTTAGAAGGATCATCCACGTGAGATTCGGCAGGCTTTCGGCCAGCGATGCATTTTCAATTTCCGCCTGTTGGCTCTCTCTCTTCCACCACCATGCCACCCTGCCACCCCTCTTTCCGCTCGCCTGGGGCAGTCCCCCGACGTCAACCATCACTCCCCCCGACTGACAAGTGGTGAGCCTCCAATGCGGGGACGCCGCCGCCCGCCACCGCCCGTCTCGCCGCCACACAGCCCCCCCGATACCATCCAAACCTTGCCGTACCCGCCTATGGGGACTCAATAATGGTCAAAGGTGCTTCCCGCCCTTCATATACGTCGCTCTCGCGTCTCAACGCGTCTTTGTGGCACACCGTGACCATGCCCTGTATTGTCTTCTTAGCAGCTATGCCACCACTTTTGCAATACATTCAGCATATAGTACCACCCATTCCGTAGTAGAATGCGTGTAATGTATACCTGGAAATGGAATAGTTTTTGCAATGCCACTTTTGACCTCAGCCCTCTATACTTAACAATTCATATTGTTTTGTAAATTTCCTGCCTTTGCTAGAGTACGAAAGTCCTGCCATTCTCTGCCGCATCGCCGTCCTGTGCCGTTCCCAAAGAGGCACTTCCCTAAAAGGAAACCCAAGGGCGAAAAGTTGCCAACTGAAGAGAGCATCGACCCCGATCAACCCGCTGTTTGGCTGTAGTTGGCAACAGCCGCCGTCTCGGCACGTCTTCTACCTCAAAGAGCTACTCAAGCATGTCATCTGAAAACTGGACGAACATGTCTGGGATTTGCTGCTGAATTCCGCCTGGGTGTAAGATTTATCTCCAAGTTCCGGTGATCAAGTCTCCAAATCGATTCCTATTGGTGACCTTCGGATCCCTGCTCTACCGGACTCTTCCACAAATCCTCAATTACATGCTGTGACGGTCGTCTGGGCGGTTGTCACCCTCGTTTCATACGGAGATGTGCACAGAAGATATGGCTGCAGCGGCTGCTACAGGTAGAGGAAGAAATTGGATAGACAAATAATGGCAACAATGACTATGCACCGCCCTGCCGCCGAGCCTGTGCCCTGGCGCGCCGCCCAGCGCAGGCAGTGCTTGTTCGAGCTCGAGGACGAGTAGCAGATGGAGGATACCGTGGTGCTCAAGTTCACTGATGTACATCTTGCCACCCATTATTCATCTTCTTTCTTGTGTACTGATGCACTTCGCCTCGCAGGAACAGCACCTCTCGCTCTTCTTCTCATTCCGGAGCGTCAAGTTCTAGTCGAGCGGCCTCAACGGGATGCGCAGGGGGATGTATCAACGACACCACACCCACACTCAGACTCGTCGGCTAAATTGTGTGAGCTGCGCCAGTGCGGTGCGAGTCGAACGAAACACGCCATTCTCGCTTGCATGAGATCGCATCAGGAAAATGCTCCCCTGGCAATTTGGCGGGTTTTCCACGAATTCTCCCTAATTTGGACTTTTTTGGACCGAATTACCCGGATTGCCTCAATTGCCTCGCTTTGGATCCCCCCATTAAATTACCTCCAGCTTGGAGGCAAATTACCTTCCATTACCTTCTATTTGTCACGGATTTCAGGCACTTGCTGGCTGGGTAGGCTCAACAGAACAGTTTAAAAACAGTCAAGAATACTTCAATTGACGTGAATCTACTAGGTACAACATAGTCTAATACCACTACAGCGAGCAGCTATAGGCATCTTGCTCCCAACCGGCACCTCTTCCCCGCTAGCACCACCGTCACAGGACAACAGAACGATGCCAGAACACACCTAGATCCCACATCAAGCGCCAAATGTGAGTCCTTGGTGCAAAAAAAACAATAAGGATCAAGAATTGCGAAACTATCTGAGACAACATACCGTGGACGCACAGATCACTTAAATCGGGTTTCACTGTCTGTATAAATAAGACTTGTTGGCCGGACAAAGAAAACCATCACGCACCTTGATCACAACACATGCATGGCATCAGCCCGGAACCCGGAGAAATAGTCGTGAATCTGAGCACGATGAAGAGAGGTATTAGTAATTTGGGTAAATATAGGAACAAAAGTACATACAATGCAGCCCGGGATGCCGACTCCGTAATAAACCTGCGTGAGAATTTGGAATAAGCCAAGAGTTGCCATGGAAGAGCAAACAACTGAAGTTTGACGTCAGTCCAAGATAAATCAAGCATGAGAAGAAATAAACTGACATCAAGATCAGTGCGGACAGCAAAGAAACATGAGTCGGGCATGTAAAGATAACATCGGCACCCGAATTACGGTGCTTGCGGTGTATGCTGAAAAGAAAGTGGTCAGTGGGTCAGTAAGTGTATGACACAGGACGATGACGGTACCGTGTGAAGTAAAATTCAATTAGTAACGCTGCTCGGGGATCGACGGAGACTGCGGGGGCTAGCCGGAGTGCTGGTGAGGCAGTCAGAATTTGGAATGTAGCGTGGTGCTATGCTGTGCACACCTGAGACTCGATACACGCGGAGGAATGCTGGTGGAGCCAGCCAAATGTGAGCATCATACTGTAGGGGATGTGAGCATACACCTGAGGCGAAGACTTTGGGTGCCGAAGTCGAATGCCAAAGTGGAGATTGAGACGAGGTGAGGACCGGGGTAGGTTTGTGGCGAAGGGAAGGGCAAAAACTTGAGGGGATTGAGATGAGGGGGACAGCCAGGAGAGGAAGCATGGGCTAAAATGTGCGGTGGAAGATGGAGGGAAAGGACGAAAGGTGGGATCAAAACCAACCACCTTGACATGTCACGGGTTGCGCTTCCGTGTTTCATCGCCATCTCTGTTACCATCGGCTGATCGGAGTCATGGTCCGGTTCACGTGAGGATTAGGGCCGGCTGGATTTGACTTGGCGGAATTTTGTTTCTTTGTATAACCTCAACCCCACCTCTCAACTTCCTTTGAGAAAATGGCTTCCATGCCAGTTCCTTTTAATTCTGAGAGAATGTTGTTCTCCATTGTAAATCATCCTCAAATCACAGGAGAATTTTCCAAGAATTGCCGGAATTTGGGGGGGATTGGACCATCTTGGACCATCTTGGACCATCTTGGCCCTTCTTGGAATTGGGGAACCAAATTAGGGGAAATTAGGGGTAACTTCGGAAAGGATGTTTTTCCTGATGCGATCCATCATCGCGATCCGCAAACGCGGATCAGTGATTCCCATTTTGTTTTGCTCCTTCCTTCTTCCCTCTTCCTCCCCGCTGCACCCGTCACCGACACCGGTGGCACCCAGCCTCCTACACCCACCCTCGACCGCGCGGGATGTCTTTTGGATGCAGCCAGTGCTGTATGGCAGCGCAGAGGTGTGTGCTGCGCTTCGTCTCAGCTCAGCTGTTACTGACCAGCTCACGCCGGCCCCACCCATTCAGCTCATCATAGCAGTTGTGCGTAAATAGTGAGTACATCCATCTCTCGTTGTAGCCCGCCCCTTACGTCCATCCGTGCAGAACTACTTCTCTTGTGCTGGTCATACTTTGAGGGCGGGGAACAACGCCGTGGCGGGGGTGCACACAAAATGTGGCGGCTTGCCAGTGCTTCGAGGAGGAACACGTCGGACGCAGATCTGGGCGTGCTTGAAACATGTGCAATTTTTCTCCGGAGGCCGAGGGGCAGACACGAGGATGCACATTGTGTGCACGTGTGCACAGCAGCACATTGGCGAGACAGTAACCACATAACTATATACTATGTGTACTGGATAGTGTACACCGATATATGTACGCTAACTGAATACAATTCCTTTACTGTTCAAGTTTACATCCACCACATCAATTCTCATCTCTTTTCGCCCAAGCCTCGCATCCAGTAGCAATTTCTGTTGAATTGTTCAGATTTACAAGCATGGACGTGCGTCTGACTCTTACTCTTTCTAAGTAATGTACACTTCACTTCTGTGTACGTATTTCTATGTACGTTGATCAATGATTGACCTTCCGCCCACGAAATCATTCAAATAAAATCAATAGATGGAGTGTCTTTGCCTTTTAGGAGGGCGGAAACAAGCGAGTGGCCTCACAGTAAAAGAAATGTTTGAGAGTGGTGTAAGCTGTGGGTATGTGCGCCACACTCGCAGAACACTCATGCCACACTGGCGCAACTCGTCCGTGCTAGCCGACGAGTCTGAGTCTGAGTGTGGCGTCGTTCCCCGGATGCGCACCGTCCGCCAGCGCTACAATGTGCGTCAACGTCTTTGGCATTTCTATGCCGCTTTTTTTGCACCCCATTTCGTCTCATCGACCCGAGCTGACGCACGCCTTCCTCCGCAGTCCTCCTGACCCGCCTCGCCTGATCTCCACCCGCACCCAACGCAGCTCCACACCGGCGCGTGAGACCCAATCCGCCCACCCGCGCTCCCGCAGCATGCCAATGTGCACCACTCCCAGCCCCGCCCCCGTCGGCGGTGCCGGAGCATTCACCGTCCTCACTAACGCGCACCTCACGTCCTTCGGGAAGGATAACACTATCTCAGTGCACCGGCTGCCACACGCCTCCCCTTCGTACGCCTCCACACACTCCGTGACGTTCCCGGTATCACCGCACCGGTACGCGTCCTCACCCACACCCGCCCCGACGCCGACGTACACGAGCACCCTCGCCCCGCCCACACCGCCCGGGATGCCGCCCATGGTGCGGAGCGTGTCGTCCCCGTCTGCCCCTGTGAGTACATCGCTGGCACCCGGAGGGAACACAGGACCCAAGTCTGGTGCGAGGGGGAAGAGGCGCAGTCGTGTGAAGGGGCTGTTTCCGTTCTCCCTCTCCTCCGCCTCCGCTGCATCGACGCCGTGTCCCCTACGCGTGCCACTGCCACCGCTCGTTTCCGTGGATGGGCCGGAGTGGGATGGTAGGGAGAGGGAGAGGATGAGGAGGATGTGTGGATTGACGCGGACGACGACGACGAGGGGGAGGAAGATGAGGAGGGGGAGGATGGCGATGGGGAAGCCGGGGAGATGACAGTCGTGTACGACGACCGGGAGGGGGAGGGAGATGAGGAGCTGCCGACGCCCGTACCCTGGTGCTCCGAGCTGCGTGCTCAGCGTCGACGTCCACGTCGGCGCACCGCCTGCGTACCACGATAGCGAGGGGGAGGGAAAAAAGCCACAAACGGCCGTCCCAGGGATGTATAGGTACGAGCGGGAGGCGACGCCGCCGCCGTATACGATGAGGGAGGAGGAGAGGGAGCGGGAGCAGGAGGGGAGGGGAAGCAGGTTGGGGGGAAGCAGAAGCGGTGACCATGCGCGTTGCACGTCACTTGCTCGGTGTCTCGCCTGCCATGTCACGAACCGCTGTCTGCCTCTATCTCGGAATACTGTATCCATCCTCACTCGCTCGCTCGTCACGACTCCTCGTTCTTTTCCCCTACATTTCTCTTTTTCTCTTTACGTATCAGTATCTAGTATTGCTACCTACCAAACCGTTTTTCTTTCTTTATACCGGATCAAGTATCAAGTATCAGTAGTTTTCAAGTAGTGAAGTACATAGTCAGTCTCAAATTGTATTCGTTGGATGGAAGGCGGGAGTTTGTAATATCGTAAGTAGCAGGGAAGGGAAGGGAGGATGAGGGGAGAATGGGAATGGGAATAAATGGAATTATATTGTATTGATTTGTGCGTTGCACCGTGTGTCACTGTGTGGGCCCGATGAGAGGGAGGAGAGGGGGAGGGAGGAAGGTGAAGATGAATGAGACACACCTTGAAGATCGGCAAGAATACCTACAGACTGAATCTGCTCGAGAATACCGTAGTAGGTGTGGGTGCTGGCCGTGGGCTACGGCCTACCGGCCTAGTGTTTTCTGGGTCTGGGTTTGAGGGGGGGAGTTATGCATCCGCCATTAATTTTCTGCATCGCGGGCGGGAATCATACTTGGATCATACCACCGTGGAGCGGTTCAACCTCGATTTCTATGTTCAAGTCTTTACAGGTAAGTAATCCACAACAAAATTCAACATGTAATGTATTCAATTGTTCAAACTTGAATCGTTCACCTCCCCGAGCACGTGCCTCCGAACTTCAAAGGTCTCAGATTGATTGCAACCACCAGGAGGTTGGGTGTTGAATGGGGGAGATTATATTAAGAATGAGGGCAGAATCTCATTCATTACATATCTACTTGGGGGGAGGCCAATGCTGACGGCATAACTCGTAATGTCTTTTTTCAATTTATTCTTCCTTTAACTGAAAACAAAACACTAACCGTTCATGGCGCATTCCACAAGCTGAGGTGGCTGTGCACAGCACACATGCGAAGGACTTCGGATGTTCCCGGCCGAATTGATCGCCGGCCCCCACCATACTCGATCGAGGAACCCAGTGAGGCCACCTTCTCACATTCTACCAACTGATGTCGGGGCAAAACCTCAGCTTTGTTTCAGCTCTTTTTTCCTCCCTTTCTAGCACTATCCCACTTCTAGTTTAGATAGCGCACCATAAAATAGGGCGGTGCTCAACAGACTGTCCATGTGATCGCTTTCTTCTAGACAAGACAAACCTCCGCTTCGCTCCGGTATGTGAGACAATTGACGAGAATGAAAAATATATTTATTGCATGTATACATGGTGTACAGAACATCACTACTGAAGATTCAATAACCAAAAGGGGTGGATTGGCTTACATTTCTTGCCATTGGGTTGATTTTGGCATTGGCCACAGTAAAAGGCTCAGCCCAACTCCGAAGCAGAGTTCAAAGTCGATTTCATAGGGGTAAGAAAGAATGATAGAAAAATCTTGTCTTCCTCCGAATAGCGAAGGACAGGACACTATACATGCCCGGATTTCAAGAATTTTGTCCTCCAAGAACAAACAGTAAACCTGCTGAGTCTAATCAGCGTAATTACTCAAATAATGTTGTATATCGAGGTGCCAACATGTAATCTGTCCAATTGTAGAGCAACAGAGGCCGACAGTAGGCTGAATATTCTGCATCATCAAATGCGGAGGACTTTTGCATTAAAAAGTAGAGGAACCGAGCGTGGACATTGATTTGTCCAGCAGGTCACCGTCATGTCGCAATGAAATGAACCAATAACAAAGATCGTTGAATTTGGAGGGTGACCAGGAAAGCAGTAATTAACCAGCCAAGGGGTTCCAAACGGTGACAGAAGGCGATACAGTTAGGAACATGGGTGGGCGAGAAAGGTATGTTGATGACCGCAGCTCGCAGCCTCGGAGCGCATCCTCGGACCAGTTGTTTTTTAAAAAGCTGATATTGATACCCGCTACAATCCCAGATAGTGCAACCTTGAGGGCGAAAGCGAGAGAAGACGTCAGCGGTGCCAGCATGGAACTACCCCAGAATTAGTTGAGTTGATTTGATCCAGATTAGAGGAAGGTGCCCAGCGTAGACAGAAGTGCTGGGTGATCAGGGATCATCCCACGTTCCTGAACACCACATCAGCGATACGAAGTGCCGCATACGAAGGACATGGGCGTATCAAAAAACCTCGAATAGACAGCCGCCTCCAGCATGTCCCCGCCCACGTTATACCAGTACTTAGCTTTGTCGTGTCGCATACATGGATTAATTTCCCATTGGCGGTAGGAAGAAAGACAGGGTAGGAAGGGAAGAGGAAAACATGATAAATGCCGGGCAGCTGCAGTTTGCAGCGAAACGTGATTTGCGGTAATTGCTCGTATGTACACCATGCTGATGTTCTGAACCTGTGAGAAAAAAGATGAACGACCCATGGATGTCCAATATAATAATATTTCCACCAGTAGAGTATGCGCGCACCAAGCCAGAAATCCAGAAATATGGCTCACCAAATATTCCTGGTGGTCCAAGCCCATAATGTGATGAACTTCAAGGAGTAGTGTACATACATATAGACGTATGGGCAACATACTGTCAAAGAGATGAATTTCATTTGAAGTGCGATAAAAGATAGCAGAACAGAGGACCAAGAAATACCATCCATCCTTCTACGGCCAAGCGCTTCCCTCCTCCACGTCGGCCTCTCTCTTACTCTGCCAAGTCAAATCCCTCGTGCGCTGCGGAAGACCCACTGGTGCCACTCCCGCCACTCCGGCTTCGTCCTCATGGCTGCCTCGATGTCCGGTTTCCTAATGTTACTCGATCCGGCGAGACGTCGAACTTGCTGTCGAAGTGCGTGTCCACGTGTTCTATTCGCTTTACCTTCCCATCTCGGAAAGCCGCCCCGGTTCTCAGCCCAAATGGTGTCCAAGGCACTTTGGATTTTTGGAGACTCTCGAGGCAGGGAGGATCCTCGCGTTGTTTTGGCTTTCTTAACCTTCGGAGTGTGTGGGATCATCAACGAGTGCAAGTGCATTATCAATTTCTGCTGCGCCCAGCGAAGCCAAGCCTGAACTTTGTTGTGCGAGGGTTAATAACTCCGCCTCAGAGAGCCCTAGAATTTACGTACTGCCGCCGTGTGTCCTCAACAGGTCGATGGAGTGAAATGAGGCGGCCAGAATGTCGGCCGGTATCAGTCGGTGGACAATACAGTGGCACGGCCAGCACATGGCGGCGACCGACTCTTTCTGCTAGAGTGTGAAGGGAAATCCGCTCTTGGCTGCTTTTCGTACTGTCGCTCGTGGGTAGAGGTGATGCGTGGTGATTTGGTCTGTCTGGCGGCCGCAGAGCTCACAGGGTCCGGTATGCTTGGCGGGCGTGTCCTTAGTCACCGAGAGCATCTCGATCCAGGGCGGTTCGATATTGTGGACGACAGCTTGAGAAGATGAGGCCATTGGGATAGGCTGGATGGAACAGAACATCAGCGGTCCTCGGACTGGCACGATATTTGAGTTAGAGAGTACCACCTCTTGGAATCCCCAGAAACAAAGAACAAGCCCGAGCAAACCGAAATAAAGTGTGATTTGCCGTCAGATCGCGATGTGGGAAGTGACAGAAGTGTAGTCTTGTGTTTACCGCGAGAATCTGATTAGAGTGCGCCCCTATTATGGAATCTTATGTCAGCTTTCTCCGATTCTCTTCCCTCAGCACAGAGGCTTTCAAATTCTATGAAGTTTTGTAACAAATGTTGAACAAATGTAATTTATCACCACCTCTCCAACCCTTTGTCTCCTCAGAAATTTTAAAAACGGTGCAGAACCTATTACCCATCAACACTCTTCTTCAAACTCACCCGATTGACTGAGGAACAATCTTCTTATCGAGTACGCATTGTGAAAGTAGCGTGACGGCACATCGCACATACGGGTATACGGTATATCAGATTAGCGCCGCGTCTGAAATTAGCTGATGTAGACACCCCATAAAATCAAACAGGCGCCGTTGAACTTCTATGTGGACTGACCCAATTGACAGGCCCCATCTTGGTTTAATCCGGCGAAGCACGATCTAACGCGTTCCCGGGAGGCGCTAGTGGTTCATGTCGTGCTGTGAAAGTATACAGCGCACAGCACTTACGGATGCAGCCCATCTGATAATATCACATTAGTGTCATTCGAAGTTAGTCGATGCACACGCAGGATAAGAGTCCAGGGAGCGCCAATGAACAGACCGACGTTGAAGGTACATCCCAATCAGACACCGTTTGCAACGTGCGATCCTCCCTCGGTTATATCGGCAAAACCCGCTCAAGTCGAACTTATTTACCCGCGAATCCAACCTCGCCTGAATACTATCCCGCATCCCCCGAAATCGTTGCAATGGTCGACTCGATGTGGAGGATCGACGTCCTATTGTCGATGTGAATCTGAATTGACAGGGAAACTGGGTAGGGCTCGAATTATCGTGGTACGATTCGTCTCGGCGATCTGGACACCATCCGGGTTCAAAGCCCCCAACGACAGAGAACACGTAAAAGGCAGTGAAAAATTCTAGGCCGGGAGCAGCGGCAGACGCGTTGGAAGGTTGGAAGGAGCCTTAGTCTTGAAGTGCGAGGGCTACGCTTCGAGTTGAGTAAAGAAGAGGCCCGACGAACGGATAGGAGCGTACCAGGTTCGATTCCGATTGTCTTGTGCGATCCTGAGCCATAGACGGCGTCGAGTTCAGCTCCGAAAAGAAAATAGTAGAACCAAAGAAGGAAGGCCTTCGATCGGAGAGTGTAGTGTTCTTGTCCAATCCTTGAGCTACCCGCCCGCCCGGGACGCGGAGTCTTGCCTGGTGGGCTGGAGTGCTTGAGATGCTGCGACTGGAATCGGTTCGTGTAAACTCGAGAAATAAAGGCGGGCGGGCGGGCGACGAGCCGCTACCTTGTCGCGCGTTAGCTAATCCGATGCTTCCCAGGTGGACGAAAAATAGCGGCACTTGGCTGTAGCCTGAAGCATTCTGTAACGAAAATCGATCGTGTTTGCTGCTTTGTTAGATATATTCTGTTGGTAAATTTGTATGAGATAAGGGAGCTGGAGGAAGAAGAGGAAAATACGAACCAGGACAGGGGACAGTTGCACAAGCATATAAATACGGGCGCAGATCTAGATTGAATGAACTCGGATGTGAGCTATTGACGCGAGTCCAGTCACTGGCGCAATAATGGCGAGGTATTCTGGTTAGCATACATAGCCGTGGAGGCAATTAACCTCAGAGCTGGATCCGCTGGCCTCAAAATCCCTAGATTTTGAATCTCGGTTCCTCCGTGTCAGGTTACAAGAGGGACAACAACTGATATCCCAGATTATCGTAGATTGCAGAAGATTGGTCGGGTTTTAAAGACAGCTGGGTATGGTTGGCCTGCAAGTGTTGGCCCGGATACGTCCATCCTTGTCGCTCGACAGCAGAGGCCCGCGCTTGGCAGGGACACGAATAAAGTGGGGATGATAAAGTCCAGTTGCATCGCACCGCAGGCACGAAGCCTCACGAAGCGGAAGGGGACTTTTGTGCAATTAAAATGAATTTCGTGTTTTTGTGCTCTATAGCGGAAAGAGTTCCAGAGATGGGCAGGGAAAGTCTAAAATCGACTCGACGGAAGAGCATCGCAAGCCTGATGAGGCCGTGACTGCCGGTCTGCTCTTTGGCTCTGCTTTTTGATCGCCGGGCCTTCCGCTTTCCTGTCAGCTCACTGCAAAAAATACGATATCGAACTGGATGCTCTCCTCAAAACTCGGATGCGACGATACGCGGTCCCAAGGCTTCTTTTTGCAAGCAGCAACTGATCTGAACGACGAAATTCCAGATCTCTGCAGAGTAATCTCGACTTGATACAGGCCAAATCCAAGCCTTTAGCCGCATTCGATACATTCCGCCAACGTTCAAGGCCCTGCTATGCTGGAATCGTCTCCTTCGTTGACCAATTCACAAGCAAGACCAACCCGATCGAACCTGACTCGAAGAGGACTTTAGACGAGCCAAGAGAGGTATTGTGCCGCACAGCGCATGGACGACGCGGATGCGCCTAAGCTTCCTCGTGTACGTCTTCTGCATTCTATGCCACCTTTTTTCCGCTCAACTCATCTTACCATGCAGAAACAACGTCTCGCGCATTTGCTCGGCTTCTGGGCGTCAAGTGAGAGCGGAGTCTCAATGGTATGCGTTCCGTCCGTCCGCGCTACAATGTGCGTCGTTTCTATCTCTTCGTTGATCCACCAACCTACGACCGCCGTTGCCAATTCCTTTTGCACCCCGTTTCGTCTGGTGCACTCGAAACTGACGCGCGTGCCTCCGCAGTCCTCCTGCCCGCGTCGCCGTTGCTGTCGGCCGTGCACTCGCTCTACATCCACCAGCAAAGACAGCTCTACACGGCAACAGGGACCCAGCCCGCCCCCGCCCCCGCTTCCGCCCCACTCGCAGGCGTACTTCTTGCGCCCGCGTCCGCGCACTCCTACTCCTACCACCCCGGCACAGTAGGCACCAATAGGCCCCCGCACCCGCACCCCGAAGCGTGTCTTTGCGTGCTACCCATCTTCACCCGCCTCCATATGCTCCGAGGCGTTCCCGGTCTCGCCGTACCGATACGCCTCCACGCTCATACCTGCCCCGACGTACACGCCGCCCGCACCGCCGGAGGACTATGAGGTCCGTCTCATCCCCACCAGTGTCCGTGTCCGTGTCCGCACGCACGAGTCCCGCGCGGGGAGGGAAGCAACCGAGGGGAAGAAGATGTCGCCTATCAAGGGGTCGTGTGTCTTCCTCCCCGCTCTGCATCCTCCGTGCACTCTATGTCGGCAACCCTCTCCTCGTCGGTGCTAGGCGGGGTGTAGCGTCGTTGCCGTGTCCGACTCGGGTCCCGCTCCTTCCGCTCGTCTCATCCGTCTCTTGTGGGTGCGGATGCGGTTATGAGGGGTAAGGGAGGAAGGAGATGATGAAGATGACGAAGCCGCGTGGGTGGACGACAATTAAAGTACGGTCATTGAAGAGCGGGAGGAGGGGGAGGGGAGATGTCACGCTCCTCAGTCTCGACAACGACGCGTCGCCGACGCCCGTGCCGCGCGCGCTGTGGGTTCGGGGCGAAGGCGAGGTTGGGCGAGAGCCGCTTGCGCATCCTGCGCTGCGCTGTGTGTTGACGTCCCACCGGTGTAATACGAGAGCGCGCGAGGCGAGCCGCAGGCGTCCGTGCGCGCGTGCACGAGCGGAGGGGACGCGCCCGAAGCACTCGCCACGCGCACCTCGCGTCCTTTGGGCCGGACAATATCATATGTGTGCGCTGTCTCTCGTAGTGTTCCCCTCTCGCGTTCGCCTGGACGAGACTGCTCCACATCTACGCCGTACACCTCGATCCTCTGATCGCCCGCGCCACCTTGCATGTCTTCCCCCCCCGCGCCTACTTCCGTATCTACGCACCGCTCACCACCGACGACACCCGCGCCAGCGCGTCGTGTTGGTGGTGTGCAGAAGACGGAGACTTCAAGCGCCGGAGGAATGCCGCGGAAGTCGCTCGTGGCGTGGGAGAAGATCGTGCGAGATGGGGAACAGGGGCGGCGGGTGCTGCGCATGCGGGAGGTCATGCTGACGGCGGGACATGGATAGGCGTCGAGCAAGGACGGTCGATGTGCGCGAGGCGGCGGAGACGACGTGGGCGACTAGGGACGCTGACGTCGATGCGCGTCGGTCGACCGTGCGCGTCATGTCTTGTGTGCGCACAGGCGCGGAGCGGGGTAGGCGTAGCTGAGGGTGGGGAACGCTGGGGCAGGTGGGCGACAGTCGCGTAGAACGTCGGGCCCGCGTCTATTGGGGTCGTAGTGACTCGCGCGGGTGGTATGGTGCCTAGAGCGGGCAAAGGCCGGTGAGGGCCGTGACAGTCTCGCGGCGGGGCGAGTGGTGTGGTGATAGCATAGGCGGTTTGCTTGCGCGGCGAGCGGCGCTGGTGTTCGCGGGGGATGTGGTGGCGACGTTTGAGGAAGGGTGAGGGATGGAGCGGGCGGTGGGCGGCGCGGGGCTGCTGCACGAGGGGTGGCTATCCACGCGGACGCAGAACAACCTCTGCAGGCGGCGGGGGACACGGACTAGGGAGCGCGTAGGCGGGTTGACTGCACGGAGGGTGAGTATACGCAAGAAAAGAGGGAGGGCGATAACAAAGAGAGGGGGAGGAGAGGAAAGGACGTAGAGACGCGTCACGGGATAGAATAAGAGGAGAGGGAGGAGAAACGAGAATAAAAAAGGTGGAAAAAACCCCACCTGCGTTGTTGGAAGCACGCGTTGAGGCTGCTCTGCCCCGTCAGCTGCAGCCCCAATATGTCGAAGTCACGGCGGGGCGCCGTGGGCGCGTAGAGGTGCAGAGCGCGGCAAGAACAACTGCAAAATGAAGGTAGTTAGCTCGTGCTCCTTTGCTTCTGGTTCAGACCAGTGAGAGGCCAGAGAAAGAGAGGGGACAGACCTTAGGAGGACGAGGTGGGATATATGGCGTCGGCTGCGGAAGGTAATAGACGCGCAGACGAAGGGGTGGCGAAATACTGGGCTTGGTCTTCAAATCGGTTTAGAACCAGTGAGGGGACTAGGGTTAGGGCAGGATGGAGGCAGGCGCCAGCACGGGCGGGGTGATGCGGCGACGTGCGCAGAAACGGAGAGGGCGGTGGGGGTAGCGTCGAGGGGGTGGATGGGAGAATGGCGATGTGGCGTTGAAAGGCGAGCGGCGTAGCGTAGGGGGGCGGCAGGGCAGCAGAGGAGGACGGCCACGGCGTGCAGGTCGAGGTAAGTGGTCGTCGTGTGACGATGCGTCTGCAAACGGGAGTCCGAGTGCTGCGCGACATCTCTCGCCACATTTGTTGCTCATTGCAGGCAGACTGGTTACGAGTCGAGGGGGATGCTACTGCCCGACAGCGAAGCGATGGGACGAAAGGGACGCGCACATCGGCCACGTTGGCACCGGGAGCAGAAAGCCGGTGATATCAGCAGAAGGACTCCAAGGAGACGAGGATCGATTATAAGTGACGTACGACCTGGTACAGGAGCCTAGAAATGTCGTTAAGCAAAAGAGATATGAAAGAACTTGAAGATGGCAGAATGGCCATTGACAGGCAGAACTTTGAACGCGGTCAGGTGACAATCAACAATATTTCGACACTGTATTGTTTGCCTACCAGCTGGATTCCACCGCTCGACGACGCCGACGACAATAGCCCCACCGAGGCCATTGGAGCTACAGAGGCTCTAGAGGGCACCCAACCTGCACCATTGTCGCCAGGCTCAGTTAATTTATCGGCGGTGATGTGTTGAGTTTTACGGAATTGGAGCGGTAGACAACATTCTGACCGTTGTCTACCGGCTATCGTTACGGCGTTAATGTCGCAACGAACGAGATGACAGCTTGCCAGCACTCTGTCAGGCCAACTGCCAATCTGCCTCGCGTAACTACTGCGACAGGAGCAAGCACGTACTTAAGACAGTGTAGCTGTGTTTGCCACATTCTCTTCCGTGCCTTCTACGACCGCCTGAGCAATACCTCTTCTTGATCCTCTTTCCTCGGTCAGTCCTGGCTTTTGTGGAAACCACAGCAGTGATTGATTGACTCACCTCTGCCAAGACCCGTGCTCTTCATATCCCACAATCCACGCCACCATGCTTGGTCGAGATACTGATCCCCAAACACTTAATAACTACATCTCTGGTATGAGGGAACTCTATTGGGATGTCAAAATGATTTATTTTGCCCAGGAGGTGTAGGAGGTCCTGGTGGTGAGGGCCATGAACAGGGGACTGGTGGCCATGGGGGGAGTGGGCAGGGTCCTACTGTCCACTTCCATTATGATATCCGGACTGAACATTTCACCGTGAATAATCTCCATGCCAGGTCAGCTGTGGTACAAGCATCTCAAATTGCCAACCATTGTTCTCCTCCATCAAGAATCTTTCATGGCAGACGGGATATCCTTGACAAGATGCATCATTTTTTCATGTCTGACAGAGGGGGTCAAAACATTTATGTGCTACATGGACTTGGAGGTGCAGGAAAGACAGAGATTGTTTTGAAATTCATAAATGAGTTATCATCTCGGTAAGCTCGATCATTCAACCTGGAAATGTTTGTTGATCCAGTTTTATGTTCCAGCTTTTCAGACATCTTTTTTATCGACACTAGCACCATTGCAACAATTGATACAGGTCTCAAGAACATAGCTGTTGCAAAAAATTCTGGGAATTCCCAACAAGATGGCTTACTATGGTTGACCAGCAAAGTTGAAGAATGGCTTCTTGTCTTTGACAATGCAGATGACCCAAAAATCAGTCTGAATGATTTTATTCCTCAGTGTAACCATGGAAATATCATTATCACCTCTCGGAATCCTGGACTGTGTGTTTATGCTGGGTCACACTCTCTGGTATCAGATATGGAAGCAGAAGATGCAGTAGCCTTGCTACTCAAGAGTGCTGCACAAGAGGCCACAATTGTGACTGAACAAGTTGCAATAGAAATTGTGAAGGTCAGACAGTTGAGCTTGGAAACTCATTCAATTCTGACATTAAAACTTACTAGGCATTGCACTATCTGCCTCTTGCAATTGTTCAGGCTGGTGCATTCATATCGAAATCTCAGGATCTTAATGGCTATTTGGCTCTTTATACAAATAATCAAGCACAGCTACTGAGTGAAAAGCCTGTTCAGTCTCATGACCGTTATGCCAGGACAGTGTACACAACATGGCAAATGAGCTTTGACCAACTCAAGCCACTAGCTGCCATGCTCTTGCAGCATTGTTCATTCCTCCATTGTAATGGAATCTCAGAGAAAATCTTCAGCTATGCATCCAAGTACAGATTTCAATCCTCTGGGCCATCTAAAGGAGAACTACAGGCACCTTTGGAATTCCTTTCACATTTTTTGGGGCCAACTGGTGAATGGGACTCTCTGCAGTTTTTTCATGTCATCAATGAGATCCTAGCGTATTCATTGATTAGCTTTGATGCAGAGAAGAAACTCTTTTCTATCCATCCATTAGTACATGCTTGGAGTCGAGCAACAGTCCGCAATCCAGAAAGATACATGTCCACCATGGGATCTATACTTGGTATGGCTATTTCAGAACACCCGGAGAGGGATATTCAATTGGCAAGTCTGGTATTATGCCCACACGTGGAATTGGCTGTACAGATGAATGCAGAAGTAGCTCCAGTTTTCAGTTATCAATATGCATTGATATTTCGGGAAGGCGGAAAATACAAGCAAACTGAGAAGCTGCTAGAAGAAGTGCTGAAGAAACAGAAACAACTTCTAGGTTATGACCATCCAGACACCCTGCTTACCATGGGTCATCTAGCCAGGACATACTTAGACCTGGGAGAGCTTCAAAAAGCCAAAGAACTTAGTGTCATTGTGCTGGAGAAACAGAAGCAGCTTCTGGGTGACTATCATCCACACACCCTGTCTACCATGGGTAATCTAGCCAACACATACTCAAAACTGGGAGAGGATGCAAAGGCTGAAGAACTCAAAGTTATGGTGCTGGTGAAACAAAAACATCTTTTGGGTGACAATCATCCACACACCTTGCGTACCATGGGTAATCTGGCTGAGACATATTCACACATAGGAGAGTATCAAAAGGCTGAAGAACTCCAAGTTATTGTGCTGGAGAAACAGAAACAGCTTCTGGGTGACTATCATCCAGACATCCTGCATGCTATGGGTCATCTGGCCAACACATACTCAAACCTGGGAGAGGATCGAAAGGCTGAAGAACTCGAGGTTATTGTGCTGGAGAAACGGAAACAGGTTCTGGGTGACAATCATCCAGACACCCTGCGTGCCATGAGTAGTCTGGCCAGCACATACGCAGACCTTGGAGAAGATCAAAAGGCCAAAGAACTCGGGGTTGTTGTGCTACAGAAACAGAAACAACTTCTGGGTGACAACCATCCAGGCACCCTAATTACCATGGGTGATCTGGCTAACACATACTCAAATCTGGGAGAGGATCAAAAGGCTGAAGAACTCAAGGTTATTGTGCTGGAGAAACGGAAACAGGTTTTGGGTGCCTATCATCCAGACACCCTGCGTTCCATGGGTAGTCTGGCCAGCACATACTCACACCTGGGAGAGAATCAAAAGGCCAAAGAACTCAAGCTTATTGTGCTGGAGAATCAGAAACAGGTTTTGGGTGACTATCATCCAGACACCCTGCGTTCCATGGGTAGTCTGGCCAGCATATACTCACCTGGGAGAGGATCAAAAAGCCAGAGGACTGCATGTTATTGTGCTGGAGAAACAGAAACAGCTTCTGGGCGATAATCATCCAGACACCCTGAATGTCATGGGTAGTCTAGCCAGGACATACTTCAAGCTAGGAGAGTCTCAAAAGGCCAAAGAACTGCATATCATTGTGCTGGAGAAACAGAAACAGGTTCTAGGTGACAATCATCCAGACACCCTGCAAACCAAGAACAATCTGGCCATGATATACTCAGTCCTGGGAGAGCATCAAAAGGCTGAAGAACTCCAGGTTGCTGTGTTGGAGAAACGGTAACAGCTTCTGGGTGCCAACCATCCAAGTACCCTGTATACCATGCAAAGTCTAGCTATCATACAGAGAGAACTGAGAAACTGTTAAGCAGTAGCACAAATTAATGCACTCATGAATGCACATTGCAACAATATCTATCCATTGAATTTCTAATCTATTCAAATGAATTGCCCATGATAGTTGGTTGATGTACAGAGTGAAAGCATGGATTCATTAGATGGAAGAGGTAAGCTTGTGAACTGGGCCACACACATAAGAGCCTTTTGGTTCAAGTTTCACATGCTTCAAGAATCTCAGTACTTTCACATAATGTATCCTGGGAAGCGGATGCATTTCCAATGTGTACTGCATGGGTGGAAATTCCAGGCAGCTTCCCCTTCTTTTTGGAAGAAACTGTTTGCTTATTGGAGAAATTACAAGCCAAATGGCTGGGTTCATTACAATTCAAGAGTTATCCCTTTGGCAAGCATCTCATTTCGCTTCTGCACTGATATCTGATCTCTGGATTTCTCAGCTTTATGACCTTTTGATGATACTTCTACCACTAAAGTTCTCATGACCTCCTCATGGGGACACAACCAATTGTCACACCCTCCATGACCCCAGCCACAAGCATGGAATCCATGTGCAGGTTGACCATGATTCTGTGAACGGTTCTCATTTGTCTTTTGTGTAGACTGATTAGTCTTCTTTCCAGACCTGGATTCACAGTCTTTGGCAGCCAGGATCTAGCTGCCTTAACCACCTCATCACAGGTGGAAACCTCGGGATCAAGACCTTTATGGTACAATTCTGTTTGAACCACAAGGGTAAAGCTATTAAATAGCTTCACAACCTTTTCTTGGCTATCTTCCAACCTGATCATGTTCTAGATGTCTGACCACTATGCTACATGAGCAGTGATATCTTTCAATCCCTGGAAGCATCAATTCAACTGTTTCTGCTGAGTGTTTCTGAAATCCACTGGGAAACAGAATTCAAAACAATTCAATGAAGAATCACTTGAGTGTCCAAGTATCCTCATCAGGTATGACAACCTGATCATAGAAGTCCAAGGCTTTTCCATCTAGATAGTAGGAGATAAAAAAGTCTTATTCATTTTCAGGCACTCAACCCATTTTTATGGGTCAGGAAAGATGTATTGAGCTTGATTCTCTATTGCCCATATTGCCTGTGCCACACCCAAGTGAAGCTATGATGAGTTTCTTTTGTTATAAGGATTCTGACAACGATTTGTGCACCATTTTAGAGTTTTACTCGTCATTCACAAAAGTAACCGGAAATCTCGGTTGTACAAGCGAAATATGTAGTTTTTTGGAACTTCAATGGATAGTACATGTTAATAGCGAGTATGTCCCCCCTTGGACTCAATTACAGCGTCAACCACCGCCGGCATCCGGTCCACAAGTTGATTAATCTCGGCAACCGTGATTTTGTCCCACGCCTCGCGAATCGCGTCGCACAGCTGCTCATACGACGATGGCTGGGGTCGGATTGCCCGAATATGCTTCTTGAGAATATGCCACACAGGTTCAATGGGTGAAAGATCGGGAGAAGTTGGTGGATGGGGGAAAATAATGATGTTGTGATCGGTGAGCCATTTCTGCGTAGCCTTGGCACGGTGTGATGCCGCGCCATCCTGTTGGAACTTGAAATTGGGCCGCTGCCTCTTCATTTGGCGGTGGAAAGGAAGGAATGTATCGCTGAGCCGTCATACCTCCGCCCTTTCCATCGGGGTACTGGAGAACAACAAGGGGCCCCTTGAAGCCTTTTGCGATGATTCCCCACACCATGGCGCGAATCGGGTTCTGGGGAAGCACAGGGACACAGCATTCATCCAACAGCTCCTCCCCCGGCTTCCGGGTAACCCAAACTCGGCCCTTCTTGTCGTCAAGGCAGACGTAAGCTTCATCGGACCAACCGATGTTTTCCCATTCTCGGGGATCCATTGATTTCTCGTCTCTCTCGAGAGCCCATGCCATTCTTTTCTCCTTTGTGGCTGCAGAGCGGTAGGGGACCTTCTTTGCAACACGCCGGTGGTATCCCTCCTCAGCTGCAATGCGTCGCACGGTCTCGGCGCTGACAGATGGTGTAATTTCGTTGGCAATCTCACGGAAGGGTTTACGTCGGTTTTCGATGGAGATTTGGGTGATGAGAGCCTTCTCCGGCTTGCAGAAGGTCGGCGGGCGGCCAGAACGGGGGGGATTCGTGGTCAAACCAGTCTCCAGGAACTTTTTCCAGAGATCATGGCCGGTGGATGATCGGATGCCGTGATCACGACAGGCACGGCTGATGTTTCCGTGCGCCTGGACAGCGCCAATGAAGCGATTTTTGCGAGGTGAGTCGAGGTATCGGCGGGTAGTATCCTTAGGCATATGGTGGTAGGTGGAGGTTGAATTTGGCGCACGTGGTTATGATGTCACAGCAGATTTCCGGTTACTTTTGTGAATGACGAGTATTTCGAGACAACCGATTACCCAGAGACACCCGAGCATCTGAGCCTATCTGAGTTTACTATTCAAGCTGAGCTCCAGCCTTTCTTTCCGCACAAATCCTACTCAAATTGTTTCGTTTCAGAGCTACTTATCAAATCACATGTGGACGTTGAGCCAATGGATGAACCACTGAGTTATCAGGAATCAATTCTCATTTCGGAGCCAAGTTTCTCATATGCTCGTCCTCGTATCGGAGCTGAGTCTTGTTTATCCACACCTATCCCCTCAACCCCACTATCATTCCACATCCTCACGTCCATCTATCTCATACTCACTCTCTGTTCCCTCCTTTTTCCGTTTCCATTCGAGTTCAAAGCTGACCACAACTTCGAGACTATGGTAAATCCTAATTCAGCTTTGAGTACCAAGCTTAGACAGATCTCTCCCAGTCCCAGCTGAATTCTCATGGAGTGTCATGAACCCGATAAGCACATTCATTTATCATTTCCATCTGTGATTCCCTTCACATTTCCGAATACCTTATTTCAGCGGAATTCCAAGGGCAAAATTCAAAGTATTCCCCTCTGTGGAAGGGTCGCTCGGCTCCCTCTTTGCCTCCCCCCATCACGCTGTCTATGCCTGTCATGCAGAAATATCCAACGAGTCACTGATTACCTTATCTCACTTCTTCCTCGTATCTTTTCAACAGTTTACTCTTGCACTCACTATTTTCCTCTTTTTATGCTCCCAGATTCATTACACAGCTGTGCGAATGTCTTTGACCTCATTCCACTGTCGAGTCAATACAAGTCCGACTTCAAGATCAATTACTCAACCATGCAAGAATCATCTGTTATTGAGCTATCAGACTTCTCTCCATATCATTTACTTATATCTCTCTTGCATCACAGACTCTTTATTTATTCTCACTACATACTGCCAACACAATGTGCCAGACCCAAATCATCAGCCTTCTCAGACTACGCCGGGGATCGAGCCAACAGTGGCATGGGCACCCACTCGTCAATGCTGTGGGGCAGCATGCTCTCCCTATTCCGTCTTTGCGTAGCTCCCGGATGGTCAGAATGACAGAGGATTGCATTAGTTGAGGATTCCCTCATGGACACTTTATTTAGTTGTTACAATCGGACAATTTATTCCTATCTGTTTGTACAGTTAGGGGATCTCTCCTCGTCAGATTCATATCCCTGGAGCATCGCACACTTGCTCCTTGTCTATCCGATCTCTGCCAGCATGACCTAGCCCACTCTGGTCCACCCAGCAACCAACCTCATCTTCTACACAGGGAGTTACAGCCTGTGGAATGGGGGTATCACACATCTTGGGTGCACTAGGTGTGTGTATTATTGGTGGTCCTCTGACCTGCTGCCTACAATCGAGCTCACTGATCTTTTTAGCAACACTGGTTGGGAGATTCAATTTTTTCAGCACACTTTACAGTAAAAAATGTCGTTTGTTTTTCAGACATTTTTCACTGAAAAAAATGGTGAAATTTTCAAACCTTTAACAGCTTTGAAATTTCACCAACCTTAACTGATTCAACTGGTTCAACCATATCAACAGGGTTGGATTAGGAGGAACATCTACAGTGTACTTTGTAGCCTTTGTTTCCTTCACATTTGATGATTTTGGGTTCTTGAAGTGCTTCTCAGATGTTTTGCCCTTGGGAGAAGACACTCTTGAAGTGGGAAGATCAGCAAAGAAATTGGTAGGGGTAGACAAGTCTTCCTGCATCTCCCTCTTTATAAAATTATCCATGTCTGTCTGAAGCCTTTTAAACTCCGCTTTTGGGAGATCAGGCCCAAGGCTTTGGAAGTGCTGGGTCCAGACTTTGTAAGTGCTCAATAAACAGCACTTTCTCGGGGCTTTTGATCCCATGATCAACTTCGAGCGCGCGCACACCTATAAAAGTGTACACAATGCCAAATTCCGTTTTTTGCTCACTGTTATAGTTTCCGAGGCACTAATTTAAGTGCCAGGCACCAGTGACTTGAATTTCCTTGCAACCTCATCAATTCCACCCTCGCTTTGAAGGATAGGCTGGGGATAAAATTCTGAACTTGACTGCAACCTTTAAAAAAACAATGATTCTTATTGTCTTGCTAAAATTTGGTCCGCACTCAGAGCTACCATGCACTGGGTGATTACTGACCCAATTTCTGAAATCATATCCAGAAGGATTCAGACAGGCATAATTTTATAAAGATAGAGAATTGGCAAGAATGAATTGCTGGCATTGTGTGGACTGTTAAATCACTTCAATTAGAATTTTTCTATGAAGTATTCATGAGTCTCATGAGCTTTTCGATGGATTTGGCCACTTCACTTGGATCATTGCCTCAAACATAGGTTTATCTAAAAACTCGACCACTTGATATAGCAAAATTTAAAACCTATTTTCATTACAACCATGTTGGGGTATCTACAAAACACAAGATTGCACTGCACACTGTGGCCCTAAACCGCATAAATACCACTGTACATGTCCTTTCCATAGCAAATTAGGTCTCTCCGTTTGTCTAACTGATCTTATTATTTGTTTCCTTATGCAAACAGACAATTTTTACGAATTTCGGTGATCAATAAAGGGGGAGGGAGACCGCTCCACGATCCCCTGAGTGCTCATCAATGCATGAAATTATGACCATTTGCAAACAGATGGGAAATAACCTCACAAAAGAGGTTGAGAGGCCACGAAGCAGCCGACAAGCCCCTTGTAATTACTCAGTTTATCTCCTCGTAATTCCTCAGCATTGTGTGCTGGGCTTGGTGACGGTGGATTCAGAATCTGAGTCACTCAAACTAGTAGAATTGGTACGTCTACTCCTATTCAAGTTACTATGCTTGCAATGAGTGCACAAGGTCTTACAAGTCATAGGGGTTTAACCTGTTTTTCTTCATCCTCCAAGACAGTGGTGCCAGTATGTACACCAAAGTCGGCATTGCTCTGGAGCAAAGGGAGCTCCGAAGAAACTTCTCCAGCTTCAATACTAGGCTGTCTCGACACACCGAGGTGTCAGATAATCCTGCCGCTGAGGTGGAGGTGGGTCTCGCAGCCGGAATGACAGTGGATCTCATTGATGGATTGATCACAGGGGTGTTCATCTCCCCAGATCCAATGGACCTAAATGAAAGATAGACAGGGCTATGAAGGGGGTCCCACTGAATCTGCGAGAGAATACTTTAGTAGGTGTGCACACAGGCCATCCGCTACCAGCTTTTCTGAGTCTGAGTCTGAGGGAGGAGTTATGCCATGATTTTGAGTGAAGTTCACAATACGGCGATGCATTGCCTTCAACCGGTGTTGAATCTATGGTCAATTCTCCACCTGATGGCCCTGCACACAATACATTCAATTTGTATAAGGACAAATGAACTAAAAGTTTCATGGCATGGGGGATACAAATATGAGCCTACAGCACCGATGAATGTAAAAGAATTTGACTTTGAAGTTCCCTTGACTTGAGGCCTGCCCCAGAGTTGGGAGTGGGTGCAGGCCGTTTCAATTTTTTTATCATGGCACTGGTTGGGCGATTCAAGATTTTCAGCACAATTTATGGTGAAAAATGTTGTTTGTTTTTCAGACATTTTTCACTGAAAAAAGTGGTGAAAAATTCAAATCTTTTTCACCTCTTTTGAGCTTCCTTTTGAATTTTTCACCTCGAACTCACAAAATGGTGAAAATGTTTTGAGTTTTTCATTACTATCCCCCCCCTAGATCTCGGACACTTAAGGAAAATCGCAATATAGCATTTTATCCAAAGGTTGTTGTCCCAGGCTGAGTACGTAGATCGACAGGAATCTGTCTTTTACCCCAGATTCAAATTTTACTTCATGAGAAATAACCGAAAATTACCCAAATGGCGTCGTTTTTTCCAAGGTTGTCATGTGTCCGAGTACTAGGTAATGCATCAAATTTGGATTGCCCGCTTCATATCTGACGCTCTTGCTGTCGAAGTGCCTCAAAATCTTGTAGAGTGGAGCTCCTCAATAAGGACTATGATGTCCATAAAGCAGAGGATAAGGAATCCTCAGGATGGTGAACAGGGAGCATGAGGTTTCTTCCCATCATTGTTGGCAGTTAAGAAATCAACTTGACGGGCATGCTTTAATCCTTCGGTCCATTGTGGTAGCGGCAAGACGGCTATGCCTCTGAAATTTTATATGGGCACTCTTGCGATGTAAAGGCATATATTGGAGGCATTTAGAAGATAATAAGCACCTAGGAAGAGGACCCTAGGCCTTAAAATAGGCTAAATCAGCGAAAATGGCCGAAGTTGACAACTTTCCGTGGTAATATATATATGAAAGATGCGGGATTGTATAGGTTTTTGACCTTATATCTACAGAGCACCTCCTACCGCTTATGTTAAGCCAAAAATCTCGGAAAACGGTTGAGTTTTGAACGAGAAATGTTTGTTTGTCTGAGTACTAGGTTTGTCCGGGACGGCGGGGGGGGGATAGTACCTTTTTCAGTGAAAAACGTCTGAAAAACAAACAACATTTTTCACCATAAATTGTGCTGAAAAACTTGAATCTCCCAACCAGTGTGGTCAAACATGTTGGATTGTTCAACCCCAATTATTCACTTGCTCGAATCTATGCTTCTCCCAGCATGGGATGGATTCCAACCATGCAGATTGATGTTGACCGATGAAAGAGTAAATCAAAAAAAAGCGAAAGAAAGAGGGTGAAAAAAAATTGAACCTTTACCTCTCCTCCCTGAGGTCTTGTCACAAGTTGAACAGCATACCCAGTGAAATTTGTGTCCCTCAGAATATGTATTAACATGGAGGGTCTGTTTTTTAATACTGTTCTAAAGTGTTATTGATGGCTTATTGACGGCACAGTGGCAGCCACAACTTTGGAATCCAGGTTCAATTGCAAGCTGGTTCATAGTCCATCTGGTGTATGAATGCTTATCACCTGAAATTTTCCTCTCTTTTCTCAAGAACAGCAACAAGCTCTTCTGCATGTTCAAGCTGACCTTGCCATTCAAATATGGACCACAGAGTGCTCAGATGATCTTCTCCTAGAAGTTGACTATGCTTTTCCACTGCTGACATTGTGAATTCCTGGGCCTTGTGTAATTGACCCAGGTCCTGGTATAGTAATGCTAAAGAACTCAGAGTCCTTGCAGTGTCGGAATGGTTTTCACCTGAAACTTTTCTCCGCTTCTTCAGTGCTAACTCTAACACCTCTTGGGCTTTCTTATACTGACCCAGTGCATGGTGTGTTTCTCCCAAATCAAACATTGCATACAGAGCATGTGGGTCATTTTCCCCTTGAAGAATCTGGTAGGTCCCAAGCACTGTAATCCGCAGGTCTCTTGCTGACTTGTACTCTCCAAGGTTATAGTATAGCCATGCAAGATTTTCCATTGCATCCAAAGTCTCAGGATGATTGTCCCCAAGATTACTCTGCTTATTGAGCAGTATGAGTTTCCACTCCTCAAGCTCCTTGTACTGAGCTTCTGAAGATGACCAAAAAATTGGAGCCAGTAGACTTTGTGCTCCAGAGATTTCAGGTGTCTGTTGGGTCCCCTTGTTCTAAGATTGATCAGGTGTAGCTCTGCAACCAATGTATCTGCTTACCAAATCCCCAAGCATATCTGGATCATGTCCCAGAGCTGCATCAAATTGTTCCTCATATCCAGTAATATCAGAAACAGTACCATCCTCCCCTGAGAAGTCCAAATCTTCACTACCTGTACTTTCCTCATTGTGCAAGGGTAGTCCCCCAGAATCCAGATCAGAATTTTGACTTTGTGAATCATCTAGAGATTCGATTCCTCATCCAGAACTTTCCTGGTTGGTATCACTATCTATGCTTTGTGCTGATAGGTTATCTGTTGAATGATTGGTACCATGGGTGGACTGCTCTGCTGGGATTGTATCATTCTGGCTGCTATAGGGTTTTCAATATGAAGAGCAATGAATGGAGAAATCTTTTACTTATCAACCATCACATTCAGGACCCAATCTTGATAACTAGTGGGTAGAATATCTTCAAAGGCAAGTGATGGCAGAGGCAGATAAACATGGTGACAGTTCTCCAGCTCGTGGCCTTGGTGAACTCAGTGACAATATCCAATGAACTGAGACTCACTCCTGCAGAAGCCAAAGAACTTGGGCAATGCTTTCATACCATGGTTGCACAGCCCAGTCACCCCGATCAAGTTTGCCAAATCAGTTTGAAAGACCATTAAGGAGTGTGGTGGCAAGAAAGTCCATGCCATCATAGTCAAGTGGGGCTTCATAAGCCTCAGTAGGACCAAGACTGGGAATATCCACCCCAATGTCCTTTAGCACCCAGACCATTCGACAACACAACTTGTCTGCAACTTGAGCAAGTGCATGTCCCAAATTCTGCCAAAACCCAGGCAGATCAAGAACCCGAGCCAAATACTGCAAGCAGAGTGCACTTGTATAATTTGACACTCCACTTGAAATGTGGATCAGAATTATTTGGAGGACCGGGATTTTTTCAACTCACCAATCATGTTCAACCAACAGCTGTTCAATTGTACTCAGGCCCTAATCATGGCAGGCCACCAGGTCTGCAGGTGAACACTCTTCTGTCACTGCCAAAATCACAGTATCTGCCAAGCATGTTGCGGCCAGGGCTTGCCAAAATGTCCATTCTTTGTCTGGCGGGCCAGTGGACCGATCCCAAACTGCAGAGATAGTGTCTAGTGATCTTACATTGCCCAACACTTTGGTCTGAAGAAATAGCACCCGGAGACCAGGAAACAAAGTAGCCAGATCAACAATCTTTTTGAATGCTTGACTTTGTGTATGTGCGGATTCAATACTGTATAATTCTGTCAGTTGTTATATGCAGAATTACAACACAATAAACACACGGCAAGGAATATTTCATGAGCTTCAAGCACTGCTTCTCAAGTTTTGGTTGGACTGTGGTTTGGAGGAGCTCCAACTTTGCACCCTGTGTTCTCCATCACCAAAGTGGGATTTAATCGTCCCCGTGATGACATGAGGACTGAGGCCCAATTTTTATGCGACACGGTTCGCTTGAGTTTCCAAGACCTTGCCCGCAGCAGTGTACCCCTGCTTTGAGAACCAGCTAGCAGTTGCACTAGTAGCTTTGCCTTCACCCTGATATTGTCGTAGTGTGTTGGATCACCTGCTAGGTGATTGTGTGTTGACTCAAGCCCACTAAGAAGAAGATGGACTAGGTGCCCCCACCTCTAGACTGACTGTAACTTGTCAGTTACTTCTCCTTCACCCCAATATTGACAGAAGTGCTGACGTAGTGTGTTTGGGTCGCTAGCTGGACGCTTATAGTGTCTATTGCCGATACAAAGTGGAAACATTCCTGTTCTTGGTTAAGGAATAGGTCAGCGGCTTAAGGACTGCCTTGTCACTTGAGGATTGAAGTCCCTTGTTGTTAGCCTCAATAGTCTTTGGGTACCCCATTGTGAGAATTTTCACAAACCTACAGTTGTGGACAAACAAAGTCCACTAAAAAAAATGTCTATTTTTTTAGCCGAGATAAGTACTGGGATCAATAGATCTCATCAAGACGGTCACATCCATATAAAAATTATGTGATTCTGTCGAGCTGTTGGTCGGCAAATCATCAATTAATGTCCGGGCCGATCAAAATTTTGGCGCCCGCTTCAAAGTCGTGGGAAAATTATGAAAAAATGCGCAATCGACGCGCCTCGTTGAACCGAATCTGATTCCAAAAAATCTCGGAAATCCATCAAGTGGATGTGGTGCAATAAAATAATCTTTCTTGGTCACATGCATGATTTATTTCCAGAACTGTCAACCGGAACTGTCAACCGGCAGAGTCAGCTGATCAATTCGGGGAAACTGCATCCTTCTCCTATATAGTCAACTGATTCATTCGGGGAAACAGAACTGTCAACCGGCAGAGTCAACTGATCAATTCGGGGAAACTGCAGCCTTCTCCCTTATAGTCAACTGATTCATTCGGGGAAACTCCAGTCTGCTCTCTTATCATCCCTCACCATGCAGCCTCGGCGAGGACGCCCTAACAAATGTGCCAAACACAACATCAGTGGGCTCAGAAACCAATCTAGGCCACAATCTGCACCTGAGGCTTCAAATAACTCTTCTGACAGCGATTATTCTGACTCTGGGGTTCTTGATCTGGCAGAACTTGACAGTTTGGCTTATCTTGAGGTGGATTCTGACCACAATGACAATGACAACGAGGCAGACTGGGATGAAGTTGCTCAGGCACAGTTTCAGGACCGTTTATTTGGGTTGCTGGCACAGATTGAGGAGGACCAACAAGATGCAGGGGATGATGATTGGGTACCTACCAGTCAGTGTTATGAAGATAAACGAGGAGCTGAGAGGCGTAAACCTGGGGGTGAGTTTGATTATATTCAAACATCCTGATGTTGTTCACATCAGTTTGCTTAGGGCATCCAGCTGAATATATCAAAGGCCCTGATACAGCAAGCAAATCCTTGCGCACCAAACAGAGACATGCTAAATCTAACAAAAAACAAACTCGGCTGGATAGCTTTTTCTCTGCTCCATCCACCTCGGCATTATCTGGTCCATTCTCTCCAGTATTTCAAGATGAGGACCTGGATCTTTCAGAGGAAGATGCTCCACCTCCAACTGAAACCACAGGTTCAACACCATTTTCAACTGCTCCTCCCTCTCGTGCTCCCTCTCCACCCCAGATCATTCCCCGGATCCGTTCAGCATCAGTTCTCTCCGGTCCTACTGATGAGCCAACTGAGACAAGTCCACCCTTAATTCAAGTGGATAATTCAGACGAAGAATTTGAAGATGATGATCCAAATGATTGGGATGCAGTTGTCGACGATATTATTGATGGTGAGGAGAGCTCACCCACAGCACCTACTGGGCCACCTCTTCTTTCTGATCCTGCACCTGGTGTCATCATTCACAGCTGGCATGCTCTTAGGGAGAAGATCAAGGGGGACCTGAAGAAACGAAACCTCCCACTTTCGCAGCATAACCAACTCCTTATCATCCGGAATTTTGCTACTCTTTGCATCAAGGGTCTCAAACGAATTGCTGCCAGTCTGGAAATTGCACATCAATGGCATGAAGGGAATGGGAACTATTTTGCACGACGTGTCCGTGCTTTGGCACGGCACTATCAGCTTTTGAGGAGCTTCCAGCAGAAACTAGAGGTGGAAGAGCAAATACCAAATCACTCTTGAATGACGAGTCTGTTCAGACTGCATGCTTAACTTGGTTAACACAGCAGAAGGTTGGGACAGTGACTCCCATGAAATTCCGTGAAGGGGTTAACACAGAAATCCTTCCTGCACTCGGAATCTCACCAAAACAACCCATCAGTGAGTGCACTGCCCGGCGCTGGCTGGTCAGACTTGGATATTGCAGAACTTTGATCAAGAAAGGGGTCTACATGGATGGCCATGAAAGGCCTGATGTTGTGCAGTATCGAACCGATGTCTTCCTGCCCAAGATGGCAGAATTTGAGGCACGCTGATAAGCCGTGCAACGGACCATGGGTGAAATAACAAGGAATTTGCCGATTTCCACCTTAATCACGTAGCGCGCTGCTCCAAAGGATTAGCATAAGTCCTATATGGCTAATCAGGGCTTTATCCTGCATGAGGACCTTAATCAAGTCCGCCTGGGATGCATCAACTGGAAAGTTCATACTGGTTGACATCCATGATTAAGGGTTTAATTGCCAAGATTAAGCATCGCTGCTTAATCAAGGTATCGTGGGGCCTACAAACAAACATGGGCAATATTAATCATCCTCTCTGATGATCTGGGGCACCACTATGGGGTCTTGGTTAAGCGTTCAAGTACTTTGTTGTGCTTGATTTACAGAGGGAGCCTTGCGCGACGGGTCAGGTGATTTGGGTTTAACAGTAACCGGTTACCCCGGCTGTGGTTGAACTTCGCTTATCAACTATCCGATCATTGTTGCCATCCTGATTTGGTTACTTGAACCAGGCCAGGACGATAACTCGCATATCTCCACAACCACTTGGCGGTTTGGGCTGATTAAGGTACTAGCTCGAAGCTAGTACCTACGTCTACCTAAAACTGAAGGTCCTGAACGGGGGACGAGAGGATAGAAGATGGGACTGTCTACACGATCGGACAAGGAGCAGTCACACCGGACACACTCAAGCATTAAGGGGTCGACACACGAGGATCCTATATATTTACCCACACGTGATTAACTACGGACACCTTACTCATATACCAGCCAGTAGACTAATCATCGTATTGTAAGCGTAATTGTACAGTATATAAGGAGGAGGTTTTGGCATGGATAGGCACTGAACTTTCTGTCACTAAGAGCATTAGCCTTTACCGGGTATTGCTTGATAAACGACGGAGATTCGGGACTTGTCACCCAGGACTGACTTCGTTAAGAAGTTTTGTTTCGTCTGCACGAGTAACTTAATATCAATTGTTGGATCGGGATCTTGGGATTGGGAACGGTTAAGAAGCTAGAGAGAGCTTATTAGGATTGAGAACACGGCACCGCACTACAGTAGCCTTGGAAGGCTTATTACTTGGGATTTGGAGAACACGGCACCTTGTTAGGATTGGGATTGTTGGCTCAAGCTTCTAAAGCTTTTAAACTCGATTTGTTGGCTTAGGCACTCGTTTGGCATTGCTCAAAGAGGTCTAATACTCTAAATCAACCTTGCACTTCGGACTAGACCTCTTAAAACAGTCTTGTTCCTCGCAACCTCTGTTGGATTATCTGTGCTCCTTGAACCTTCTTAAAGCGTTCAAAAGACCCGTACTCGGCGGCACAGTCTAAACCATTCAAGGGGAAAGTAGTTAGGATTTGGTTAGTAGTTGCGTTTCTGCCTTAATCAAGCAACTCGCATTCTGCTCGTTGGGTCTTGATTAAACTAGTACTGCTGTTGTAGACACCGAGCAAGCATTTCAACGCATGACACAGTATCATGGACCAGATCTTAAAGTTGTTGAGCCTGTTCTGCCACCTGGAGTGAAGAAGGTGATTGCATATTTTCATGATGAATGCTGTTTCCATGCACTTGATTATATGCGCTCTGCTTGGCAAGTTCTTGTATTTATTAGTGTTTAGCAACTGATAAATATCCTTCTCAGGCTTGCTGAAGGGCAAACAGTTCTTCAAAAGAAGAGCCGTGGACGCCTTATTCATGTTTCAGATTTCATTACTGAAGGGACAGGTCGACTTGTCCAACGAGACAAGCATGGTATCATAATTGCTGATGCACGGGAGATAACTTATCCAGGGGCAAAGGGTGATCCTTGGTGGGATACAGACCAGCTCATCAAACAGGTGAAGCGTGCAATAAAAATCCACAATGACATTCATACTGGTGTGACTGCTCTTTTCATTTTTGATCAGTCTTCTGCCCATGCCTCACTGCCAGAAGGTGCTCTTCGGGCATTCAGCATGAATAAATCCAATGGCGGAAAGCAACCAAAGCAGAATGACACTGTCATTCCCCAGTCCAATCCATCTGCTGCACACTGTGGAAAGATTCAAAAAATGACCACTGACCAAGGTGAAGCAAAAGGCCTTCAAGCTGTGTTGGTAGAGCGTGGTTTCGATGTCACAGGCCTCAAAGCAAAATGTTCACCTGTGTGTCCATTTGAGAGCACAGGGTGCTGCATGGCGCGCCTTCTCAGTCAGCAGGATGACTTTGTCAACTAACCATCTATGCTTGAGACTGTAATCACTGAAGCCGGACATGTGTGCATGTTTCTCCCTAAATTTCATTGTGAACTCAATCCTATTGAGATGGTAGCTTATTCTTCTGAATGCTTTCTTTGAACTAACTTACTTTTGCAGTATTGGGGATGGTGCAAATACCTACCGGCAAGTCCCCAAGAAGAGTTTTGCAGACTCCAAGGAGTTGGCCTTGAAGTATCTGGATGGATGTCCAGTTACAGTGATCCGTTGTTTCATAAATAGGTCATGGAGGTTTATGGATGCTTATCGGCGAGGTTTGACAGGCACAGCAGCAGAATGGGCTGTGAAGAAGAAGAAACAGCACCGATCAGTTTCAAACCGTGCTTTTGATGCACTTGAAGAGTCACATCAGAGGGCAGTTGAGAACACCATGGGGTAGATAAGATAATTACATAATGTGGCTGTGTTAAAAAAAAATCTGTTTTTTGCCAACGTCTCCGATTACAGATCTGAGTCAAAATTTTGGCGCCCAGTGTTTTCTCGTAGGAAAAAACTTCGGAGCATGTTTTTTGGACTCTTTAGCTTACTCTGAGTTCAGGAAAATTAAAATTGGGTCAAAATAAAATCCCTTTGGGGCTACAGGCTATTTGTGGACTTTGTTTGTCCACAACTGTACATACTCTGCCCTGGTGCCCTCAATCTAGCGATCCAGCCACCTTGTATCCAACCCATAAACCCCTGCCCATCCCAGGTGCTAGCGGTATTGTTGTTAGCAGCTGCATAGTGCTAGTGTGTTGTTGAATGGCTTTGTTGAAGTCTAGCAGTCAAATTGTGTTTGTTCCAAACCCCACTGGTTGGGAGATTCAAGATTTTCAGCACAATTTATGGTGAAAAATGTTGTTTGTTTTTCAGACATTTTTCGCTGAAAAAAGTGGTGAAAAATTCAAATCTTTTTCATCTCTTTTGAACTTCCTTTTGAGTTTTCACCTCGAACTCACAAAATGGTGAAAATGTTGAGTTTTTCACCACCTTTTTCAGTGAAAAATGTCTGAAAAACAAACAACATTTTTCACCATAAATTGTGCTGAAAAACTTGAATCTCCCAACCAGTGCCTGCTGGTCGCATACTATGGCCCGGACCCAAACTCACAAAGAGAAGCACTTACATCTTTGGAGAAATAGATTGTTGTAGTGGTGCTTTTGTGGTTGTTTTGTGCAAGCCCAAATCTAAGCTATTTCTAGTTGTATATCAAGTGCACCGTTTCAACGGAATGCGTGAAATTCACCCCACAACCCCACGAAATTCGTATTTCACTCCCAAAGATAGTGAAAGTTTTATTCACCCAATAGTGTGAAAATACTGTGAAACTGTCTGCTCCCAAGGCAAAGTACATGAAAAATAGGTTTCACTCATAACATGGTGAATGCACTTTTTCACGTACTCTATCCAGTGCCTGGGACAAGGTATATAACTCTGTTCATCAGTAGCAGATATTTACATAGTCACTGGTTGGGAGATTCAAATTTTTCAGCACAATTTATGGTGAAAAATGTCGTTTGTTTTTCTGACATTTTTCACTGGAAAAATGGTGAAATTTTCAAAGCTTTTTCACCACTTTTCTGGTTTGAGGTGAAAAATTTGAAAGAAAGTTGAAAAGGGGTGAAAAAGGTTTGAAAATTTCACCATTTTTTTCAGTGAAAAATGTCTGAAAAACAATCAACATTTTTCACTGTGACACTGGTTGGGAGATTCAAAATTTTCAGCACAATTTACGGCAAAAAATGTTGATTGTTTTTCAGGACATTTTGCACTGAAAAAATGGTGAAATTTTCAAAACTTTTTCACCCCTTTTCAACTTTCTTTCAAGTTTTTTACCTCAAAACCGGAAAAGTGGTGAAAAAACTTTGGAAATTTCACCATTTTTTCAGTGAAAAATGTCTGAAAAACAAACGACATTTTTCACCGTAAATTGTGCTGAAAAATTTGAATCTCCCAACCAGTGAGTACCTTATGTGTGACTGAAATTGTTAGATAGTTAGCGTAACATTGTAATTGAGTCTGTAGTGTCTATACATTGGGAAGGAATTGAAACCCTTCCCTCTGAAGTAGTATTCAAATTCATAGTGAGATCAAGTGAATCTTTTGCCAAAAACTTTGCCCAAAGAGTCCGCAAATTTCACTCACAAACTATGTGAAGCAGTGGGTGAAAACCACATTTTGACCGTGAAACATTTTCAGGCTCTTTCAGGTGAAATTCGCATTTTGGCGGTGGAATTCGAGGAATATGGGGGTGATTTTCTCTCAGTTTCTCAGTGAGAAAATGAGTGAATTTCACGGTGTTGGGGTTCCACAGTGTTTCTTTCCCTCGGGACACAAGTTCTCTTGTGTTGCTACCACTCTGTTATTTGAAACAGGTTCCCAAGGGATGAGTACTTGGCTTGAGATCATTGCCAGGATTGAGAAGGAATGGATGCAGAGTATGGTATTGGGAGGAAAGACACAGTCGAAGGACACAGCTTCCATACAGCACCCTGCCCCCGCACAGCCCCCTTCGCGTGCTATTCCCGTATAGTGTCATGAATCACCCGGGTTCTACTTTTTCGCGCGACGCGTCCGTATGGATACAGACGCGTCTTAGCGGCACGGGACTCTCATGACGCCACCACGTGACCTTCTCACGGTTGAAACCCGGCCTCGGATTCTAAAGCCGCAGACTCAGGGAGTCTGCGCCACGGAATACAGAAGACGTTAGGGACTAGGAACCCGTACAGACGGGCTCTAGTCCCCGGACGCACCAAGGGCTGACACAGGAGAGTACACGGAGTACAGGAGTGGTTGCAAACCCGATCGGGGTTTGAACCACTGGATACGATGACACTTAGGACTAGGAAACCCGAACGTCGGGTCTCCTAGGTCCACCGACGCCACGGAAACCAACACAGAGGAGTCCAGGAGCATCAGCATCAATGCTCCTTAATGCTACGGTGCAGGAACTGATCGCGATTGACCGTGATCGCTTTAATTTATTAGAAGCCTATATAAGCACGGTAGAATCTCCATGTACAGTAGATTCTACCTCGTCTAATCTCAGGCTTCTACCTTGGCTTGACATAGGCATTGTCTCCACCCTGCCCCGCTTCCCTCGCACCGTACTACGGGTTGTATCCACACCCCGGGTTGTATACCTGAGTGGATATCACACCTTCTTCGACTCGTTCCAGGTTCCGCCTCGCATCCCGACCTACGACATACGGCCTCCTAGGGAGGACGCCGTACGACTGGTCCTACTGCTCGGGGAACACACTGTTGGCGGATGAGTTTGCACCCGCTCGCACAACGCCGCAATTAATGTACCTGTTCCTTGCCCTGGCACTGACAAGACAAATTCGTACCTAATTACATACGGTAATTATAGACTTGTGTTTAAATACTTGTAGATACTGAATGAATTCCCCGCGCGTTTGCCGAGGGTCTATTGCTGAATATTTGGTGTGCGGCTTTAATTCCAACACAAACGCGCAAGAGTTCGCCACTCTCAAATCAGGCTACTCGTCGTTCTTTGTTCGCCCTCTTGCGCCACCGGTCGCTGATACCGCTCCTATCCGACCTTTGCTCAGCCGCCTGCTAATTGTCTGGGGCCCTGTTCACTGTCGTTGTCCGCTTCCCTCGCTGTTCGCCGTTCGCCGTTGTCCAGGCTAGGCTCGGGCTAGGCTCCCTCGTCCGCTAGTGCCAAGCTGGTGCTAGACATACCCCCCCACCCGGCGCTCTACTATTTGTTCCCTATTCACTTCGGCATCATGCTTGATGGGTGCGGAGATCGAGGGAAGATAGCGAAGGGGCCGATGAAGAAACTTTTGGTGCAAGCTCACTCCGAGACGTCATCGCGAGTGGAGTTTGACTCGAACCATTTGCGCTTGAAGGATTCCTTGGCCGTATGGCAGGATCTGACGGAGGCGATGTGGAAACCCCTTGTTCGAATGTTGTCGGCCCGGCGCCGAAGTTGGATTTCTTATTCCCCACCCCACTCGACGACGACTCGCTTCGATTATCTCGCTTCGACAACTGATCGCACGGTTGGATCACCGTTGGATGGAGGATGAATACTGATGGATGCGTAGGATTGCGGGGGTGCGTGATTGCATTTCTGGGTGTGCTGTTGTTTTTTGGGTGCGTCCCTGGATTTCTTGGGTGTGTGCGTGTGCTACACTCACGGGGGTGTGTTGGCGGATGAGTTTGCACCCGCTCGCACAACGCCGCAATTAATGTACCTGTTCCTTGCCCTGGCACTGACAAGACAAATTTGTACCTAATTACATACGGTAATTATAGACTTGTGTTTAAATACTTGTAGATACTGAATGAATTCCCCGCGCGTTTGCCGAGGGTCTATTGCTGAATATTCGGTGTGCGGCTTTAATTCCAACACACACAAGCTACTAGCGTCTATCGGGTTTATCCTGGTTGGGGTTCTCGTCGGGTTACTCGCTGTTTAGCCGACCCAGAGGCCGTTGCTGACATATAGCTGTGGTTGACATTCATCTTGCTGTAGAAATTCCGAGATCAGAATGATATTATTGTACTGTATTGCTGTTGTGAGCATTTGGCATACAGTTCCCAAGGCCCAACCGGAGGTCGACTGGAGAGAATAACCTCCTTGCACACTGTCATGCATGTCATGTATTACAGCTCCGGACAATCAAAGTCCACAAAATTTCTGGGAGCCCAAATACTATTTTCTGGACTTAGCTGATTCCAGAACCAGATTCAGCACCCCTTAATATGCATAAAACCGATTTTTCCTGATTTTTTTTCACGAGAAAATGGGTCCGGCCAAAATTTTCAGCCATCTCAACAAAATTGTGGGTACCTCTGTGGGTGTTCTGAGGAGTCTGATGGCTCTGAAAGGCATTCCTAAGTCAACATGAATGTTGCTCCAAGCTTCTGCTCTACTCCAGAGCTTATTCAAGGTTTCTGAGGTGCAGTAACAGCAGTTGTAAGTTGGAACGACGCCGCAAAATGTGACTTTTGTCACGGTAACACTGTACTTTCCCAGGGTTTTCTGTGGATGACTGTTCGTTGAATATGGTTCTTTAGACCAGAATCAAACTTAGATGGATGAGAATATTTTCGTGATTTTACATGCAATTTTAGGGGTCCGGCCAAAATTTTGCGGTCCCCTGATGAAAAACAGCCATTATCTCACCAACCGCTCGACGAAAATTGGTGAAAAAGTTCCAGGGACCTGCTCTCATTGTTTCCTTTCGATTCCGATAGGTATTGGATGTCATATAAATGGTTGATCAAATTGGTGGACTTTGATTGTCCGGAGCTGTATCCACAACACTCTTCTTGCAACCCATTCCCGGCCGGAAGATAGGACGGTCCTTGATGTACGTACCAAACGTCATCGAGAAGCAGAACGTGGGTGAGTAGGTTTCGAGTCGTTGATCAGGCGCAGGCCAGGGGCCGAGTACTAGCGCCGATTCCGAAAATAGTCCATGGAATGCATACAGAAGATGCCATTGAATAACCTTAGGAACTGTCCTTCCCGTACGTAAATATCCAGCATTTCAAACGAAGTAAACATGTTGAACTGAGCCGACCCGACCAAATATTTCGAAATGGCACAAGTTGTATACTAAAATATTCAACACATTCAAAAATAAACGATACACGCGCCGCTGTACAAATCCAGCAATTTTTCTCATCCACCCCGCACTTGTATGAGGTCGAGTTGAACTGACTCGATAGGAAAGTCCAAGTTTAATTGGACTCGTCGAAGCGCGATCCAATGCGTTCCCGAGAAACACTGGTGGTTCTTGCCGTGCTATAAAAGCAGTCGCACATCGCGGACACGGATGAACGGCCATACTAGATTAGCGCTGCTTCTGAATTCGTCGATACATGGGATGAAAATCCAACAGACAACCGTTGAATTTCTACGATATTGAGTTGAACTATTCCCCCGCTCCAACCTTGAGCTCAGTCGAATCCGCCCAAGTGCGATTCTACGCATTCCCGAGAAACACTGGCGGTGCGGAGTCCTGCCGTGCTGGTAGAGTAGTCACACAGCGCATACGGGTGCGCAGCATATCAGATCCACGCCGCTTCGTAATTAGTCGATGTACAACGGGCGCCGTTAAACAAACCTACTTTGGCAAGTATATATATTTTCCAGTCAGTCGGCGCTTCTGTAATTGCAGGAGAAATTAAGGTTGAGCCGAATGCACTCTAAAACGATGGATCTAGCGGACCGCAATGCCGCTGGAATCGTCCAGTCGACGCGAGGCTGCGCGGCGAATCGCTGCGAGGTCGAGTCAAGCGGGAGCTGTGAAGTGATTTCTTTCGTCTTGTTGCGGAGATATCGAGTACATCGTGAGTGACTCACGCGGCGCGCCGCCGCAAGCTTCGAAGCAAAAAAAAGCAACAGACGAGTAAAAAAGTATGGGAGGTAAGTTCACAACTTGCCGGGACGAGAGAACGCAACTCCGGACAGGCCAGCGCGATCCAGACGCGTTGGAAATGTTCTTCAAGTCTGAGGCTGAATAAGAAAGGAAAGCAAGAAGGGGACGAACGGATAGAAAGGATCCGGAGCGTACCGCGTTGGATTTCCGTTTCTGTACGGGCAGTCATGGACGGCGTCGAGTTCAAGTCCGAAAGAAAATAGCAGACACGAAGGAAGGGTGTAGTACCCGTTCGATCGGGGAGAAAATGGTTTTTCGATCCATGCCTCGCCCCCGCTCGCTGACAACGATGCCAGGACATAGGCTCTTGCCTGGGGATCTGAGGTAAACTCGCAGCCACGGGGTACGCGAATCAAATCGGATTTGGGACCAAAACCGAGTGCACGACAAGTTGAACGACCTTATCGTGCACGGTGATCCGCGCTGAAGCGCAGCGCAGGGGGGACGAAAAATAGTGGCACTTGACATGTAAGAGATAATAAGAGCAGCCTGGTGTGGAGTTCAAGTGTTCTTAAATGGCGTTCCGGTGTATATTCTGTCTGGAGTCATGAACAGAGGAAGTCGGAAGAGGAAAAAAAAAACGAACCACGACAGGGGGACAGTCGCACAGGCATGTAAATGCGGGTGCAAGATGAATGCGGGTGCGTAGATGCGAATTGTTGACGCGAGTCCAGTCTCTGGGAAGTCACGCCTCGTAATGGGTCAGCTGGATCAGACAGGCGTCGAAGTAATTAGACTCGGAGAGCTGAATGTGCTGAACTTGAAAGCTCCGTATCCTGAGACTTTGAGTCCGTGCTGACAAGACCGATAAAAAGAGAGACATCCCAGGCTGTCGGGATGCACTTGATGTTATAAAAAATGGGTCGAGGTTGACCAGGAGCTGGGTATCGTCATTTTTTGGCCGTCCAGCATTTCTACTGAAGCGTCTACGTTGGCGCCGCTCAGTGAATAGAATCATAGCTCCCCCCGGGGACCAGTCGTCCCTGGTTGCATCGCACCGCTAGCACGAGAGCAACATTCGCGCAATTGGAATGATTATCGTATGAATCACCTCTAGAGCAGAAAAAGTTCCAGAAATGGAGCAAGGAGACTCGACTCAAGGGAAGAGCGAGATGATTCATGAGAGCAAACAATCACCGGTCCGATTGGCCCGCTCTTTGGCTTTGCTTGGCTCGCTTAACTCAAGCTCGTTTTGCTCGTAAAAGCATATCGCAACCGCTGTTCATCCGAAGTGCAAAAAAAGATGTGGAGGTGCAAGCAGCGACTGCTACAGGTAGAAGCACTTCTGAACAACTTGGATAGACGAAGAAGGAGAACAATGGCAACAACGAGACCATGCGCCGCCCCGCCGCCGACCCGCGCCCTCGTGCGCCGTCCAGCGAAGCAACGCCTGCTCGAGCTCGAGAATGAGCACCGACTGGAGGACGCCGAGGCGCTCAAGTTCACCGACGTGCGTCTGTCTATTTGCATTCCATGCCACTCTACCCGCTAAACTGTGCCCTCGCCTTGCAGGAACAACGCATCTCGCTCTTCCTCTCGTTCCGGAGTGTCAAACTCGATTAGAGCGATCTCGATGGGATGCGCCCGTGCGCTGGTGCTGCAATGTGTGTCATTCATTTCTATCTCTTTAATCGACATACGAGCCGCGATCCAATTCCAATTTTTTGGCACCCCATTTCGTGCCCTCAATTGCAAACCGACGCGTGCGCCTCCGCAGTCCTCCCGTCCCGCCTCGCCGCCCCTTTCGGCCGCCCGCTCCCCTTACCTGCAACTCCACACCGCACGCGGGACCCAATCCACCTGCCCGCACTCCCGCTTTCGCCAAACTCCTACGCCTACCCCGCGCCCGCTGTGCCCCCGTACTTCTGCTCCTCACCCCCACCGGCGGCATCAGAGGCCTTCGCCCTCCTCACCAATACACACCTCGTGTCCTTCGGGAAGGACGACACCGTCTGCGTGCGGCCGCCGTCCTATTCCTCCCCCACCTCCACACACTCCACGCACGCTGTAGCGTTCCCCGTGTCGCCGCACCGATACGCGTCTGCGCCCACGCCCATGCCGATGCACACCTCGACGCTCTCACCGCCGACGCCGCCTGGGATGCCGCCCATAGTGTGGAGCGTGTCGTCCCTGGCCGCGCCTGTGCGCACGTCGCCGACGTCTGGTGGGAAGCCGAGGTCGAGCGCGAGGGAGAAGGGGTGGAGTCCCGTGAAAGGATTGTTCCCTTCTCCCTCTCCTCCGCCTTGTCTCCATCAGCGACGCAAACGACGACGCCGTGTCCGATCCGGGCGCCGCTCCCGCCGCTCGTTTCCATTGACGGTGTCGCGCCGGAGGAGGGTGATGAGGATGCGTGGGTCGACGCGGACGACGACGACGATAAAGACGATGAGGGGGGAGATGAGGATGAGATGACGGTCGTGGACGACCGGGACCATGCGGAAGATGGAGCCAAAGAGTTGCCGGCGCCCGTACCCTGGTGCTCCGAGCTGCTTGCACCTCGTACGCCGCCTGTGCTCAGCGTCGACGTCCACGCCGGCGCGTCGCCGCGTACAACGAGGGCGAGGGGGAGGGGAAGAACGGCAGATGCCCATCCCGTATTCATATGAACGGGAGGCGACGCCGCCGCCCTACTCGGAGGTGGAGCGGGAGAGGGAGAGGGAAGGAGAGCAGGCGGTGGGAAGCGGAAGCGGTGGCCACCACGTCGCTTGCTAGCGCCACGTACGTCACGATGCGCCGTCTGCTTTCCTGGACTCCTCGTCTGTCTCTGTCTCGGAATACTATATCCATCCCATCCTCGTTCGCGCGCTCGTCACGACTGCTCACGATCCCTACCTCCTCTCTCCTTTACCTTTCTTCTCTCTCTTTCGGTATCTTGTATATCGTCTATATTGTCTCTCCTCATCCTCGTATCAAGTGGTTTTAGTCTTTAGTTAGTTAGCTAAGTACACAGTTAGTGTCGTATTATTGTATTCGTTGGAAGGACTGGTGGAGTTTGTAGTATTGTAGCAGTGGGAGGAAGGAGTGGGAACTAAAATGAAATTATTGTATTGTGTGAGATTGGGTGCATCGCGCCGTGTAAGAGGGTGAGGAAGGGAGTGAGGAGACAAGGAAGGGAGGGGTGGAACGCGCGGTGGGTGTGGCTTTGGTGTGGCTGAGGCAGTAAAGGCAAGACGAGGTGGCAGAGGACGGGGTGTTGAAGGACCGAAAAAAAATAAATCAGGCGAGAATGGGTACAGCCGGACCCGAGTCGAACGGGGTCGCACTGGTATACTTATAACTGAGAATTTTCTGGTATTTTTTCGTGAAATTTCTTACCGCCTTGAAAATTTCGGAATTTCCAACAACTTTGCGTACATTTCAGCAACATTTACCTAGATTATCGCAACTTTGCGAAATGGCAGGTATTCCTTGACAACTTTTGGTCAAATCTTACCCATATTTGGATCGCTGAAAGGAAAAAAAAATTCGGGCCGACTGATGGCGCTCATGCCTGAATGTGGATCAATGGATGGACCACGTTACCGTGTTCCACGATATGGAACCTCTAGATCTGCTCAAAGCCAGCAATTGCGACACAACAATACGGTACCATACTGTAAACATTCCATTTCGACCTTCCACCCCCCAAAATTCAATTGCATCTTCCGAGTTGAATATGTATTTATGTAACTCAGACGGTGATAAGGATGCATAAATCAACTACTCGATGTGCATAATCCTAATACAGTGTTGCATAGATATGGCGGTCCGTCCACGGATTAGCAAAGAATGTCGGGCATTCATCCAAAACCGTATGGGACTTCCAGCTTACCGGCGCCACAGGGCCAAACTTGGGTAAGAGATGGATACTGCGTCGAATATTGGTCACCGGAATGATGCTGGCCAAACGATCCCCGTTTTTAATGCTGCGCGAGACTTTGTACATCGAATGATATCGCTCTGGTTGAGGTTTGAAAGCTGAAAACCACTCGACATATGCCAAATACTTGGGAGGGACGATATTTGGGGGGAGGATTGTCTTGGTCAAGCGTTCAGGAAGCGTAAACACGACTTTCACTTGTGTGATTCGATAACCTGAATAAATTTGTCAGAATAAATGGCCACAGAATACACGGAACACCCACCTGAAATGCCGGTTTTCCCACCAATCCCGGTATTGACAAGTGCGGTATCAAACCGTGCCGGAATTTGGTTAGTCTTGTGTTTACCGCGGGGCTCAGATCGGAGTGCTCCGTTATTATGTAATCTTACTTAAGCCGCTTCGACGCGCTTCTTTCCGCTGGCACCGACGACGTGTTTCAAAGCCCCTTCGCCTCCCCCACTCTGACAGTCACGTGCTCCGTTCCCAGCACGTGTTTATGCGACACGTCTGTCAGTGTCAGAGTCGGTTGTGGGAGGGTGTTTTGAGACATATTTATTGCTGGGGGGAACAGTGTTCCCCCCAGACCCCCCTCCTTTTGCCTGATGACATATCCAAGTGAAGGAATAATTTAATTTTCCTAATTTTCCGTGTTTTTGAGCTCATTCTCAGTATATTTTGGAATCTGGTGCGGGGGAGACCCCCTCCGACCCCCCTGGCGCTTGCCGCGCGGCCCACTGCGTGGTGCAACCGCTCGCCGCGGGGGCCCACTGCGTGGATCTTTGAAATTTTTTTTTTGTGTGTATTTGAATATATTTAATGCTTATTTGGAGCGAGGATTATCCAGCGTGGGGGAGCCCCCCGCGGACCCCCCGAGCGCTCGCCCACTGGGCCTGCTGCGCGGAGTACCCTCGCCGCGGGGCCCACTGCGTGGGGCTTGGACAGTAGAGAAGAAAAAACACGAAAATAGAAGCAAAAATGTGTACGCTCGGGTTTGAACCCAAGAGCCATCAATACCGAGTATAAAGCACACGTCGTAACCACTATGCCACGGAACCGATAGCAACAATGGCTTGCGATGGGTGTAGACACGGCCAGAGCGGCACACAGAGACACACGTGAGCAGATAAGATGAGATATGCCTTTTAAGGCAATGTCAGAGTGGGGGAGGCGTGGGTCAAATACGCGTTTCTTGGCTTCCTGTCCACCTCGCTCTCCCCACGCATGTATACCAGCGCGTAGAATTGTTCCACCATGCCCCCCGAAGCCATTCCGCCTGTTTTCAATCCTCGTATAAACTGTAAATGGAATCAATCAGTCAATGTCCCCGTCATTCCAGCTCCTCCACCAAACGCAGATGCGTACAGACCGATGAACCCACCTCTTCTCCCTCCAGCACTGGTTCTGGTACCGCCGCAACCCGATTTCCCGCATACCCAACCACGTCTTCGCCAGCAAAAGAAGTCGGCAGAGCAGAAACTAGAGGCTAAATTCGAAGCTTTGGAAAGGCTACTGAAAGAGCAGTTTCCTTTTGATACCTTGGGAGATTTCCTCCAAGTTCTTTTTTATAACCCCACGCGATCCGAACCTGATCCTCGCGGGAGGACACACTGCCTCGTCGTCTCGCAATTTCTACGAGGCTGTAGCGACATCAAGATGTCTGATATCCTTCCCCTCATGTACCACCACAAATCCAGCTATCCTACCAGCAGAACCGAACACGTCTCTGAGCAGAAGCTGATGTTCTCCACGACCGAACCAACCTTGAACGAGATCCATCATGCGAGGCCGTTCATCTCAACTTGGGCTGTCAATCTTGTGGCGGCCGAGGCACGCAGACAAGTTGGCCGAGCGACGTGCGATGATCCAGACGACCCCGAGGATCACACTCGGCTGCGCGCGCGAACGAATGGCCGCTCGGGAGCCCATGTCGTCAGCTGGAAAGAACTGCTGTCCAATTTTAGCATGAAATCGATCCACGATAAGTTCCGTGTCCGTGTCCCGCTTCCCATCTTCCTCACGGAGGCCATGGCGGCCCCGAAGTCCAAAGGTGTCTATTTTGTGCGAAAGCGCCGGCCGCATCCATTTGTAAGAAATCTTTAAACCCCCCTTACTTGTGTTAATCTTTGGATATAGATTCAAGTCAGTGCCATCGCTTCTTTCATTATATCACGGAATCGCTACGCGAATGGTCATCTGGCCGTTATTCTTGGTGTTTCGCTCTTTGCCTGTAAATCACATATCGACGTGAAGCGCGTCTTCTGCCGATTCGGCTACAGCGTCAGCGACACCACTGCGCGTAACGCCCTCAATTCCATGACTGTAGCGAGTCTCGATGATCTGCGGACTGATATTATGACTGCAACTGACAAAGGAAACGCACATGGCTGTTTGCTCTTGGACAACCGCTGCGCAAGAAGGGGAGGAGATCTGGGAATTCGTATCCAGCTAGTCCGTGGGATAGTGTTTGGATTGAGAGGTGGATATTTGGGTGTTCATTCGTGCAACGAATCATGTGGAAGCGACCTTCAAAGAACCCCAGACTTTGGCAAACTGCTGTTGTATCTTTACCAGGCGCGAGGGTCGCAGAAAGACCGACAACCGAGATCGAGATCGGGAGACGGCCGCGTTTCCAGAGGCCGATATCTTTAAAAGCAGTTCGAAAGTTGAGGCCCCATAAGTTGATTAAATGTACTTCGTCGGTGGCGGCGTAGATTATCCTGGACTGGAAGACCGCGTAATCGGATATTTCGCGCCACTCCTTCGATTTCAGATGTTCGGGGTCAACACAAATGACCTGCCATTTTTTACATTCCTTGATCTCATCGGTGAGCTTGGTCCCGCGACTGCGCGCCTCCGCCAACGACTCTTTGCAGTACGCAAATGCAGATATGTTCATTCGTGTTAATTCGAGCACCTACAGATTTCTAAACACCCAGAAATACATGGAATAAATAGACGCACAATGTTCGCAGCGAGTCCCTTCGTGGGAGTGACCACAACTCCGACTGGGTTAGCGCGTGCGGGTAGACGGGAGGGATATAAGTCTGGATGAGTGTTGTATTCGTTGAGAACAAGAATAGGGATGGAGAATGCGGCTGATTTTCCGTCTCCTGTTGCTGTACAGCACAGAACATCCTCTAGGTCGAGCATAGCAGCAACGACGTCTTCTTGTACTTGCCGCAGACCATCTTTCCATGTCGGCACAAGTTTCTTGACAATCTGGTTGATGGTTTCGCGTCCGAGGGGATCCTGCCACCGAAGGGCACGAGGCATGGAGGGTGTATGGTCGAGAAGAGCTCCAGAATACCAGAAAATGCGTCAATGAAGCGGAGCGCGGAAGACAGGGGATGTTACGTGAAAATGATGTTACATAAGATTATATAATAAGAAAGCACTACGATCGGACCCCCGCGGTAAGCAACAGACTCTATACAGCGAGGTACGAGCTTGGTTCGTATAGAGCGTCTGTCTACGAGAGACTAGAATTTGGTCACCGTTCTTCAAAATCTTCTGCGGCTGAACATGGATAGACTATCACTAATCGGGTGGGTGTTCTCGTAGGCTTGGGCCGCTCTTCAGGCCTACCAGACTGGTGTCTACGTCCCCGCGCCCGAGTTCAGCCAGGGCTGCCTCGAAAACACCTACCAGAGTCTGCTCAGTGTCATGGAGCAGCAGCGCAGCAACTCGCCCAAGACCTTCAACCGCATCATGCACGAGCCGTACCTCAAGGTGTTGTACGTCTTCCCAGTCTATTCGAGCCGGCATTGTTCTAAACTTTTCTTCCATAGCAACTCGACGGACTCGGCTGCAGTGGGCACGGGTTCTGCTAATACCGTGATCTCGCTCGCTATTGATAGTGATTGATTGTGTCGTTGTCAATTTTATGTCTGCATAGTCTCATACAGTACCATGTCTTTTGGGTGCAATTTGATTTATTTGCGCGCATTTTGTGTGATCTTATAAGTGGAATACAGTAAGATATAGAACATAATTTCTCCCAAATGTGGCGTAACTTTGGTCAAAAGTTGCAAAAAATCTGTAATTTTTCCTGGGGGAAACATATTTTTGCTCATTTTCGTGAATCGATGAAACTGATGCTATTTTCGCACATTTTCGCACAAAATTGCTCAAAATATCTGAGGGGGGTTTTCCTGATGAGATTAGCGCCACCTTTTGGATCCTTCTTCACCGGCAAGGCTTTGAGCTGTTCAACATCTGTGATGACGGCGGTGGACTGAAGCTTCAGGAGAGCTGCCGCTGCTTCGGCCTTCTTTTCAGCCTCCTTTGCGCGTGTTTCCTCGGCGACGCGAGATTTGAACGCAAGAAGATCATCGCGAAATTTCCGCATGGCGCCGCTCGCATCTTCAGCCCGTGCCAGCCGCATAACATACAATGCATCCTCCTCTGTCGTAAGTTTGGCATCCGCAAAGGCTTCGGTGTTGTTGCGATGATAGGCGGCCTGGGCGCTGAAGTGCTTCACAGTGCCGCCTTGGATCCGCGAGTACATGCGCCATCCTCCGAGGATCGACTCGTTGGCATCATTTGTGGCGGGAATGGAGATAAGTAATTTTTCTGCCGGGGTAAGAGTGTCGATGGCGCTGCCAGCATGGAACTCTTTAGAGAAGCGGCGCCAAGCAGGGAGGGTTCCTTCAAGAAAGCCAATCAGAAGTTTTTCGACGAGAGGGAGACAATGAGGATGTGTTGAGAGCCAATAATGGACCGAATCCATGGCGAATTGATCTGCAAACGGTTCCCCATCGAGTGTTGCGTCCTCCGATGGGCTAGACAGATGTAACAACAAGTCGGTGTTTGATATCAGCTTCTCGATGTGGTCGATAATTTGTGTGCGCAAAGGGCCGAGGTCGATGTGGTTGACCCCTGCTCGACCAACAATTTTGAAGTACGGGTCAGGGACCGCGTTTTTGTAAGCTGTCATTACGACAAGCTCGCAAATGGTAACTTCGTCCTGTAGACCTGTCAATGCGTTCTCCTCCATGTGGTTGAGACCGGCAGTCTGTTTAGTGTCGTGGATGAGGGTGAAGAATTGAATGTAGGCAGTGAGGTAGGTGAGCAACTCTGCTGCGCCTGCGAGATGAGTGTTGTAGCGGTTATTGGAGGTGTCGGGGAACTTGACAGTGGAATGTTCGCCGGTGGCGTCGAATTTTACTTTGGACATGTAGTAGCGGTGGAGGTCCTGGTGACCTCGTTTGTCATCCTTATGTCGAAAGATATCTCCGCAGAGGCTGGCAACCTTGTGTTCTCCTCTTTGGCTGACTTTGAGGGCCGCTCGATCGCCGCAGAGTCTCCTTCGTCGCCAAGTGCAATCGTTGCCGCATTATCCTTGTTCGCCAGAAGGACCGGAGGGGTGACACCTAAAATTTCGTACACCGCTTGCATGCCGGCCACTCCAAAATTTCGTGCAATTATGATCTTTGTGCTTGCAGCACCCCGCGATAATCATTCCACAAAGGACCTGTTGCTGTTCCTTGGGTAAGGCCTCAAATGCGGTTGTACCGAGATGGAGGGCCAGGGCTTGCATCGCCTCAGCGCGAAGTTCGGGGGTCAGGGAACTCAGGTACAATCAGCTGAGAAGTGAAATACTGACCGAGGGAATGCACCTATCATCCAGACCGTCTGGATCATTACATATCTCTCGTGCGACATCCCACAAAGGCTGTGCTCACCCGAGATCATCTTCTATCAACGCCAACTTGCGGTCCTTTGTTTTGTGCGCCACAGAAACCACGTCAGGAGCATGATCTGAGTTATACGCCACCGTGTTCCGGAACAGATCGTCTGCTGCATAGGAGAATCCTTCGAGGGCATCCCGTCGTGCCAGAGGGCTATTCAGATAAACATCGATAATCTTGGCATTCGTGATATCCCATCCATCAAATTGCGACTGAGCGGTGTGGTCCAGGGCATGATCAACTTCCACGAGACGAGTAGCGACAGCCTCCTGGGCAGCGTTCGGATCCGTGGAATAGGTGGGAGCAGTGTAGGTGATATGGCGAGCTTCGTATTTTATGTTACGATTGCTTTTGCCGTCGCTTCTGAGACAGAGGGCTGCAAATGAGAAATTTGTTAATCAATCATGACACGACACAATGCCAGTGCCTACCTTTTGCGCGCGCCAATTCATGTGCCAACTGGAGGCGCACTTTAATCCCCCCCCTTCAGTTATCACGCGCCCAACAGTCCGACGACTCATGGAGCGTTTGACCTTTACCCCCAAAACCTTCCCAACCCGGGTGAGAGGTCCACCGATCCGACTCTGTGCGCAGCCTGCACGAGTGAAAGCCAATGCGAGGGAACGATACTGTGTAGTGTAGGCGTGACAATTCATCGAAGAGAACGTCGACTTTTGTTTCAGCGCTGTCTGAGTCTTCTTCAGAGAAGATTTTGCTCTGTTTTCGCGCATTCAGGGTGCTCTTGAGTCTCTTTCTAAGATCGACCTTTTCCTTTCGCTGGGAGGCAAACTTCCTATGGAGCTGTTGGACGGTGGAGAGAAGGGTGTCGATACGGAGAGAGTGAGAGGCAGCAAGGTCGTCTGTGGCGTCGGCTCGGAGTACAGCCTGAACAAGATCTTGTTTGAGTAATTCCACCCTCGTTCCAAGAGCTTTTTTCTCTCACGAGAGTCGATTAATCCTTTGATTTCTCTGTTTAATGATAGAAGCTTGTTCGGAAATTGTGTCGTGTGCGATGCAGAGATAGTACTGAGTCGTTGATAGCTGCTTGGTCGTAGATGCATTGGTTTCCTCAAGGGATTCAATCCGGGAATGGCTGTGATGAAGGCGTGTGTGCAGGATATGATTTTGGGTAGAAAGGGTGGAAACGGCGGATTCCAGCAAGGAAATGTGAGTTCTTTGGGCAGTTATACGATCCTCCAGTGTCGCCACATGAGCGTGCGCCCTCGTTGTCGTCTTTGGCAGTGAGTGCGGGGTAGTCTGTAAAGCATTCTCTTTTTCTGCTCTTTTAGACCTCCAACGGGTGTTATTAGCAGTAGAAAGGGCGGTCTGTTGCTTTAGAGAACATTTCTTGCCCATAGAACGAGTTATACCAGCAGAAACACGTAGGAAGTATGGACGGCGCGTCGAGGAAAGTAATTCAGGAGGCAGTGACTGTGACTGGTCACGCGAATGATGCTTCCAAAAGGCCGTGCGGGATGATGCCGGACGGTGGATCAATTTATCATCTGATACCTGTGATGCGTAGTTCGAACCCAAAAGAACAATCTGTTACGAGGAAATGAAGGGAAGCTCAAAATTGGGCAAAAGCTGAATGATTCGGGCAAAGAAATCTATTGTGTACTATGAGGATTCAGAAATTCAGAAATTCCTCCTAACAAAATACAGATACACTTATTATATTGAAAGTAAAAGATGTGGCCGAATTTTCGGCAGACTCGGGAAGCCGGTGACAGACCTGGTATTGGGGCACCCGGGCATTTATTCAAATCTGCTCGAATGGCAACATACTATAATGTACTTCATTACATTACGACGTCATCTCACAAGGGCTATTGCTGGCCTGGGCAGTTAGCTAAAAGGGATATAATGTGTCTCGAACCATTAGAAAGGCGCTGGACAACGATCCTGGTAAAGGGTTGAAGTAAGAAGCCGCTAATGGAGCAATCGTGGAAAGTGCCTTACCATCCTGGAAACGGATTGGGGCTACTGCACATCCCTGACTAAGGGCGTATTACGAGGGAACATCCTTCTGAACCAGAGGGATCATTGTTGGGCATCATCTGACGTCTCCAGAACTGCCAAGAGAGGACTGGACTTGGTCGATCTACCAATTGACTAAGAAACCGTACTCAGGTACTAGGAAGCGGCGGCTATCACGATTTTCAGACAAATCACTTAAGCGGTTCAAGGCGGAACCATTGGAGCGTACGGTTACCAAGGAGGGTAGCGGAGTGCTGATGAGGAGGGTCGGCTTAAAAGTTGACATATCAACAATATTCCCATCACGAATCGTTCTAAGCGATGTAGATCTTGACTCATCGTTAAGCTCGGCTCGTTCGATGTTTCTTATAAATCTCTCTCAATTTTACTAATCGCTTGATATCTGACAGGAGCTTCATCGGCTAGCTGCCATACCACTAGTCATATACCCTGAACCCTACTGCATCGTTTGTATCAGTCTCGTTTATATTTAGAATCCTGTAAGTATTTAAGTGGATGGTTATGGGAAGAACACCAGTGAATCTCACCCCACCTGTTGGACGTGAAGTTACTAGACTTCACGCCTTAACCGGTCGAGTAGGCATTCATTCAGAGACACCCAGAAGCTATACCAAGTTTCGTTTTTTATCCCTGTTTTGAATATTATCTGTGTTGGATTTGGATCTTTATAAACGGTGTGTGGACATATTGGATAAACGGAACGAACACGTGGAATATAAGGAAACAGATCGGACTTGACGATTGGTTGTAATCTCGCAAGGATTAGCAATTGCGAATACTATTGAAATTGGGATTCATAAAGAATCACTTGTGCTATGCATCAGAGTGCTATCTCCAAACCTAGACCCACATCATACAAAACCGTTGAACATAAAATCTCGTCTGTCTATCTGCGATTGCGCCTAGAACGGATTCGAGCAAGTTTTATCTATACGACTTGTAGACCTGTAAAGTCTTGCTTCTCAAAGAGAACTAAAGTTCAAATTGCCACAATCTATACTGGATTGGAACCCCGAACTTGCACGAGGACTATAGTGTTTGAGTTGTTGTAGTTGCATTATCGAACCGCGTATTAATCTACAAGGTTCGGTTTGTGGTTATTTCACCGCCAGCCCCATAGTCAGTGTTTCATCGATTTCCTGCCAGTGCACTGTGCATGTTATATCGACTGCTTTTTCTTTCCAATTTTTTCTCCCAATCTCATGCCATTGGGCTGAGATTGGGCGGGGTTGTGAGGTAAATTGGAGCTGATTTAGAGACAAGGGCACGAGTAAACAGGTGAAGGCAAGGCAAGGCAATATATGTGACATCAGCCAGCCCAGTCTAAGTGAGTACAGTTCCCCGCTGGTGTGTACAATGTTTTTTGCGAGAAAAAGCAAAAGCAAACAAACTTTGAAATGGATCAAGGACGTAGCTGCAGGCAGCATAGATTATTGATGACTGGCCAGCTCAAGATATTACTATATTACCCACTCAGAACTCGCTCAGTGGGATGTTGTAGAGGAGAAGAGAGGAGAAACACCAGTGGTGTGTGGTACACACGCCCACCGAATTGGGAACCAGAGTCTACAGCGGGTCGGGGTTCGATTCCCCGCTGGTGTGTAGCCTCAACACATGGCTTTTTGCGAGGAAAAGCCAAAGCAAACAAACTTTGAGGTGCGTCTTGCTGCGGAGTTGATCGGAAGGATGGAAGAGGGTACCTAGCTGCAGGCGACGAAGACCAGCTTAAGATGTATTACCATTCAGCATTGCTCGGTACTCATTGATAGTCTCTTGCAGACAGACACTTCAATATAAACTGATCTCGTACCTTGATATACTGAAGTCTGTTAGTAAGCGCGGGGGTCCGATCAGGGTAAAACCTTGTTATATAATCTGCACAGCCACATCGCCGGATTTCGATGTTTTGTGCCTACAGGATAGATACTTAAACCGGTTTTTGGTGCAGATGAATCTATATTAGTATACTGAATGTTCCTGCCTGCTCAGACTTTTTATCTAGAGCTCAGAATCCAGGTGAATGAACCGCCGAAGCATGACACATGACTATCACTTGTGTTGCAGTTCGAGCCTCAAACAGCACTCCAAAAGTTCAAATAAATTGGAGGAGCTTTGAAATGGTGAATAAAATGTTCTGTATGCTGGAATTTCTCGAAAATACTGATGCTAGTTTCGCGGTCGCCTTTCAAAGAACAGTGTGGCTGTGCTGATTATATAACAAGTGCTTACCCCAATCAGGACCCCGCGCTTAACAACAGACTAACTCATTGAGATGTTGTTGTGTTGCAGAGGAGAAGAACACCAGTGGTGTGTGGTACACGCACCGGGCTGATTTTCTAAGATCATAAAATTACCACGGCGAGTCGGGGTTCGATTCCCCGCTGGTGTATATATTTGGGAGAAGGTTTTTTTGGTTCGTGGGAGTGAAAAAAAGCTTCCGGTGGTATGCATTTTTATTGTCCTAACAGGCTAATCACAAGAGCTACGCTGGCGAACGAACATGTTGAATTGGAAATAAGCTTTACCAAAGACGTACATGAGCACCGTGACAAATCTCTTGGAATTGACTTGACTCCGAGTCACCTCGCCTGGCTAGGTGAGGTCCAAATAAAGCTGCAGAAAGCACTGGTTGTATATGGTACACCCACCGGCTCATTGTGGATAATCTGGACCACTGTTGGCCGCGGCGGATTGGGGTTCAATTCCCCACCAGTGCATGCCATAGTCAGCTTTGTTCTTTTCATTTTTTTAAAACTTGATTCCCGGTTTGGTTGGGTTGGTTTTACTAGGGTGGAAATGGGTTCAATTTGATTTGGAGACAAGACTTTATGCAAGTAAAGTGTACAGAGTATCAACTCCCCTGAACCGACTCACCTCACCTCATCTGGCTAGGTTCAAATAAAAAGAGGTGTAGAAAGCACTGGTTGTGTGTGGTGCACCCGCCGGCTCATTGGCAGCGTAGTCAGTTTGGCCGCGGCGAATCGGGGTTCGATTCCCTGCCAGTGCACTGCATGTTTGGAGTCGCTTGCTTTTTCTTTTCAATTTTTTTTTTCCAATCTCATCCCGTTGGGCTGAGATTGGACTGGTTGTGAGGAAAATTGGATTAGATGAGAGACAAGGAGGGGCATGAAGAAGTATGTATACAGGTTTACTCACTCACTCACTCACTCTGTAAGACAGGGCATTGCGGATCCCGGGGGCGGTTGAAGAAAAAGGAAACACTGGGACTGTACCCAGTGAGATGTTATAGAGGAGAAGAGAAGACACCAGAGTGTGTGGTACACGCGCCAGCCAATTCCATAAGGGGGACAAATATCACGGCGAGTTGGGGTTCGATTCCCCACTGGTGTATAGGTTGGGATGAACAGTTTTTTTGGTTCGAGGGAATGAAAAAAGCTCCCGGTGGTATGCATTTTTATCGTCCTAACAGGCTAATCACAAGAGCTACGGCGGACATGTTGAATTACCAGTAAGCTTTACCAAAGACGTACATGAGCACAAATCTCCTGGAACCTGGAATTGATTTGACTCCGAGTCACCTCACCTGGCTGAGGACGTACCAGATGCGGCAGTACGACACACCTTAGATTTGACACACCGGAATCAGAAGCGACACACCTGGAAAGTTTGACACACTGTCCTCTGTGGGAAGTGTGTCGAGAATGCACCCGGCTATCATTGATCGGGGCTGCAAACATGGGCCAAACTGCCAAATATTTGTCCTGCCTCTTTCCTTCCCCCACCATCCACCGTGCCGCCACCTCCGCTGAAAACATTCCCACCCTCGTTCCACAACGCCGCCGTACAGCGGGCACCTTGGAACCCGACCGGTGACTGCTCAGTGTCACCATGGACAATGAGTTTCGATGGGGGGACCAGAGAGGCCGTTCTTCAAGGGAGGGGGAGGTCAAGGAGGATAGCCAAGGTGCGTGTCCACACCTCTTGCGAATGAAATTCGCTGTTCACACTCGTCCGGCCTCGTTGCTCATGCCTGCGCAGTAAATGTGAGTACAAGTCCCCGCCCCACTTGCCGCTTCGATCCCGCACAATTCGTGCCTGCCGCCCTGAGATCCTCCGCGTACCTTGTTCCGTTACTCGCGCTGCTCAAACGTGTCGCATGCATCCCCGTGCAGATGCGGCAGAATGCACGCGCAGCGCGCTCCAAGTGCACACGATCTCTGTGGGGAAGGCAGGCAGACATGACAAGGCGGCGAGGCGGTGGCGCAGCCATTGAACTACGTAGTACAACTATTAGATGTACATTGATATAATGCAATTGATTTAGACCCACTACACGATCTATGAAGGGATCAAGGTGACGGAATAATTGTTTGGTGCATTAGAGTTCACGAGTTCTCTGTTTACCTCTTGAAGAATAAATTTCTTGCATTCAATAATAATGACTTGTTCACTAAATTGAAGTCTGTTGCCCTTACATTTGCCGCCTAGGTGTGTCGAACTTGGTGTGTTGTACTTTGCCGCGGTGTGTCGAACATTGCCGTAGTGTGTCGCATCTGATTTCGGGTGTGTCGAATTTAAGGTGCATCGTACTGCCGCATCTGGTCTATCCCACACCTGGCTAGGTGGGGTTCAAATAAAGCTGCAGAAAGCACTGGTTGTGTATGGTACACCCACCGGCTCATTGTGGATAATCTGGACCACTGTTGGCCGCAGCGGATTGGGGTTCAATTCCCCACCAGTGCATGCCGTAGTCAGCTTTGTTCTTTTCATTTTTTTAAAACTCAATTCCTGGTTCGGTTGGGTTGGTTTTACTTTGGATGAAAATGGGCTCCATTAGGGGTGCTCAATTCTTAACTCGCCCTTCCCGTCTCGTAGAATAATCAATTAATATTTGCTCAGAACAAACAAACTTCAAACTCCGCCACGTTGCAAGGCAACCTCTCACTGTTTCCTACCTCTAACATGCTGCTCGAGCCGTGAAAATGTTCAATAAATTACCATACAAGTTCCTGGGCCAAAGATCTGCCCAGAGAAAATTATATGACATTTGTTAACAAGCCGAAAATGTCGGGAAGACAAACAGAGTTCAACTCAATGAGATAATTTTTTCTTTGCCCACAATGGATCCCATACCGTCTATAACACATTTTAGCTCTGCGGCACTACTCAAATTTGGTGAATGTGGGGCAGAGGGCTGGTCAGTGGGCCGCCGGAAATGCTCAGGCTTAGCGGAGTTTGAAATTTGTTTGTTCCGAGCAAATATTAATTGATTATTCGACGAGACAGGACGGGCAAGTTAAGAATTGAGCACCCCTATTTGGTTGGGAGACAAGAATTTTAATTTGTGCAGGTAAAGTACAGAGTATCAGCTCTGCTGGACCGACTCACCTCACCGCACCTGGCTAGGTTAGGTTCAAATAAAGCTATAGAAAGTATAGGTCGTGTATGGTACACCTGCCGACTCATTTGACCGTTCCGCACACTTTGGCTGCGGTGGATCGGGGTTTGATTCCCCCCCAGCGCATGCAGCATACTTGCATTCACCCTTTTAATTTCCCCCCCCCCCCCCCCCCCCCCCCGATCCAAGTCCCTGGTTCAAGGTTGGACTGAGATGTGAGGAAATTGGATTTGATTTAATTTGAAGACAAGGATTCAGATTTGTGCGAGTAAGTATACAGAGTATTGACTCCCCTGAACTAACTGACTCCGAGTCACCCCACCGCACCTGGCTGGGTTCAAATAAGGCTGTAGAAAGCACTGGTTGTGTATGGTACACCCACCGGCTCACTAATAGTAAGCCATCTGGACTATTGGCTGCGGCGGATTGGGGTTCGATTCCCTGCCAGTGCATATCTACGCGTGCCATAGGCAGCTTTTTCTTTTTGTGTTTTTAAAACTCTGTTCCCGGTTTGGTTTGTTTGGTTTTACTAGAGTGGAAATGGGCTCAATTTCATTTGGAGACAAGGATTTTTGCAAGTAAAGTATACAGAGTATCAACTCCCCTGAACTGACTGACTCCTCCAAGTCACCTCACCTGGCTAGGTTAGGTTCAAATAAAGCTGTAGAAAGCACTGGTCGTGTATGGTACACCCGCTGGCTCATTCACCTATGAACATCTTTGGCCGCGGCGGATCGGGGTTCGATTCCCCGCCAGTGCATGCCGTAGCCAGCTTTGTTCTTTTCATTTTTTTAAAAACTCGATTTCCGGTTTGGTTGGGTTGGTTTTACTAGGGTGGAAATGGGCTCAATTTGATTTGAAGACAAGGATTTGTGCAAGTATATGGAGTATCGACTCCCCTGAACTGACTGACTCCGAGTCACCTAATCTGGCCAGGTTCAAATAAAGCTATAGAAAGCACTGGTTGTGTATGGTACACCCGCCAACTCCATTCGATGAATCTCGCTTTGGCTGCGGCGGATTGGGGTTTGATTCCCTGCCAGTGCACTGTGCACAAATTGTTTGCACCAACTACTTTTTCTTTTCAAATTTTTTTTCCCAATCTCATCCCGTTGGGCGGGGTTGTGAGGAAAATTGGATTTGATTTAGAGACAAGAGCACGAGTGAGGAGTTGGAGCCGATGAAGGCAATATATGTAACATTGGCCAGCCCAGTCTAACTGAGGACAGTGCAGGGAAGAGAAACACCAGTGGTGTGTGGTACACGCGCCGACCGAATTAGGAACCAGAGTCTACGGCGGGTCGGGGTTCGATTCCCCGTTGGTGTGTAGCCTCGACACATGGTTGTTTTTTGCGAGGAAAAGCAAAAGCAGACAAGGATCGAGGACGTAGCTGCAGGCGGCGTAGATTATTGACAACCGGCCATTGCTCATTCAGAACTCACGCAGTGAGATGTTGCAGAGGAGAAGAGAAGAGAGACACCAGTGGTGTGTGGACGCGCGCCGTTGAACCGAATTGGGAACCAGAGTCTACGGCGGGTCGGGGTTCGATTCCCCGCTGGTGTGTGGAGCCGATGCGTGATGGTTTTTTGCGAGAAAAAGCAAAAGCAAACAAGGATCGAGGACGTAGCTGCAGGCGGCGTAGATTATTGACAACCGGCCAGCTCAAGATATTACTATATTACCCATTCAGAACTCACTCAGTGGGATGTTGCAGAGGAGAAGAGAAGAGAAACACCAGTGGTGTGTGGTACACGCGCCGACCGAATTGGGAACCATGGTCCCATCAGAATCTACGGCGAGTCGGGGTTCGATTCCCCGCTGGTGTATGAGAACGACGATTAATACAGAGTCTTTTGTTCGAGGGAACTGTATTTTTATCGTAGCGTCCATTGGCGCTAATCTCGAGAACGTTGAGAGCCCAGAATAGATTCCGCAGTTGAAGCAAGGCAGATCGAGCGCGGTGGCCTCGGCGGTGAAGGGCGGCATGGTGAGGTCCGTGATGCGCTTGGTGTTGCCCTTCGTGATGGCCTCGTTGAGCTGGATGTACTGCTCGGAGCACCTCCTGGCGCATCGGCGCGACCCACGCGTGGGACTTGAGGGACTGCGCCTGGAAGACGCGCGTTGCGTAGAGGTACAGTGAGCGGAACCAGCCGAGCTTGGGTTCACTTCGACGCCGGGGAAGGAGTCGGCGGTGGCGATGTGGCGCATCGAGAACGCGTTCTTGCCGTCGTTGACTCTGTTTCGTTTGAACTGGCGGTACATCTCCAGCACGGACGGGTACTCCTTCCGCGTCTTGAAGCGCACAGCGTACGGGATCATATGGTCTGTGCATATTAATTTCAAGTCCGCAAATAAAATAAAATAAAAACCTACCGAGGAGCGGAAGGGTAATGACTGGCGGCGTGCGTCCCTGCTTCCGCATAAAGTCTCGCTGCGTCTCTATTTGCTCAACCATCTTCATCTGGTTCTCCTCCTCGCTCAGCGACTCGTCCATCGTGGGCGGTGCGGCGGCGCGATGCGCTTCTCCCTCCCGTTTCTCCCAATTGCGCTGCTGAGCGAGCAGCATCCTGTCCCTCAGGCTAAGGGACGGTGCGGCGGGCACCGGGGCGGGTTTGGGCGGCGCGGCCTTCTTCGGCTTCTTGGCCTTTGTGGCGACGGACGCATATTGGCGCACCGACCGTTTGCACGAACCCAGCATAAGAGTTTGTCCGTGTTGTCAATTGATTTCGCAACATTCCGGCATCGTAAGTATTTTGGTCCCAAAAATCCATTGGAAGCGTTTATCAGGAAGCTATGCCGTTGAAGTTAGCGCTTGTTGGATTACTGTGCAATTTCGTTCAATTCGGCTCACGCGTCACGCACCCCCTGTGCCGCGATGAATTTTGGTTTCGGTCACGGGTCACGGCACCCAGTGCCGAATGTGAAATGCGTGACATCAGGGCCAAATTTCCCTCGGAGGTGCAAAAAAAGGCAGAATTTTCGAAAATTTCCGTCTTGAATGCCGAATTTTTGGAGGTGTCACGCCAAACTTCGTTGGTTGCCGAAGTGCCGAATCGGTATTTTGGGTCACGGGTCACAACCCGTGCCGAATTGAACGAAATTGCACAGTATAGCTCTTTCCACCTTCCAATCCCACTACCTGGCGGTGAAGCGTCTATCACAAGGCGATGCGTAGGCGCTTGTTGATTAGAGCTCTTTTCTTTGCTCTCTTCTTTCCACCTTGCAAACCTTCCAATGCCTCTACCTCGGCTCTTCCGGTCTTCTACAAACGAATGGGTGTCTCCCCTCATCATCGTTGCTCAAGGTCTCGTCTCTGTCGGCAACTGCGTTCCATTTCCATACGTGAATACGGCGCTCTCTGCGGGACTGGCGTTACTGGAGCTAATCGAGGTGGGAAAGAGACAAGGAACAAGATTCTCTCACTTAAGTTTCGCAGACAGTAAAGCAGTCCGGGGATGATCTCAAGTACCTTGCGGAATCTGTGGTCACCACTATGAAATTATTGCGCGAAGAGGTGGACTGGCATCCAATTATGGAGAACACAAAGTTTCATAGAGTCTGCGAAGAATTTACTGGGTATGGATTCAATCCCTGGTCCAATATGCCTCTGAATACCAGACTTCTAGGCATCTCACGCAATTATCAAAGGATCTGGAGTCAATGTCCGGTAATTGGTCCTCATCAAAATTCCGGAAATACTTGAATTCCCGGAATGTACGGGAGGAAATTGCTTTGTTCACTCGCCGTGTTAACGATCTTCGAGCCAACACAACAGTACGTCCGAGGTATTCTTGGTTGGGACTGGTTAAAATTCGTGGACATTGTAGCTCATTGCTGCCACCGGGGCCAGAATGGATGTGGCGACAGTTAAATCCATGGTCTCAGAGGTGCAACGCAGACTCGATGCACACCCTTCAACCAGCATCGGTTCGTCAGATAGTCTGAAGCAAGAACTAGCCCGCTTCGAGGAAGACGTACGTGTTCAAGCTTTTCGAGTTGATTCAACATTCTGACGATCCACCAAGTACCATGCCTTGAAATTGGGTGATATTCACTTGGAATTTGGTACTGCTCGAACGGACAGCTTCCCTGAAATTGACTGTGGCGGTCACGGGATAGTACGAAGTGGTTGGACAGACTACAAATCAACAGTCAATGGTTGCATTTGAACGGCCCGAGTCTACCAAGGCTCGAATTCCACCAAAGTCCGTACATTCATTCCATCTTTACTTGGGGCTCGTTTGACCGGAACGAAAAGTTGTGGAAAGACTTTCTGTCGTTTCTGGCTGATAGCTCACCGTGGGCACAGTCACCATACTGGCTCCGTTTTTGTACTTACTAGCTTGACAGTTCTCCGCATTTACCACAACTATTTGGATTTTGCAGCTCTTCGAGACTAAAGGCCCTCATCTTCCACGGGGGTACGTATGTCGTTTCCTTGATATACAGCATATTTTCTGATTTACATTCAGAATATCAGACGCTCGACGAGTATGCAGCCACACTCTCGTCCGCTCGGGACATGGTAGACTGGGAATTGAGCCTGGTATTGTCATTCGTAAATTACTCAAGTCCGTCATTGACATCCAACCTCAGGTTCTTGATTCCTCATGCGTGCTTAATGAATATTGCGATACCGGTTTCCGTTTGAGTAAAGAATTTGCCATGGTTAATGCCCAGGACGGGAAACTGGTCTTCTTACACGCCGAAGACTCGGGATCTCTTCACATATACCATCATCCCGTTTGTCCATTTTTTCTAGCTTCAGACACATTTCCATAACAAGCCTGTTATAGTCTCCGCCATTCACATTCAAAATGTGGTTCACAGACTTTATACATTTCCGATTCCTGCCCGGGGGCCTGATCAACATGGACCCAGGATCGTATATGCGGGAAGTTCTGACAACCTGGCACCAGAGCCTGATCAGCATAGACCCAGGATCGCATATGCAGGAAGCTCTGGACACCCTGGTATCTCTCCGGCGGGAAGACTTGATGCGCCCCCTCAATATTCCCGAAACTTGTCTATGTCTGGGCCATGTCTGGGCCATGTGTACAGTGGACAACGAACCGTGGCCAAACTTGCAACCGGCACGGTCACTGCGGAACCTACATGGGCTGCGACTGGTGTTCACATCTGCGAAGAGGGTGAAGAGTGGCTACCTGAGCAGTACTTTCCAACCACAGAGGAGGAGTTGAGCGATGGCTTTACTCAGTCAGTTGGCTCGCTATATTTCCCAAGTCTTGCTCTGATTTTGATTTCACGTACAGTTTCATTGTGCCTCTCATTGGAAAAACGCGGAAGTGGTTGTCACTGTTGGACAACAAACACTGCTATGGTTATTTCCTCACTGCCGAAATGTGGTTTGGGGAGTCTGGGCCTGATGTACAGCTCTCGTGGATGGCTCAGGCTCAATCAATTCTCTCAAAGTATGGTCCGTCTATGGAATGCAAACTGTCCAATTTGCGCGTCTGTAAGCCCATCGCATATTGTCAATGTGCTTAAATTCACGCCTTTGAAGCCATGTTGAATTCTCTCCATTTGACATGGGAAATGGTCTTGGCTGCCGAACTTGTTCCAAGCACCGAGGAATCTTGGGCTATTGTCAACAATTTACCTGAAAACATACACGTTTTCATTCAGGTTCCTAAAATCAAGGATGCCCGCATCGAGGAGCCCCAAATCTATTGGTCAACGGAAACCCACATTATCGATAGGGGTTGTATCCCTCCTGGGTCACTTAAAATCCGAATGAGTTGGGAAACAGATTCTAGTGTGGTGCAGTGGGAAAGCCATCATTACGAGGTTGCTTCCACTGTGTTGAAGGAGCATGGCTTTGACCCTTCCACCGATTCGGCTGCTCTAAGCCTGAATCTCCCCCTACTCGAGATTCCGGACCCTCACGATTCTTCTTACCAAAACGGCTCCGGTACGTTTCGTTTATTAAATCCGGATGAATTAGCATTCATTGTAATTTGGCAGAGTCCAGCTGGCGCAGGGGGAACCACGCCAAGGATCCCCACACACTACAAGAAGTGGATTGGTAAACCCCTGCACAGTCATTTTTGGTTATTTTGGTTCCCTCTCTTCCGGACTTCTTCCTCGTAGAAGTGACTTGTTGATTATTAATTCGAAATGATAGGCCGCAACCTCGGCGTCAGCTACGTCCTCTCTGTCCGCCGGAAGCTGGAGCAGCTAGACGGATACGACGGGGTTGCAGAATTCGATTCGCTGTATATACGGCCACTCGCAATTTATTTATTTTTGAACACGGTTTCTCAACACGTGGCCGCGTCGTCGTGTCTTGCCTCAATGATCTGAACTAAGTAGCATGATGCCGAAAATACCGAAAGGTTGGACAGTAGTTTTTTTTTGCAGCTGTAATTGTCGCCCCGATACTATAAGTGGATGTGGTGTGATAAATGGACTAGATGTGATAAATCGGTTCGCTTGAGCTCAGTTATTCTTCAATTCCCTTCGGAAGTGGATCAAATTAAAGTTACGGGTGTATCCTACTGGAATATAAAAAAGTTTGAAGAAAAAGGGGGAGAACTGAGCGAGAACGTGCCCCGAGCGCAAGATTCTCTTGATGCGAGTGAAAAATCCGATGTGCTGTTTTATACAACCAACTGATCTTCATGGGATTTGGTTGGTGTATCCAATTGAGCTATAAAATGCCTGCTCACAATTTTTCTGGGCGAAATTCGGGGCGGTGTCTTGCCGCGGGATTTCCCTTTTTAAAAGCGCCATCTCCATCAACCACGAGACCGGCAGCGGCAACGCACGAGTACCCGGCCATTTCATCCAAAACGGCAATTCCCACCATTTTCTTTGACAGGTTCTCGGGTAAAGCCTTGCTTCCCAAACCTCGCGCCGCGGGCCAAAAAAAAATTCTTTGAGGATGGAGATATGCAGATATGATTACCCATGTATGTTTACCTGAAACTTGGAGCAAGAGGTAAGGAGTTTCCCTCTCTCTTCTTTCCCCTTCCCTTCCTTCTTTCCTTTTTGGGACCCCATTATTTTGCTTACGAAGATATACCCACAACACCAGTAAACCGTATTTTGGTCCTAAAAATCCATCGGCCACAACTGTGCTTTGAGCGTCAAAAATGACGGCTGTGCGAAGCGTTTATCCGGAGGCTATGCCGTTAGCGCTTGTTGGATTACAGCTCGTTCCACCTTCCAATCCCACTACCTGGCGGTGAAGCGTCTGTCACAAGGCGATGCGTAGGCGCTTGTTGATTACAGCTCTCTTCTTTCCACCTTGCAAACCTTCCAATGCCCCTACCTCGGCTCTTCCGGTCTTCTACAAACGAATGGGTGTCTCCCCTCATCACCGTTGCTCGAGGTCTCGTCTCTGTTGGCAACTTCGTTCCATTTCCATACGTGAATACGGCGCTCTCTGCGGGACTGGCGTTACTGGAGCTAATCGAGGTGAGAAAGAGACAAGGAACAAGATTCTCTCACTTAAATTTCGCAGACAGTAAAGCAGTCCGGGGATGATCTCAAGTACCTTGCGGAATCTGTGGTCACCACTATGAAATTATTGCGTGAAGAGGTGGACTCGCATCCGATTACGGAGAACACAAAGTTTCATAGAGTCTGCGAAGAATTTGCTGGGTATGGATTCAATCCCTGGTCCAATATGCCTCTGAAAACCAGACTTCTAGGCATCTCACGCAATTATCAAAGGATCTGGAGTCGATGTCGGGTAATTGGTCCTCATCGAAATTCCGGAAATACTTGAATTCCCGGAATGTACGGGAGGAAATTGCTTTGTTCACTCGCCGTGTTAACGATCTTCGAGCCAACACAACAGTACGTCCGAAGTATTCTTGGTTAGGATTGGTTAAAATTTGTGGACATTGTAGCTCATTGCTGCCACCGGGGCCAGAATGGATGTGGCGACAGTTAAATCCATGGTCTCAGAGGTGCAACGCAGACTCGATGCACACCCTTCAACAACTATCGGTTCGTCGGATAGTCTGAAGCAAGAACTAGCCCGCTTCGAGGAAGACGTACGTGTTTTAAGCTTTTTGGGTTGATTCAACATTCTGACGATCCACCAAGTACCATGCCTTGAAATTGGGTGATATTCACTTGGAATTTGGCACTGCTCGAACGGACAGCTTCCTTGAAATCGACTATGGCGGTCGCTGGACGATACGAAATGATTGGACAGACTACAAAGCAACAGTCAATGGTTGCATTCGAACGGTCCGAGTCTACCAAGGCTCGAATTCCACCAAAGTCTGTACATTCATTCCATCTTTACTTGGGGCTCGTTTGACCAGAACGAAAAGTTGTGAAAAGGCTTTCTGTCATTTCTGGCTGATAGCTCACCGTGAGCACAGTCACCATGCTGGCTCCGCTTTTATACTTACTAGCTTGACAGTTCTCCGCATTTACCGCAACTATTTGGATTTTGCAGCTCTTCGAGACTACGGGCCCTCGTCTTCCACGGGGGTATGTCGTTTCTTTGATATACAGCATATTTTCTGATTTACATTCAGAATATCGGACGCTCGATGAATATGCAGCCACACTCTCGTCCGCTCGGGACATTGTAGACTGGGAACTGAACCTGGTATTGTCATTCGTAAATTACCCAAGTCCGTCATTAACATCCAACCTCAGATTCTTGATTCCTCATGCGTGTTTGATGAATATTGCAATACCAATTTCCATTTGAGTACAAAATTTGCCATGGTTAATGCCCAGGACGGGAAACTGGTCTTCTTACACGCCGAAGACCCGGGATCTCGTCGCATACGCCATCTTCCCGTTTGTCCATTTTTTCTAGCTTCAGACACATTTCCATAACAAGCCTGTTATAGTCTCCGCCATTCACATTCAAAATGTGGCTCACGGAATTTATATGTTTCCGAATCTTGCCCGGCGGCCTGATCGACATGGGCCCAGGATCGTATACACGGGAAGTTCTGGCAACATGGCACCAGAGCCTGATCAGCATAAACTCAGGATCGCATATGCGGGAAGCTCTGGAAACCCTGGTATCTCTCCAGCGGGAATACTGGACACGCTCCCTCAATATTCCTGAAACTTGTCTATGTCTGGGCCGTGTGTACAGTGGACAACGAATTGTGGCCAAACTTGCAACCGGCACGGTCACTGTGGAACCTACATGGGCTGCGAGTGGTGGTCAGAGCTATGAAGAGGGTGAAGAGCCGCTACCTGACAAGCAGTACCTTCCAACCGTAGAGGAGGAGTTGAAGGATGGCTTTACTCAGTCAGTTGGCTTGCCATATTTCCAAGTTTTGCTCTGATTTCACGTACAGTTTCATTGTGCCTCTCGTCGGAAAAACGCGGAAGTGGTTGTCACTGTTGGACCAGAAGCGCTGCTATGGTTATTTCTTCACTGCTCAAATGGGGTTCGTGGAGTCTGTGCCTGATGTACAGCTCTCGTGGATGGCTCAGGCTCAATCAATTCTCTCAAAGTATGGTCCGTCTATGGAATGCAAACCGTCCGATTTGCGCATCTGTAAGTCCATCACATATCGTCAATGTGCTTAAATTCACGCCTTTGAAGCCACGTGCACTCTTCTCGAGTTGACATGGGAAATGGTCTTGGCAGCCGAACTTATTCCAAGCACCGAGGAATCTTCGGCTATTGTCGACAATTTACCTGAAAACATACATGTTTTTGTTCAGGTTCCTAAAATCAAGGACACCTGCATCGAGGAGCCCCAAATCTATTGGTCAACGGAAGCCCACATTATCGATAGGGGCTGTATCCCTCCTGGGTCACTTAAAATCCGAATGAGTTGGGAAACAGATTCTTGTTGGACGCAGTGGGAAAGCCATCATTACGAGGTTGCCTCCACTGTGTTGAAGGAGCATGGCTTTGACCCTTCTACCGATTCGGCTGCTCTAAGCCTGAATCTCCCCCTATTCGAGATTCCGGACCCTCACGATTCTTCTTACCAAAGCGACTCTGGTACATTCTGTTTATTAAATCTGGACAATTAGCATTCATTGTAATTTGGCAGAGTCCAGCTGGCGCAGGGGTAACCACGCCAAGGACCCCCACACACTACGAGAAATTGATTGGTAAACACATGCACAGTCATTTTTGGTTATTTTGGTTCCCTCTCTTCCGGACTTCTTCCTCGTAGAAGTGACCTGTTGATTATTAATTCGAAATGATAGGCCGCAACCTCGGCGTCAGCTACGTCCTCTCTGCCTGCCAGAAGTTGGAGCAGCTAGATGGATACGACGGGGTCGCAGAATTCGATTCGCTGTATATACGGCCACTCGCAATTTATTTATTTTTGAACACAGTTTCTCAACACGTGGCCGCGTCGTCGTGTCTTGCCTCAATGATCTGAACTAAGTAGCATGATGCTGAAAATACTGAAAGGTTGGATAGTAGTTTTTTTTTGCAGCTGTAATTGTCGCCCTGATATGGACAATTAGGAGGCGGAACATCGCATGTACGGCATGCGTTCTAGGTTTGGCCGTGTTGATTCCGCAACATTCCGGCATCTGTCGTCGCGTCCTTTTACTTTTCACCACCACCATGCCTGTACGCCGTTCTCTTGTATACCGCTATAGCACACTCACACCCTGACAGCGCCAATCCCGTGGTCGCTCCTCCTCCTCGCGATCTGCCCCCGCCCCCCGCGCAGACCCGCAGCGCAACCACCACCGCTGCCCCCGCCCGCGCCAGCTACACCCCCGCCCGCGCACCCGCCCCGCCCACAGGTGCCCCCGCCGCCTCCGCCGCAGGCGAGAAGCAGCCCGGCATGATGGCCCAGATGGCCACCACTGCCGGCTCAGTCGCCATCGGCAGCACCATCGGCCACGGGCTGTCGAACATGCTCTTCGGCGGGGGCGGGCAGGCCGCCGAGGTGCCGGCGCAGCAGCAGGGCGCGCAGCAGCAGTCCGGTGGCATGAGCTGCGAGATCCCGGCGAAAGGCAAGTCCTGCTTCCTGCTTGCTATGCTATGGTCTGGCGTCGCACTTGGCTAAGTTTTTTTGGGTCAGACTTCACGCTGTGTCTGGAGAAGGCCGACATGCTTTAGCATCCCTCTTGCACTAATATTCCATCGGACAGAGTGTAAAACAACCTACAATAACAACTACTCTGTTCACGATGGCATTCGCACATATTACGCCGCTATCCCCGGTGCTATCCAAGTCGGCGAGCACCAGTTTGTTGAACGCGAGGTTCTCAGCCTCTTTATTGGCCTGATGCTCATCTCATGGACCTCGGCAACCAATGCTGTGCGCGTCTACGACACATGTCTATCTAAACCCGAAAACCGCGCAGATCACAAAGATTGGCCACCCACTTGTAGTTTCAAGTTGCACACAGAACATGTCTGGGACGGTTTCTTGATTCTATCACTCCTTGAAGATTATGTGGAAAAGAACGAAATCCTCCAAGTTCCGCATACTGGTGAACAGAATGTGCAATTCAACAATGCCATCTGCAAACACAATGCTCGGATCTGTCTCTGCGGCCAGCCCGAATGGGCTCACTACTGCGACAAGTGTAGTGCTGCCGCGAGCTGAGTTCGAGGTGCCTCGAGCTGATGGGCCATCAAACTCGGGTGAGCTCGAGGTGCCACAAGCTCACCTCGAGCTGGCTCGAGGTGACTGCCCAAAAGGGAAATCCAGTGTCCCACGGATGCTCAACATCGTAAACGGCGACCTTCATGGCGTTGAATGCTCAGGAAATCCTCCTGATACTGTCCGGATTACATTTTAATGCCGGTGGCTTTTTTCCCGGTCTAAAAGCACGAAATTTCGATTGCAGGAGCTAGAATTCATCTGAAATCAAAATAATTTGTACTTGTCTCAAATGGACGACTTTTTATTATAAAAGACCACTCATTAGGACCGGAATCCATCTAGCAATATGGATTACGGTCTCTGTATTTGATTCTACCACTTTCTCCCTCACATTCTTCATGTTATATGGGGTCACTGAACACGGAACAAATGGCGGTCACTGGTCACATTTTTCCTTTCTTTTTTTTGTGGGCAGCTTAAGAATGGCTAAAGCTTAGTGAATATAGATAGAAACCAATATTATCATGCTACTTTTGCGGCCACAGGGAATATTTGAAGTGGTGAAGAGAAAAGCAGACCTGTCGTCACCTGCCTACCGTGAAAGGAAATGTAATTTGATGGAGCTCGAGCCAGCTCGAGCCGAGGTGAGTTACCATCAGCTCGAGGTGCCGTATATAGTAATGGTCCGAGGCGAGGTGGAACTCAGCTCGAGCTACCTCCACCTCGCGGCAGCACTAGACAAGTGCATGCAAGTCTGGAAGGATGGCGATGGACTGAGTAAGCACGCCAAATTTTGGAATTCAACTGGCCTTCGCTGAATTGAAACTCAGAGAAGCTTCATGTCCTTGTAATCGATGGCATAACAATTGGTCATCCATGTTGTGGAGTCCACGACTGTCCAGAACCACTTATCACCAACTGCCATCACTTCTGTTGCAGGCATGATTATCGACATCATATTTGCGCTGTCGAGGGCTGCGAGCAGCCGGTCGAGCCCACATTCATGACATGTCCGATTGCGGAGCACCGTCAGCTGGAGCTGATACACAAGACTCGGGATAAAGCACTTTTCCAGCTCCGTGGGCGTCTACAGCGTGCTACTGTTTCCCATCCAAACGACACATTTGAAGCCGAGGTCACTGCAGAGGAGGTGGAGGAGATGACGATCAGAGATCCCAATGAGGGCAACTGCGAGGTGGCCAAAGATCCTAACGGCAACTGCAAGATCCGAGCACTCTTTGGTCGATGCCGGACACACAACGAGCAGATATTTGTCCGGCCATGTGGAATCATTGTCGCTCATGCAACATTCTACGCTTCTGAGAGCGTTTCACAAACTGTTTGTACGCCGTCTGTTCTGTGCCCACAGATACTAACATGCATTTAATTCAGGATATGCTCCAGAAAGTATTCCATGTCGAGGGCTCCAAGCCTGATATCGTCATCTACGACAATAACTGCACCCTCTACAAGTATCTTGTGCGGCAAAATATCCGGTTATTTGACACCATCGGGTTCCCGGTTGATGTCTTCCATTGGAAGTGCAAGCATACGAAGGATGGCGTCGAGTGCTCATACCACTGCAATCCTACCCTCTTCCCCGAATTACTCGGAACAGATGGGAAAGCTTGGTTCTTCAACTCTTCGATTGCAGAGCAGACAAATGTCTGGCTTGGTGGTTATCACGCCATTCTGCGCGAGATGGGGTCAGACAAGTACGACTACTTCCTTGACGAAATGGTGATGCACAAGAACCAGCTGACGAAGGCAAAGCTTGAGGCAGACAGTATGCTTCCAGACTACGTCCCAAACCTCTCATATAATGTAGCTACTTAACACATTACTCTACACGCCGTACAAATTGAGACTAATAAAACAAAAGAAAGAAATAAATATGAATCTACCGCTTCTTCTCCTTACAAACCCGCACCCATCCTAACGAGGTACTCCTCCATGTCGACTAGAGGTTATCAGAAGTGCGTGGGAGCTGAGCGGCATGGTCCCGCTCCTCTTGCGAAGAATATTTCCATGCACGCTGCTGCTGGTACCAGGCGCCGTGGGGAAATGTACATCCGAAGACAGGCGAAGCGATCTGCGACATTCTTGGAGCCCACAAGCCAGAAGCCTGTTACCATGTCCCGCGCGTACATGCCCTCCGGCCATGTTCCGCAACCTTCAGGATTGAGCACCCAGCCCTGAGTCCAGAGCATGTCATGGTCAATGGGTACTGATGCCGAGATTGAAGATGATAGCGAGGGGGGCAACAGTAGTGAGGCAGGCAACAGTAGCGAAGAGGACAAGCTTGGGATGGGGGAAGGGGAGCACTGCACAGAAGAGGAAGAGGGGGACATGGATGACAGAGAAGACACCCGAGACACCGGAGAGGAAGGCGGTGAGGAGTGACACACCACTTTATATGGGTGAGAACCGACCTCGGGTGAGGTGCTAACTGGACGATTTCGCTTAGGGACAGCAGTGGGCAGTGCGCGACGAGTAGAAACAGGTTTGGGAGCATACTTGGCAATGTACTCGTCAAGGCGTGGACAATCCTTCACCCCGAAGCGGCGCACAATGAGGACCTCCCGGGGTACGACCTCCCGGATGTGGTTGACGTCTTCACGATCCCAGCAACGACCGTCGAAATTATAGATACCAATCTCATCAGTGTCGGTGAGGCCCATCTTCTTGAGCAGCTCAGGATAGTTTGCCATGTTGAGACGCAGTGTCTTCAGGCCCTGCTGGCAATACATCTCCGGTTGCTCACCGTCCTGGACTTCTGTCAATATCACAAACGATGGAAAGAAAAATGGGACGACACACCGCATTCCAGAAGCAAAAACGCACCTGCCTCTCAAACATAAGATCCTGCTTCCTACGCTCCTCTTCCGCGATCTTTTGCTGCTCTTGCGCGGTGTGGATGTCGGTGTAGCGGCACACCCACTCGGGATCCATTGGCTTCTTGTGGAGCTTAGGCAGGAGAGATGTTGGCGGCACATCCATCAATGAGAGCGGGTCCTCATATGAGAACATCGGGGTCGGGCGGGATAGAGCAGAAGGATCACCGAGGTCCGTGGTGCTCGAAGACGGAAGTGGGGCGATGATTTGCTGTTTGCGGTGCCCTGCGTAGTGGCAACCCTTCTGCTGTCGCTCACAGCACTGCTTGCACATCTTGTAGGTGCAGGACTGTGACCCGGCGAGTTTCTTGCATGGTTCGACAGCGCATTTGAGTTTCCCGGACTGAGTGAGCTGTGTGGATGGCGGCATGGAGGAAGAGGATGAGAGAGGGCACGGCTGAGTAGATGGAGGCGCTGTAGATGAGGCTGCAAGGGCAGGATCGATGGCCATAGTCGCCATGGTGCTAGAGTGCGACGGCGGCGGCGAGTGCGCCCAAGGATCATGCGGATAGTCCGAGGGAGGGAACGGGGGAGCGCCACCAGCTGGACCATCTTGTGCCCGCCGCTCTGCAGCAGCTAGGAGCTCCGGAGCGAGCCAGCGGAAGTAACCACAGTTGTGCTGAAAGGTGTCAGTGCAAACAAATCGTACAGGCGGACTGATAACTCACCACTTGGTACTCTAGGCCAGCATGGTACCAAACCTTTGATCCCCTGAAAATCAGCCTAGATAGTATCCATTCTCCACAGAGATGTTCTTCGTCCCTTTCAGGGCACTGGATGTATTGGTGAACTGGCGGGGCCGACATGGAGGCACGCGTTGTAGGCTAGTTTGTGGCATAGTTAGTACTGGCGGGGGTTCTAGAGGTAGTTTTATCAGTGTACACAATGTTTGGAGCTAGGCGGGCACTCACAATGTAGGGAAAAGCGAACATACCGATGTGGGGGAAGACAGGAAGACATTGATGCCAAAGCCAGCCAAATACCAACCAAACATCTTATGCAAGCGGTTCACGACAGTTCACGGGTTAGTTCACGGACTGCACATGGTTCACACAGTTCACGGCGAACTTCGTGAACTTTCTGATATATGTATGTTCTCCGATCCGAGTCCCCGGTTCAAGGTTGGACCGAGATGTGAGGAAATTGGATTTGATTTGATTCGAAGACAAGGATTCAGATTTGTGCGAGTAAGTATACAGAGTATTGACTCCCCTGAACTAACTGACTCTGAGTCACCCCACCGCACCTGGCTAGGTTCAAATAAAGCTGTAGGAAGCACTGGTCATGTATGGTACACCCACTGGCTCATTAGTAGTAAGCCATCTGGACTATTGGCCGCGGCGGATTGGGGTTCAATTCCCCGCCAGTGCATTTCGTGCCATTTGCGCGTGTAGGCAGCTTTTTCTTTTCGTGTTTTTAAAACTCGATTCCGGTTTGGTTCAATGGTTTGGTTTTACTAGGGTGGAAATGGGCTCAATTTGATTTGGAGACAAGGATTTGTGCCAGTAAAGTATACAGAGCATCAACTCAACTCCCCTGAACCGACGCACCTCGCCGCACCTGGCTAGGTTAGGTTCAAATAAAGCTGTAGAAAGCACTGGTTGTGTATGGCACACCCGCTGGTTCACTGCGGTATGCCCAGTTTGGCTGCGGCGGATCGGGGTTCGATTCCCTGCCAGTGCATGCCGTAGTCAGTTTTGTGGTTTTCATTTTTTTTAAACTCAATTCCCGGTTTGGTTGGTTTGGTTTAACTGGGGAGAAAATGGGCTCAATTTGGTTGGGAGACAAGACTTTGTGGAAGTAAAGTATACAGAGTATCAACTCCCCTGAACTGACTGACTCGCCTCACCGCACCTGGCTAGGTTCAAATAAGAAGAGGTGTAGAAAGCACTGGTCGTGTATGGGACACCCGCCGACTCATTTAGTCTTTGTCCTCATATTGTCTGCGGTGGATCGGGGTTTGATTCCCCGCCAGTGCATTTGCAAACTTGCATTCACCCTTTTAATTTTGTTCTTTCCGGTCCGAGTTCCAGGTTCAAGGTGGGATCGAGATATGAGGAAATTGGATTTGATTTGATTTGAAGACAAGGATTCAGATTTGTGCGAGTAAGTATACAGAGTATCAACTCCTCTGAACTGACTCACCTCATCGCACCTGGCCAGGTTCAAATAAGAGGTGGAGAACGCACTGGTCGTGTATGGTACACCTGCCGGCTCGTTTGATAGGGCTATTCTCATCTTATCCGCGGTGGATCGGGGTTCGATTCCCCGCCAGTGTACTTATCTGTGTCGGAAGCTTTTTCTTTTCGTGTTTTTAAAGCTCAACTCCCAGTTTGGTTCAATGGTTTGGTTAGCTTTGGATGAAAATGGGTTGGGAGACAAAACTTTGTGCAAGGAAAGTATATGGAGTATTGGCCCCCCTGAACTGACTTGCCTCCGAGTCATCTCACCTCATCTGGCCAGGTTCAAATAAAGCTGTAGGAAGCACTGGTTGTGTATGGTACACCCGCTGGTTCATTTAACCGTCATCCAAATAGGCTGTGGCGGATCGGGGTTCGATTCCCCACCAGTGCATGGCGTAGTCAGCTTTGTGGTTTTCATTTTTTTTAAACTCGATTCCCGGTTTGGTTGGTTTGGTTTAACTTTGGATGAAAATGGGTTCAATTTGATTTGGAGACAAGGATTTGTGCGAGTAAGTATGTAGAGTATCAACTCCCCTGAACCGACCCACCTCACCGCGCCTGGCTAGGTTCAAATAGGAGGTGTAGAAAGCACTGGTTGTGTATGGTACACCTGCCGGCTCATTTCGAAGTTGTTCTCATCTTGTCCGCGGTGGATCGGGGTTCGATTCCCCGCCAGTGTACTTATTTGCGTAGGCAGCGGCTTTTTCTTTTCGTGTTTTTAACACTCAATTCCCAGTTTGATTCAATGGTTTGGTTAGCTTTGGATGAAAATGGGCTCAATTTGGTTGGGAGACAAAACTTTGTGCGAGTATGTAAGTATACGGAGTATCAGCTCTCCTGAACTGACTGACTCCGGGTCACCTCACCTCACCTGGCTAGGTGAGGTTCAAATAAAGCTGTAGAAAGCACTGGTTGTGTATGGTACACCCGCTGGTTCATTTATATGTAACCGTTATGCCCACTTTGGCTGCGGCGGATCGGGGTTCGATTCCCCGCCAGTGCACTGTGCATGTTGTATACATTGGCAACTGCTTTTTCTTTTCGTTTTTTTCCCAATCTCATCCCGTTGGGCTTGGGTTGTGAGGAAAATTGGATTTGATTTAGAGACAACAGCATGAGTAAGGAGTTGGAGCGGATGAAGGCAAGGCAAGGCAATACATGTGACATCGGCCAGCCCAGTCTAAGTGAGTACAGTACAGGGAAGAGAAGACACCAGTGGTGTGTGGTACACGCGCCGACCGAATTGGGAACCATTGTCCAATCAGAGTCTACGGCGGGTCGGGGTTCGATTCCCCGCTGGTGTGTGGGCGCTTTCGATAGTTTTTGCGAGAAAAAGCAAAAGCAAACAAACTTTGAAATGGATCGAGGACGTAGCTGCAGGTGGCGTAGATTATTGACAACCGGCCAGCTCAAGATATTACAATATTACCCATTCAGAACTCACTCAGTGAGATGTTGCAGAGGAGGAGAGAAGAGAAACACCAGTGGTGTGTGGTGCACGCGCCGTTGAACCGAATTGGGAACCAGAGTCTACGGCGGGTCGGGGTTCGATTCCCCGCTGGTGTGTCGAACCAGCCATTCGATGTTTTTGCGAGGAAAAGCAAAAGCAGACAAGCTTTGAGGTGCGTCTTGCTGCGGAGTTGATCGGAAGGATGGAAGAGGGTACGTGGCTGCAGGCGGCGACGCCAGCTTAAGATGTATTGCCATTCAGCATTGCTCAGTACTCATGTTGTGCTGGAGAGGAGAACACCAGTGGTGTGTGGTACACGCGCCGACCGGGTTGGGGACCATTGTCCAATCAGAGTCTACGGCGAGTCGGGGTTCGATTCCCCGCTGGTGTGTGCGCCAGGAAGGATGTTTTTTTTGCGAGAAAAAGCAAAAGCAAACACACTTTGAAATGGATCGAGGACGTAGCTGCAGGTGGCGTAGATTATTGACAACCGGCCAGCTCAAGATATTACTATATTACCCATTCAGAACTCACTCAGTGGGATGTTGCAGAGGAGAAGAGAAACACCAGTGGTGTGTGGTACACGCGCCGGGCTAATTCTCCAGGATCATGAAATTACCACGGCGAGTCGGGGTTCGATTCCCCGCTGGTGTATATATGAGGGTGAAGGCAGTTGTTTTGGTTCGAGGGAATGAAAACGCTGAGCCAGCATGTATTTACCATTTTATTGGAGTGTCCATTGGCAGTTAATCTTGGGGGCCGTGGTGAACATGTTGAATTGGAAGTAAGTGAGCGCAAGCTTGAAATCTCCCGGGACTTCTCAGATTAATTGGTTGATCTAGCCCGGTTCAAAAAGAGTTATAGAAAGCACTGGTTGTGTATAGTACCCCAGCCAGCTCATTTCACTACTACCCCCATCTTGGCCACAGCGGATCGGGGTCCGATTCCTCGCCAGTGCATATAGCGACGGCAGCTTTTTTCAATTCGATTCCCCGGGGCTGTTTGGTTGGTTTGGATTAACTTTTGGTTGGGAGAAAATGGGCTTAATTTGATTTGGAGAGAGCACGAGTAAGTATACGGAGTATCAACTCCCCTCAACTGATTCACCTCACCGCACCTAGCTGGGTTTGGATAAAGCTGTAAAAAGCACTGGTCGTGTATGGTGGCTCATTGTCAACGATCACGGCCCATTTTGGCTGCGGCAGATTGGGATTCGATTCCCAGCTGGTGTGTAGCCTCGACACATGGCTTTTTGCGAGGAAAAGCCAAAGCAAACAAACTTTGAGGTGCGTCTTGCTGCGGAGTTGATCGGAAGGACGGAAGAGGGTACCTAGCTGCAGGCGGCGACGACCAGCTTAAGATGTATTACCATTCAGCATTGCTCGGTACTCACTGAGACGTTGTTGTGTTGCAGAGGAGAAGAACATCAGGGGTGTGTGGTACACGCGCCGGGCTAATTTTCTAAGATCATAAAATTACCACGACGAGTCAGGGTTCGATTCCCCGCTGGTGTATATATTTGGGAGAAGGTTTTTTTGGTTCGAGGGAGTGAAAAAAAGCTTCCGGTGGTATGGATTTTTATCGTCCTAACAGGCTAATCACAAGAGCTACGTCGGCGAACATGTTGAATTCGAAGTAAGCTTTACCAAAGACGTACTTACACGGAATTGACTTGACTCCGAGTCACCTCACCTGGCTAGGTGAGGTTCAAATAAAGCTGTAGAAAGCACTGGTTGTGTATGGTACACCTGCCGGCTCATTCAGTCATTGTTCTCATGTCGTCCGCAGTGGATTGGGGTTCAATTCCCCGCCAGTGTATTTGGGCAAGCAGCGGCATTTTCTTTTCGTGTTTTTTAAAACTCAATTCCCGGTTTGGTTGGTTTGGTTTAACTGGGGAGAAAATGGGCTCAATTTGATTTGGAGACAAGGATTTGTGTGAGTAAAGGATACAGAGTATCAACTCAATCCCCTGAAACAACCCACCCCACCGCACCTGGCTAGGTTAGGTTCAGATAAAGCTGTAGAAAGCACTGGTTGTGTATGCTACACCTGCCGGCTCATTGGCAGCATAGTTGGTTCGGCCGCGGTGGATCGGGGTTCGATTCCCCGCCAGTGTACATATTTGTGTAGCCTGCGCCTTTTTCTTTTCGTGTTCTTAACACTCAATTCCCAGTTTGGTTCAATGGTTTGGTTTAACTGGGTTGGGTGGGAGACTCAAAATGAGCTCAATTTGATTTGGCGACAAGGATTTAATTTGTGCAGGTAAAGTATAGAGCATCAACTCAACTCCCCTGAACCAACTCACCTCACCGCACCTGGCCAGGTTAAAATAAAGCTATAGAAAGCAGTGGTCGTGTATGGTACACCCACTGGTTCATTTACATGTAACTGTTATGCCCACTTTGCCTGCGGCGGATCGGGGTTTGATTCCCTGCCAGTGTACTTATTTGCATAGGCTGCAGCTTTTTCTTTTCGTGTTTTTAAAACTCAATTCCAGGTTTAACTGGGTTGGGTTGGGAGAAAATGGGCTCAATTTCAATTTGATTTGGAGACAAGACTTTGTGCAAGTAAAGTATACAGAGTATCAACTCGCCTGAACCGACTCACCTCGCCGCGCCTGGGTAGGTTAAGTTCAAATAAGAGGTGTAGAAAGCACTGGTTGTGTATGGTACACCCGCTGGTTCACTAGCCGTTATCCAGAGTGGCTGCGGCGGATCAGGGCTCGATTCCCCACCAGCGCATCCTGCATACTTACATTCACCCTTTTAATTTTTTTCTCCCTGATCCGAGTCCCCAGTTCAAGATTGGACCGAAATGTGAGGAAATTGGATTTGATTTGATTTGAAGACAAGGATTTGTGCGAGTAAGTGAGTAAGTAATACGGAGTATCGACTCTCTTGAACTGACTCACCTCACCGCACCTGGCTAGGTTCAAATAAGAGGTTTAGAAAGCACTGGTTGTGTATGGTACACCCGCTGGCTCATTCACCTATGAACATGTTTGGCCGCAGCGGATCAGGGTTCGATCCCCCGCCAGTGTATATATTTGTGGCGGCTGCGCCTTTTTCTTTTCGTGTTTTTAAAACTCAATTCCCAGTTTGGTTAGTTTGGTTCAACTTTGGATGAAAATGGGCTCAATTTGGTTGGGTGACAAGGATTTAATTTGTGCAAGTAAGTATACGGAGCATCAAATCAACTCCCCTGAACCGATCCACCCCACTGTGCCTGGCTAGGTTCAAATAAAGCTGTAGAAGCACTGGTTGTGTATGATACACCCGCTGGCTCATTAAATAATGTTCCTCATCTGAATCTTGGCCACAGCGGATCGGGGTTTGATTCCCCGCCAGTGTATTGTTGTGTGCAAGCGGCATTTTTTTGTCGTGTTTTTAAAACTCAATCACTGCGTTCCCACCCCATGTAGACAGAGGGTCTGTCTACCCCCGTAGACGAAGGGTAGACGGACCACTGTGTCTACGTGTGTCTACACCATTAGTCTACCTATATCTACATTGGTCACTCACCTAGACCGACATAGACGCACATAGGCAGACATATACATATGTAAGGTATAACAGAAAGATGGCTGCATCATTAAGTTGAGCGAAGTGGGTCTACGTGCGTCTACAGCGTAGACGCAGGTAGACCCACGTAGCCGACGGGTAGATGCTGTGCATCTACCCGACGTAGCCGAACGTAGCCGAACATCAATCAACGGCGCCGAAGGGCCGTGATCTACACGGCGTAGACGTAGGTAGCCGAAGATCGCCGCATGTCGGCACATGTCAATCAACGTAGACGTGGGTGCGTCTACATAGGGTGGGAACGCAGTGAATTCCCGGTTGGGCTTGGGTTGGTTTAACTGGGTTGGGTTGGGAGACTAAAATGGGCTCAGTTTGATTTGGAGACAAGTATCTGTGCAAGTAAAGTATACAGGGTATCGACTCCCCTGAACCGACTCACCTCACCACGACTGGCTAGGTTAGGTTCAAATAAGAGGTGTAGAAAGCACTGGTTGTGTGTGGTACACCTGCCGGCTCATTTGAGAGTTGTTCTTATCCTGTCCGCGGTGGATCGGGGTTCGATTCCCCGCCAGTGCATGCCGTAGTCAGCTTTGTTCTTTTAATTTTTTTCTCCCCGATTCGAGTTCCAGGTTCAAGGTTGGGTTGGATCGAGATATGGGGAAATTGGATTTGATTTGAATTGATTTGGAGACAAGGATTTAAGCAAGTAAGTATACGGAGTATCGACTCTCTTGAACTGACTGACTCCGAGTCATCTCACCTCATCTGGCTAGGTAAACCGACTCACCTCACCACACCTGGCTAGGTTAGGTTCAGATAAAGCTGCAGAAAGCACTGGTTGTGTGTGGTACACCCGCTGGCCCATTACACATTGTTCCTCGCCTTGGCCACAGCGGATCAGGGTTCGATTCCCCGCCAGTGCATGCCGTAGCCAGCTTTGTTCTTTTCAATTTTTTTTCAACTCGATTCCCGGTTTGGTTCGTTTGGTTTAACTAGGGTGGAAATGGGCTCAATTTGATTTGGAGACAAGGATTTGTGCTAGCTATAGTAAAGTATACGGAGCATCAACTCAACTCCCCTGAACCGACTCACCTTGCCGCACCTGGCTAGGTTCCAATATATTAAGAGGTGGAGAACACACTGGTCGTGTATGGTACACCTGCCGGCTCATTGGCGTTGTTCCTCATCTTGGCCACAGCGGATCGGGGTTCGATTCCCCACCAGCGCATTTGTGCAAACATTCACCCTTTTAATTTTTTTCTCCCTGATCCAAGTCTCCGGTTCAAGGTTGGAGATGTGAGGAAATTGGATTTGATTTGATTTGAACTTGAAGACAAGGATTTGTGCGAGTAAGCATACAGAGTATTGGCTCCCCTGAACTGACTGACTCCGAGTCACCTCATCTGGCCAGGTTCAAATAAAGCTGTAGAAAGCACTGGTTGTGTATGGTGCACCCGCCGACTCCATTTGATGAATCTCGCTTTGGCTGCGGCGGATTGGGGTTCGATTCCCTGCCAGTGCACTATGCTGGTTCGCATGTACTGCTTTTTTTCTTTTTCCAATCTCCTCCCGTTGGGCTGAGATTGGGCAGGGTTGTGAGGAAAATTAGATTTGATTTAGAGACAAGAGCGCGAGTAAGGAGTTGGAGCTGGTAAAGGCAAGGCAAGGCAAGGGAAGGCAATACATGTGACATTGGCCAACCCAGTCTAAGTGAGTATAGTACAGGGAAGAGAAACAGCAGTGGCGTGTGGTACACGCTCCACCTAATTTGAACAGTCTCATCCTGACATTACTACGGCGGATCGGGGTTCGGAAATGGGTTCAATTTGATTTGGAGACAAGGATTTGTGCAAGTAAAGTATACAGAGTATTGCCCCCCCTGAACTGACTTGCCTCCGAGTCATCTCACCTCATCTGGCCAGGTTCAAATAAGAGGTGGAGAACGCACTGGTCGTGTATGGTACACCTGCCGGCTCGTTTTATAGGGCTATTCTCATCTTGTCCGCGGTGGATCGGGGTTCGATTCCCCGCCAGTGTACTGATCTGCGTAGGGTGCAGCCTTTTCTTTCGTGTTTTTGAAACTCAATTCCCACTTTGGTTCAATGGTTTGGTTTAACTTTGGATGAAAATGGGTTTGATTTGGTTGGGAGACAAGACTTTGTCCAGGTAAAGTACAGAGTATCAGCTCCCCTGGTCCGACTCACCTCACCGCGCCTGGCTAGGTGGAGTTCCAATAAAGCTGTAGAAAGCACTGGTCATGTATGGTACACCTGCCGGCTCATTTTGGCATTGTTCTCATCCTGTCCGCGGTGGATTGGGTGTCATGAATCACCCGGGTTCTACTTTTTCGCGCGACGCGTCCGTATGGATACAGACGCGTCTTAGCGGCACGGGACTCTCATGATGCCACCACGTGACCTTCTCACGGTTGAAACCCGGCCTCGGATTCTAAAGCCGCAGACTCAGGGAGTCTGCGCCACGGAATACAGAAGACGTTAGGGACTAGGAACCCATACAGACGGGCTCTAGTCCCCGGACGCACCAAGAGCTGACACAGGAGAGTACACAGAGTACAGGAGTGGTTGCAAACCCGATCGGGGTTTGAACCACTGGATACGATGACACTTAGGACTAGGAAACCCGAACATCGGGTCTCCTAGGTCCACCGACGCCACGGAAACCAACACAGAGGAGTCCAGGAGCATCAGCATTAATGCTCCTTAATGCTACGGTGCAGGAACTGATCGCGATTGACCGCGATCACTTTAATTTATTAGAAGCCTATATAAGCACGGTAGAATCTCCATGTACAGTAGATTCTACCTCGTCTAATCTCAGGCTTCTACCTTGGCTTGACATAGGCATTGTCTCCACCCTGCCCCGCTTCCCTCGCACCGTACTACGGGTTGTATCTACGCCCCGGGTTTTGTACCTGAGTGGATATCACACCCTCTTCGACTCGTTCCGGGTTCCGGCTCGCATCCCGACCTACGACATACGGCCTCCTAGGGAGGACGCCGTACGACTGGTCCTACTGCTCGGGGAACACACGAGTTACTAGCGTCTATCGGGTTTCTCCTGGTTGGGGTTCTCGTCGGGTTACTCGCTGTTTAGCCGACCCAGAGGCCATTGCTGACATCGGGGTTTGATTCCCCACCAGTGCATTTGTGCAAACTTGGACTCGCCCTTTTAACTTTTTTCTCCCCGATCCGAGTCCCCGGTTCGAGGTTGGACCAAGATGTGAGGAGATTGGATTTGATTTGATTTGAAGACAATTAAAGGATTTGTGTGAGTAAGTATACAGAGCATCAACTCCCTTGAACTGACTGACTCTGAGTCACCTCACCTCATCTGGCCAGGTTCAAATAAAGCTATAGAAAGCACTGGTTGTGTATGGTACACCCGCTGGTTCACTAACCGTTATCCAGAGTGGCTGCGGCGGATCGGGGTTCGATTCCCCGCCAGTGTATTGCACACTTGCATTCACCCTTTTAATTTTTTTCTCCCCGATCCGAGTCTCCGGTTCAAGGTTGGAGATGTGAGGAAATTGGATTTGATTTGAACTTCAAGACAAGGATTTGTGCAAGTAAGTATACAGAGCATCAAATCCCCTGAACTGACTGAACCGACCCACCCCACCGCACCTGGCTAGGTTCAAATAAAGCTGTAGAAAGTACTGGTTGTGTCTGGTACACCTGCCGGCTCGTTTGATAGGGCTATTCTCATCTTGTCCGTGGTGGTTCGGGGTTCGATTCCCCGCCAGTGTACTTATCTGTGTCGGAAGCTTTTTCTTTTCGTGTTTTTAAAGCTCAACTCCCAGTTTGGTTCAATGGTTTGGTTAGCTTTGGATGAAAATGGGTTGGGAGACAAAACTTTGTGCAAGGAAAGTATATGGAGTATTGGCCCCCTGAACTGACTTGCCTCCGAGTCATCTCACCTCATCTGGCCAGGTTCAAATAAAGCTGTAGGAAGCACTGGTTGTGTATGGTACACCCGCTGGTTCATTTAACCGTCATCCAGAGTGGCTGCGGCGGATCGGGGTTCGATTCCCCGCCAGTGCATTTGTGCAAACTTGGACTCGCCCTTTTAATTTTTTTCTCCCCGATCCGAGTCCCCGGTTCGAGGTTGGACCAAGATGTGAGGAGATTGGATTTGATTTGATTCGAACTTGAAGACAAGGATGTGCGAGTAAGTATACAGAGTATCGACTCCCCTGAACTGACTTGCCTCCGAGTCATCTCACCTCATCTGGCCAGGTTCAAATAAGAGGTGGAGAACGCACTGGTCGTGTATGGTACACCCGCTGGTTCACTAGGTGGTATTCTAGCTTGACTGCGGCGGATCAGGGTTCGATTCCCTGCCAGTGCACTGTACGGGTTGTATTGACTGCTTTTTCTTTCCAATTTTTTTAATTTCCCAATCTCATCCTGTTTGGCTTGGGTTGTGAGGAAAATTGGATTTGATTTAGAGACAAGAGCACGAGTGAGGAGTTGGAGCAGGTAAAGGCAAGGCAAGGCAATACATGTAACATCGGCCGGCCCAGTCTAAGTGAGTACAGTACAGGGAAGAGAAACACCAGTGGTGTGTGGTGCACGCGCCGTTGAGCCGAATTGGGAACCAGAGTCCACGGCGGGTCGGGGTTCGATTCCCCGTTGGTGTGTGGCTTCGACGCATGGCTTTTTGCGAGGAAAAGCAAAAGCAGACAAACTTTGAGGTGCGTCTTGCTGGGGAGTTGATCGGAAGGACGGAAGAGGGCACCTAACTGCAGGCGGCGACGACCAGCTTAAGATGTATTACCATTCAGCATTGCTCAGTACTCATGTTGTGCTGCAGAGGAGAACACCAGTGGTGTGTGGTACACGCGCCGGGCTAATTCCCCAAGATCATGAAATTCCCACGGCGAGTCGGGGTTCGATTCCCCGCTGGTGTATGGGAGCGACGTTGATACAGAGTCTTTTGTTCGAGGGGACTGTATTTTTATCGTAGCGTCCATTGGCGCTAATCTCGAGAACGGTGAGAGCCCAGAATAGATTCCGCAGTTGAGGCAAGGCAGATTGATGACCGCACGGCGGCGTCAGACTAGATTAAAGAATACACCGGACGGCGAGAAGCGGGTATGCGGTGCGAGCGTGGGTTCAGCTTGGAGCTGGGCGTGCGTGGCAGGGTCGATGAACTGCTGTTGAACTGCTGTTGAACATCGAATGTCGAACATTGACGAGCGGCGATGAAATGCGCGGGATTGTCTCAACATCGATCGACCGGGGGCGGGTGCAGTGGGAGGAGGTGAAATATAGGACAAGGAAAGATGTCGTCACTGAGAGTCCGCAAAGAGGCGTGTTACGCGATGGAGCAGGCATGAATGACTCAGCATCGTGTCGTAATACTTTTTGGGTTTCTCTCGGTCCAAGCGTCGAATTAGGCTCATTTCAGCCCCTCTCGTGTACTCGACGTGAAGTCTGAAGCTCAGACCACGGACACGAGAGAGCGACGAATAGGCAACACTATCTACAAGGTGGCCACAAAGGTAGGCATGATGGACCGTCCGCGCCCCAGCTCCGTCATGCAGCAGCAGCAGCCACACACCCGCACCCAGTCGTCTTTCCACCTCCGCGCAAGCAAGCTCTTCCACAAGGTCTTTTCCGGCCGTGCCCCGCAGCAGGACCCGTGCGTCGCCGTCGCCATGCCCAATTTAATTTAATTTCCAATTTGCTGCAGCAGTCCGTACATGCGCCGCACCGCGTACTCCATGGACGCATCCGCCGCCGCCGCCGGCGCGAAGCCGTACATGTCCACCCCCATGCTCGGGCTTGGGCTCGGGCTCACGGACGCGCGGGGGGAGGACCCAGAGAGCGACGGGAGCGACAGCCCCGCGAGCGAGCAGCACCTTATCGCGCGCCGGAGCGAGGGCAACATCGGCGCCGCACGCCCGCCCCCGCCCTCGCGCGCCCCGCCGCCGCCGCCTCGACTCGCCACGACGAATCCGGCGCTGAATTTCACCCCGGCGACGCCGATATCGCCGATGGAGCCCGCACCGCTGCCCCTGCGCCGCACGCGGTCGCAGACGGCGGGCGAGGGGCGCAACTGGTCGCGGCCGAGTAGTGTTCATGAGGGGACTCCCGCTCCTACAGTAGCCACTGATGCGGATACCGACCCCGACCCCGACCCGTCCCCCACACCCTCCACCATCTACGCGACCGCGCCGTCCTCTGTCCTCTCCGTGGCGTCGACCGCGACTGTGCTGCCGCCGAATTCCCATACCCATACCCATGCCCATGCCCATACCCATACCCATTCAAATCCAAATTCGAATTCGACTGCGTCACATACGGCTATGTCGATAAATTTAAATACCGGTGCCACTCCCTCTTCACATTCCCATCCGCATCCGCATCCGCATCCAAATACCCCCCCCTTCCCCATCTCCATTGACGAGCGCGAGTGCATCGTCCGCCTTCTCCGCGACCTCCTCCTACGCATCCGCCTTCTCCTTCTCCTCCGCCGCCTCGGGGTCCGGGTCCGGGTCGACTATGACGCTGACGATGGGCCTGCCCGCGCTGCCCCGCAGCGGGGCACAGAGTAGCGGGCTGCCCGCGACGAGCGCGAACGACGCGCAGTGGACAACGTATCCCGCGACGAGTACGAGTACGAGCGGGGACGCGTGGGTGTACCCCGCGGGCACGGGCCCGGGCACACGCCCCCCCGGCGCGGCGCGCGCGGCGGACCCGCATGCGTATTCGCCTGTCGCTGTCTCGCCGTCCTCTTCCTTCGCTTCGTCGGCGCCACCTTCAGCCTCTACATTCTCGCTCTCGAGCTCGGGCTCGAGCGCACCGTCCGTCCCTGTGCCCGCGTCTTTGGTGCCCGGCGGCGCGTTCGCGTCCTCGTCCGCATCGAGACCAGGCCCAGCGAGCCCGAGCCCGAACCCGAGATCTGGCTCTGGTCCCCGGGGCCTTCCCCCCACGCGCAGACTCGTTCGCACTCGGCCTTGGCCGGCCCTCTGCGTCTGCGTCGTCCCCGAGCTCGTCTGCGCCTGCACCCCCGAACCGAAGGACCACATCCAGCTCGGGGGCTCGTCATCGTAAGAGTTCAATTTGATCAAGCGGTAATGCTCTGAATGCTCCGACTCAGGCTTGTTGCGTGATAGACGCGGAAGCCAAGGACAGAAACTGTGGAATTCGTTTCGTCTTGTTCGGGATAAAGGTTTCCCGATTACACACCATCCTATCGAAGAATTGAAGGTATGATCCAATTTACCTTTCCTCGTGTTTGTCTATTCATTGGCAGTAGCTGAGCAGACTATTTAAACACGGTTTTGATAATCCAGGTTTATTCCATCCACAGGATTCGAATAATGGGCATTTAGGTTCGTGTTCATCCCTGCTATGTTGATCGGGCGGCTGAGAATCCTATCTCCTCGCTCGTCTCTGTTTTGGTTTAAACAGCTGTTTGGATAAACCATCGTTCAATCGATCATTGTGTGTACTTCGAGCATATTGACCACTGTCCTGATTTGTTGATCCACTCAAGCCCTTTTCTTTGTCCGCCGCCAATACACGGTGAGCTCGTGCTGATTTGAATGCAGTTTTGATAATCCAGGTTTATTCCGTTCACAGGATTCGAATAATGGGCTTTTGGGTTCGTGTTCATTCCTACTGCGTTAATTGGGCAGCTGAGAATCCTATCTCCTCGCTCGTCTCTGTTTTGGTTTAAACTGCTGTTCGGATAAACTATGGTTAAATCGATCATTGTTTCTACTTCGAGCACGAACAACAACATTAGTGCTGTGGCTTAGTGTTTAAATAAGCATTGATTAAGTGGGATTATACATTGAGACGCAACTGGCTTAAACAAACTTCATATGGTTACTGCTGGTGTATGCGCGACAGATTGACCCTCTTGGTTGAAAAAGCTGAGCCGGTATGTATTTTTGTCATTGCGTACATCCTCGGTATCTTCTTTCAAAGGTGAACAAATGACGGCTGTTATGGTCACTGAGGAATTCTATTGAATTCAACTATGGGATCGGACAACAACTTGGTAGTATTGAAGATGTTGAATAAGTGAGCGCAAGCTTAACAATGAAATCTCCCGGAACTTCACTCCACACAGTTGGTTGACCTAGGATAGCCAGGTTCAAATAAAGCTGTAGAAAGCATTGATTATGTATGGTACACCCGCCGGCTCATTAAGAAATTGGTCCATCTGGCTGGCCGCGGCGGATGGGGGTTCAATCCCCCCCCCCCCCAGTGCACTGTGCATGTTTGCATCGACTGCTTTTTCTTTTCTATTTTTTCTTTTTCAATTCGATTCCCGTTGGGCTAAGATTGGGCTGGGTTGTGAGGGAAATTGGATTTGATTAGAGACAAGGAGGGGCGTGAAGAAGTATGTATACAGGTTCACTCGCTCTCACTCTGTGAGACAGGGCATTGCGGATCCCGGGGGCAGTTGAAGAAAAAGAAAACACCGAGACTGTACCCAGTGAGATGTTGTAGAGGAGAAGAGAAGACACCAGAGTGTGTGGTACACGCGCCGGCCAATTCCATGAGGAGAAGAAATATCACGGCGAGTCGGGGTTCGATTCCCCGCTGGTGTATATATGAGGGTGAAGGCAGTTGTTTTGGTTCGAGGGAATGAAAACGCTGAGCTAGCATGTATTTACCATTTTATTGTAGTGTCCATTGGCAGCTAATCTTGGGGGCTGTGGTGAACATGTTGAATTGGAAGTAAGTGAGCGCAAGCTTGAAATCTCCCGGGACTTCTCAGATTAATTGGTTGATCTAGCCCGGTTCAAAAAGAGTTATAGAAAGCACTGGTTGTGTATAGTACCCCCGCCGGCTCATTTCACTACTACCCCCATCTTGGCCACAGCGGATCGGGGTCCGATTCCTCGCCAGTGCATATAGCGACGGCAGCTTTTTTCAATTCGATTCCCCGGGGCTGTTTGGTTGGTTTGGTTTAACTTTTGGTTGGGAGAAAATGGGCTTAATTTGATTTGGAGAGAGCACGAGTAAGTATATGGAGTATCAACTCCCCTGAACTGATTCACCTCACCGCACCTAGCTGGGTTTGGATAAAGCTGTAAAAAGCACTGGTCGTGTATGGTGGCTCATTGTCAACGATCACGGCCCATTTTGGCTGCGGCAGATTGGGGTTCGATTCCCCGCTGGTGTGTAGCCTCGACACATGGCTTTTTGCGAGGAAAAGCCAAAGCAAACAAACTTTGAGGTGCGTCTTGCTGCGGAGTTGATCGGAAGGACGGAAGAGGGTACCTAGCTGCAGGCGGCGACGACCAGCTTAAGATGTATTACCATTCAGCATTGCTCGGTACTCATTGAGACGTTGTTGTGTTGCAGAGGAGAAGAACATCAGTGGTGTGTGGTACACGCGCCGGGCTAATTTTCTAAGATCATAAAATTACCACGGCGAGTCAGGGTTCGATTCCCCGCTGGTGTATATATTTGGGAGAAGGTTTTTTTGGTTCGAGGGAGTGAAAAAAAGCTTCCGGTGGTATGGATTTTTATCGTCCTAACAGGCTAATCACAAGAGCTACGTCGGCGAACATGTTGAATTCGAAGTAAGCTTTACCAAAGACGTACTTACATGGAATTGACTTGACTCCGAGTCACGGTGAGGTTCAAATAAAGCTGTAGAAAGTAACTGGTTGTGTATGGTACACCTGCCGGCTCGTTTAGGGCTGTTCTCATCTTGTCCGCGGTGGATCGGGGTTCGATTCCCCGTCAGTGTACTTACTTGTGTAGCCTGCGGCCTTTTCTTTTCGTGTTTTTAAAACTCAATTCCCGGTTTGGTTGGTTTGGTTTATTTAACTGGGGAGAAAGTGGGCTCAATTTGATTTGGAGACAAGGGTTGATTTGTGCAAGTGAAGTACTTATACAGAGCATCAACTCAACTCCCCTGAACTGACTCACCTCACCGCACCTGGCTAGGTTCAAATAAGAGGTGTAGAAAGCACTGGTTGTGTATGGTACACCCGCTGGTTCACTAGCCGTTATCCAGAGTGGCTGCGGCGGATCGGGGTTCAATTCCCCACCAGCGCATCCTGCATACTTGCATTCACCCTTTTAATTTTTTTCTCCCTGATCCGAGTCCCCAGTTCAAGATTGGACCGAAATGCGAGGAAATTGGATTTGATTTGATTTGAAGACAAGGATTTGTGCGAGTAAGTAATACGGAGTATCGACTCTCTTGAACTGACTCACCTCACTGCACCTGGCTAGGTTCAAATAAGAGGTTTAGAAAGCACTGGTTGTGTATGGTACACCCGCTGGCTCATTCAGCTATGAACATGTTCGGCCGCAGCGGATCGGGGTTCGATCCCCCGCCAGTGTACATATTTGTGGCGGCTGCGCCTTTTTCTTTTCGTGTTTTTAAAACTCAATTCCCAGTTTGGTTAGTTTGGTTCAACTTTGGATGAAAATGGGCTCAATTTGGTTGGGTGACAAGGATTTAATTTGTGCAAGTAAAGTATACGGAGCATCAAATCAACTCCCCTGAACCGACCCACCCCACTGTGCCTGGCTACATAGGTTCAAATAAAGCTGTAGAAGCACTGGTTGTGTATGATACACCCGCTGGCTCATTAAATAATGTTCCTCGTCTGAATCTTGGCCACAGCGGATCGGGGTTTGATTCCCCGCCAGTGTATTGTTGTGCAAGCGGCATTTTTTTGTCGTGTTTTTAAAACTCAATTCCCGGTTGGGCTTGGGTTGGTTTAACTGGGTTGGGTTGGGAGACTAAAATGGGCTCAGTTTGATTTGGAGACAAGTATCTGTGCGAGTAAAGTATACAGGGTATCGGCTCCCCTGAACCGAATCACCTCACCACGACTGGCTAGGTTAGGTTCAAATAAGAGGTGTAGAAAGCACTGGTTGTGTGTGGTACACCTGCCGGCTCATTTGAGAGTTGTTCTTATCCTGTCCGCGGTGGATCGGGGTTTGATTCCCCGCCAGTGCATGCCGTAGTCAGGAAGAGAAACACCAGTGTGTGTGGTACACGCGCCGTTAAACCGAATTGGGAACCAGAGTCTACGGCGGGTCGGGGTTCGATTCCCCGCTGGTGTGTGGGGCCGATCAGAGATGTTTTTTGCGAGACGAGAAAAAGCAAAAGCAAACAAGGATCGAGGACGTACATAGCTGCAGGCGGCGTAGATGATTGACAACCGGCCAGCTCAAGATATTACTATATTACCCATTCAGAACTCACTCAGTGGGATGTTGCAGAGGAGAAGAGAAACACCAGTGGTGTGTGGTACACGCGCCGGCTAATTCTGCAAGATCATGAAATTACCACGGCGAGTCGGGGTTCGATTCCCCGCTGGTGTATGTAGTCTTTTGTTCGAGGGAACGGCCGGCATATACTGTATTTTTATCGCAGCGTCCAGCCGGCACAGGCTGAGTGAGGACAGTACAGGGAAGAGAAGACACCAGTGGTGTATAGTACATGCACCGGCGAATTAGGTACCATGGTCCCATGAGAGTCTATGGCGGGTCGGGGTTTGATTCCCCGCTGGTGTGTGCATCGGGATCTGAATGTTTTTTGCGAGACGAGAAAAAGCAACCGGCCAAACTTTGAAATGGATCGAGGACGTAGCTGCAGGCGGCGTAGATTATTGACAACTGGCCATCGCTCATTTAGAACTCACTCAGTGGGATGTTGCAGAGGAGAAGAGAAGAGAAACACCAGTGGTGTGTGGTACACACGCTCACCGAATTGGGAACCAGAGTCTACGGTGGGTCGGGGTTCGATTCCCTGCTGGTGTGTAGCCTCGACGCATGGTTTTTTGCGAGAAAAAGCAAAAGCAGACAAACTTTGAGGTGCGTCTCGCTGGGGAGTTGATCGGAAGGATGGAAGAGGGTACCTAGCTGCAGGCGGCGATGACCAGCTTAAGATGTATTACCATTCAGCATTGCTCAGTACTCATTGAGATGTTGTTGTGTTGCAGAAGAACACCAGTGGTGTGTGGTACACACGCCGGGCTAATTCGCAAAAGATCATGAAATTACCACAGCGAGTCAGGGTTTGATTCCCTGCTGGTGTATATATGAGGTGAAGTCAGTTTTTTTGGTTTGAAAAAAGCTCTCGGTGGTATGCATTTTTATCATCCTAACAGGCTAATCACGAGAGCTACTAGTAGCGAACATGTTGAATTGGAAGTAAGCTTTAGCAAAGACGTATTTACACAGAATTGACTTGACTCCGAGTCACGGTGAGGTTCAAATAAAGCTGTAGAAAGCACTGGTTGTGTATGGTACACCTGCCGGCTCGTTTAGAGTTGTTCTCATCTTGTCCGCGGTTGATCGGGGTTCGATTCCCCGCCAATGTATTGGTGGAAACTTGCATTCACCCCTTTTTTTTCTCTCCCCGATCCGAGTCCCCAGTTCAAGGTTGGGTTGGAACTTGGATCAATATATGAGGAAATTGTATTTGATTTGATTTGTTGATTTGAAGACAAGGATTGGTGCAAGTAAGTATACAGAGGATCGACTCTCTTGAACTGACTGACTCCGAGTCACCAGGTTCAAATAAAGCTGTAGGAAGCACTGGTTGTGTATGGTACACCTGCCGGCTCGTTTAGAGTTGTTCTCATCTTGTCTGCGGTTGATCGGGGTTCGATTCCCCGCCAGTGTATTGGTGGAAACTTGCATTCACCCCTTTTTTTTCTCTCCCCGATCCGAGTCCCCGGTTCAAGGTTGGGTTGGATCGAGATACTTATGAGGAAATTGTATTTGATTCGATTTTTTGATTTGAAGACAAGGATTTGTGCAAGTAAGTATACAGAGGATCGACTCTCTTGAACTGACTGACTCCGAGTCACCAGGTTCAAATAACGCTGTAGGAAGCACTGGTTGTGTATGGTACACCTGCTGGCTCATTCACCTATGAACATCTTTGGCCGCAGTGGATCGGGGTTTGATCCCCCGCCAGTGTACATATTTGTGGAGGCTGCGCCTTTTTCTTTTTGTGTTTTTAAAACTCAATTCCCAGTTTGGTTCAATGGTTTGGTTTAATTGGGTTGGGTGGGAGATTCAAAATATTAATGGGCTCAATTTGATTTGGAGACAAGGATTTAATTTGTGCAAGTAAAGTATACAGAGCATCAACTCGACTTGCCTGGACCAACTCACCTCACCGCACCTGGCCAGGTGAAAATAAAGCTATAGAAAGCACTGGTTGTGTATGGTACACCCACCGGCTCATTGTGGATAATCTGGACCACTGTTGGCTGCGGCGGATTGGGGTTCGATTCCCCCCCAGTGCATGCTGTAGTGTGCTTTGTTCTTTTTATTTTTTTAAAACTCGATTACCGGTTTGGTTGGGTTGGTTTTACTAGGGTGGAAATGGGCTCAATTTGATTTGGAGACAAGGATTTGTGCAAGTAAAGTATACAGAGTATCAACTCCCCTGAACTGACTGACTCCTCCAAGTCACCTCACCTGGCTAGGTTAGGTTCCAATAAAGCTGTAGAAAGCACTGGTTGTGTATGGAACACCTGCCGGCTCATTTATTCATCGTTATAATCTTGTCCGCAGTAGATCGGGGTTCGATTCCCCGCCAGAGTACATACTTGTTCCCATAGGCTGCAGCCTTTTCTTTTCGTGTTTTTAAAACTCAATTCCCGGTTTGGTTGGTTTCGTTTAACTGGGGAGAAAATGGGCTCAATTTGGTTGGGAGACAAAACTTTGTGCAAAGGAAAGTATATGGAGTATTGGCCCCCCTGAACTGACTTGCCTCCAAGTCATCTCACCTCATCTGGCCAGGTTCAAATAAAGCTATAGAAAGTACTGGTTGTGTATGGTACACCTGCCGACTCATTTGACCGTCCGCACACTTTGGCTGCGGCGGATCGGGGTTCGATCCCCCGCCAGTGTACATATTTCTGGAGGCTGCGCCTTTTTCTTTTCATTTTTTAAAACTTGATTCCCGGTTTGGTTCAATGGTTTGGTTTAATTGGGTTGGGTGGGAGACTCAAAATATTAATGGGCTCAATTTGATTTGGAGACAAGGATTTGTGCTAGTAAAGTATACAGAGCATCAACTCAACTCCCCTGAACCGACTCACCCCACCGTGCCTGGCTAGGTTCAAATAAGAGGTGTAGGAAGCACTGGTTGTGTATGGTACACCCGCTGGTTCACTTCGGTATGCCCAGTTCGGCTGTGGCGGATCGGGGTTCGATTCCCTGCCAGTGTACTTATTTGCGTCAGATTTTCCTTTGCTGCAGATTTTTCTTTTCGTGTTTTTAAAACTCGATTCCCGGTTTGGTTGGTTTGGTTTAACTGGGTTGGGTTGGGAGAAAATGGGCTCAATTTGATTTGGAGACAAGACCTTATGCAAGTAAAGTGTACAGAGTATCAACTCCCCTGAACCGACTCACCTCATCTGGCTAGGTTCCAATATATTAAGAGGTGGAGAACGCACTGGTTGTGTGTGGTACACCCGCCGGCTCATTGGCGTTGTTCCTCATCTTGGCCACAGCAGATCGGGGTTCGATTCCCCACCAGCGCATTTGTGCAAACATTCACCCTTTTAATTTTATTCTCCCCGATTCGAGTTCCAGGTTCAAGGTTGGACCGAGATGTGAGGAGGAAATTTGATTTGATTTGATTTGATTTGAAGACAAGGGTTTGTGCGAGTAAGTATATGGAGTATCGACTCTCTTGAACTGACTGACTCCGAGTCACCAGGTTCAAATAAAGCTGCAGAGAGCGCTGGTTGTGTATGGTACACCCGCCGGCTCACTGGCAACGCAGTAACGAGTCAGTCTGGCCGCGGCGGATCGGGGTTCGATTCCCTGCCAGTGCACTATGCACCTTTCTTTTCAATTTTTTTTTTCAATCTCATCCCGTTGGGCTGAGATTGGGCGGGGTTGTGAGGAAAATTAGATTTGATTTAGAGACAAGAGCGCGAGTAAGGAGTTGGAGCCGGTAAAGGCAAGGCAAGGGAAGGGAAGGCAATACATGTGACATTGGCCAACCCAGTCTAAGTGAGTATAGTACAGGGAAGAGAAACACCAGTGGCGTGTGGTACACGCTCCGCCTAATTTGAACAGTCTCATCCTGACATTACTACGGCGGATCGGGGTTCGGAAATGGGTTCAATTTGATTTGGAGACAAGGATTTGTGCAAGTAAAGTATACAGAGTATTGCCCCCCCTGAACTGACTTGCCTCCGAGTCATCTCACCTCATCTGGCCAGGTTCAAATAAGAGGTGGAGAACGCACTGGTCATGTATGGTACACCTGCCGGCTCGTTTTATAGGGCTATTCTCATCTTGTCCGCGGTGGATCGGGGTTCGATTCCCCGCCAGTGTACTGATCTGCGTAGGGTGCAGCTTTTTCTTTTCATGTTTTTGAAACTCAATTCCCACTTTGGTTCAATGGTTTGGTTTAACTTTGGATGAAAATGGGTTTGATTTGGTTGGGAGACAAGACTTTGTCCAGGTAAAGTACAGAGTATCAGCTCCCCTGGTCCGACTCACCTCACCGCGCCTGGCTAGGTGGAGTTCCAATAAAGCTGTAGAAAGCACTGGTCGTGTATGGTACACCTGCCGGCTCATTTTGGCATTGTTCTCATCCTGTCCGCGGTGGATCGGGGTTCGATTCCCCACCAGTGCATTTGTGCAAACTTGGACTCGCCCTTTTAACTTTTTTCTCCCCGATCCGAGTCCCCGGTTCGAGGTTGGACCAAGATGTGAGGAGATTGGATTTGATTTGATTTGAAGACAATTAAAGGATTTGTGCGAGTAAGTATACGGAGCATCAACTCCCTTGAACTGACTGACTCTGAGTCACCTCACCTCATCTGGCCAGGTTCAAATAAAGCTATAGAAAGCACTGGTTGTGTATGGTACACCCGCTGGTTCACTAACCGTTATCCAGAGTGGCTGCAGCGGATCGGGGTTTGATTCCCCGCCAGTGTATTGCACACTTGCATTCGCCCTTTTAATTTTTTTCTCCCCGATCCGAGTCTCCGGCTCAAGGTTGGAGATGTGAGGAAATTGGATTTGATTTGAACTTCAAGACAAGGATTTGTGTGAGTAAGTATACAGAGCATCAAATCCTCTGAACTGACTGAACCGACCCACCCCACCACACCTGGCTAGGTTCAAATAAAGCTGTAGAAAGTACTGGTTGTGTATGGTACACCTGCCGGCTCGTTTGATAGGGCTATTCTCATCTTGTCCGCGGTGGATCGGGGTTCGATTCCCCGCCAGTGTACTTATCTGTGTCGGAAGCTTTTTCTTTTCGTGTTTTTAAAGCTCAACTCCCAGTTTGGTTCAATGGTTTGGTTAGCTTTGGATGAAAATGGGTTGGGAGACAAAACTTTGTGCAAGGAAAGTATATGGAGTATTGGCCCCCCTGAACTGACTTGCCTCCGAGTCATCTCACCTCATCTGGCCAGGTTCAAATAAAGCTGTAGGAAGCACTGGTTGTGTATGGTACACCCGCTGGTTCATTTAACCGTCATCCAGAGTGGCTGCGGCGGATCGGGGTTCGATTCCCCGCCAGTGCATTTGTGCAAACTTGGACTCGCCCTTTTAATTTTTTTCTCCCCGATCCGAGTCCCCGGTTCGAGGTTGGACCAAGATGTGAGGAGATTGGATTTGATTTGATTCGAACTTGAAGACAAGGATGTGCGAGTAAGTATACAGAGTATCGACTCCCCTGAACTGACTTGCCTCCGAGTCATCTCACCTCATCTGGCCAGGTTCAAATAAGAGGTGGAGAACGCACTGGTCGTGTATGGTACACCCGCTGGTTCACTAGGTGGTATTCTAGCTTGACTGCGGCGGATCAGGGTTCGATTCCCTGCCAGTGCACTGTACGGGTTGTATTGACTGCTTTTTCTTTCCAATTTTTTTAATTTCCCAATCTCATCCTGTTTGGCTTGGGTTGTGAGGAAAATTGGATTTGATTTAGAGACAAGAGCACGAGTGAGGAGTTGGAGCAGGTAAAGGCAAGGCAAGGCAATACATGTAACATCGGCCGGCCCAGTCTAAGTGAGTACAGTACAGGGAAGAGAAACACCAGTGGTGTGTGGTGCACGCGCCGTTGAGCCGAATTGGGAACCAGAGTCCACGGCGGGTCGGGGTTCGATTCCCCGTTGGTGTGTGGCTTCGACGCATGGCTTTTTGCGAGGAAAAGCAAAAGCAGACAAACTTTGAGGTGCGTCTTGCTGGGGAGTTGATCGGAAGGACGGAAGAGGGCACCTAACTGCAGGCGGCGACGACCAGCTTAAGATGTATTACCATTCAGCATTGCTCAGTACTCATGTTGTGCTGCAGAGGAGAACACCAGTGGTGTGTGGTACACGCGCCGGGCTAATTCCCCAAGATCATGAAATTCCCACGGCGAGTCGGGGTTCGATTCCCCGCTGGTGTATGGGAGCGACGTTGATACAGAGTCTTTTGTTCGAGGGGACTGTATTTTTATCGTAGCGTCCATTGGCGCTAATCTCGAGAACGGTGAGAGCCCAGAATAGATTCCGCAGTTGAGGCAAGGCAGATTGATGACCGCACGGCGGCGTCAGACTAGATTAAAGAATACACCGGACGGCGAGAAGCGGGTATGCGGTGCGAGCGTGGGTTCAGCTTGGAGCTGGGCGTGCGTGGCAGGGTCGATGAACTGCTGTTGAACTGCTGTTGAACATCGAATGTCGAACATTGACGAGCGGCGATGAAATGCGCGGGATTGTCTCAACATCGATCGACCGGGTGCATTGGCCATAGGAGGAGGAGACAAGGAAAGATGTCGTCACTGAGAGTCCGCAAAGAGCCGTGTTACGCGATGGAGCAGGCTTGAATGACTCAGCATCGTGTTGTAATACTTTTTGAGTTTCTCTCGGTCCAAGCGTCGAATTAGGCTCATTTCAGCCCCTCTCGTGTACTCGACGTGCAATCTGAAGCTAGGCGTTCAGACCACGGACACGAGAGAGCGACACTCGCATTCCTATCTACAAGGTGGCACAAAGGTTAGGCATGATGGACCGTCCGCGCCCCAGCTCCACCATGCAGCAGCAGCAGCCACACACCCGCACCCAGTCCTCTTTCCACCTCCGCGCAAGCAAGCTCTTCCACAAGGTCTTTTCCGGCCGTGCCCCGCAGCAGGACCCGTGCGTCGCCGTCGCCATGCCCAATTTAATTTAATTTCCAATTTGCTGCAGTGGTCCGTACATGCGCCGCACCGCGTACTCCATGGACGCATCCGCCGCCGCCGCCGCCGCCGGCGCGAAGCCGTACATGTCCACCCCCATGCTCGGGCTCGGGCTCGGGCTCACCGACGCGCGGGGGGAGGACCCAGAGAGCGACGGGAGCGACAGCCCCGCGAGCGAGCAGCAGCTTATCGCGCGCCGGAGCGAGGGCAACATCAGCGCCGCACGCCCGCCCCCGCCCTCGCGCGCCCCGCCGCCGCCCCCTCGCCTCGCCACGGCGAATCCGGCGCTGAATTTCACCCCGGCGACGCCGATATCGCCGATGGAGCCCGCACCGCTGCCCCTGCGCCGCACGCGGTCGCAGACGGCGGGCGAGGGGCGCAACTGGTCGCGGCCGAGTAGTGTTCGTGAGGGGACTCCCACTCCTACAGTAGCCGCTGATGCGGATACCGACGCCGACCCGTCCCCCACACCCTCCACCATCTACGCGACCGCGCCGTCCTCTGTGCTCTCCGTGGCGTCGACCGCGACTGTGCTGCCGCCGAATTCTCATACCCATACTCATACCCATGCCCATGCCCATACCCATTCAAATCCAAATTCGAATTCGACTGCGTCACATACGGCTATGTCGATAAATTTAAATGCCGATCCCACTCCCTCTTCCCATCCCCATCCGCATCCACATCCAAATACCCATACCCCCTCGTCTTCCGCATCGACGAGCGCGAGTGCATCGTCCGCCTTCTCCGCGACTTCCTCGTACGCATCCGCCTTCTCCTTCTCCTCCGCCGCCTCGGGGTCCGGGTCCGGGTCGACTATGACGCTGACGATGGGCCTGCCCGCGCTACCGCATATAAGTGGGCTGCCCACGACGGGCGCCAGCGCGAGCGACGCGCAGTGGACGAGTACGAGCGGGGACGCGTGGGTGTACCCCGCGGGCACGGGCCCGGGCACACGCCCCCCCGGCGCGGCGCGCGCGGCGGACCCGCATGCGTATTCGCCCGTCTCTGGCTCGCCGTCCTCTTCCTTCGCTTCGTCGCCGCCCTCGAGCTCGAGCGCACCTTCCGTCCCTGTCCCCGCGTCGCTGGTCCCCGCGTCGTTGCTCCCCGGGGGCGGGAGACGCTCGGACTCGTTCGCACTCGGCCTTGGTCTTGGTCTTGGCCGGCCCTCTACGTCTGCGTCTGCGCCGTCCCCGAGCTCGTCTGCGCCTGCGCCTGCGCCCCCGCCCCCGAGTTCGTTCGCCCGGCCCCGGGCACGTGGCGTTGGGATTGGGCGCTCGCACGACGGAAACCAATTTAACGAATTTAACGTGAACGGAAACGAATTTAACGAACGGCGCGCGTCCGTCGCGTCGTTCGCGAGCGGGACGAGCGGGGCGAGTGTGGAGTCGTGGGCGACGGCGTTGGCGGGGGAGGAGGGGGAGGAGGATGACGCGTCGCTGCGGGGGGATGTGGGTGTAGGTGTAGGTGGGGAGGGGGGTGGGATGGGAGAGGGAGAAGGAGAAGGGGCGGGCGGATACGTTGCGCGGCAGCGAGACGCCGCGGAGGGGGAAGAGGGAAGGGGATGGGGATGGGGATGGGGAAGGGGGGCTGGAAAGGGCGGATACGGTGCGCGCGTCTGCGTCCGCGTCCACGCCCGCAGCGGCTGCAGCGTCCGCATTCGCGTCGGATAGGAGTGTGCGTACGGGTACGGGTGCGGAGGCGCCCCGTTTCTCAGGTGCTGGTGCGTCCCTTCCCTTCGCATATCTATCCACTATCGACTATCCGCTATCGACTATCTCCGTCCCTACTTGTTTTGTTGCATTTTTCGTTTATTCCGAGGAGTGCTGACAGACATAAAACCAGGCCCTCCAGCACCCGCCGCGACAACCGAACATGGCTCGGGGAGGGAGCGGTCGGATACGGTGCGCGCGCCGGCGTCCGCCGCGGCCTCCACGTCCGCGTCCGCCCCATCCAATTCGAGCTCAAGTGCCAGTGCAAGTTCAAGTTCAAGTACGATTTTTGCAATCACGACACACACACCCGCCTTGGCCTCCTCGCCCGCCCCGTCCGCGCCGACACCCACCTTGCCCTCGCCCACCTCATCCACCTCGCCCACCTCGCCCACCTCGCCCACCCGCACATCCCCGACCTCCCCCTCACGCACCCCCGCGCGCGCCGCGACCCTCCCGCCGCTCGTCACCTCCCCGCTCGCGCTGCCGCCCCTGCTCCCCGCCGCGCTCGTCCCCGCCGCGCCCGGCGCCGGCGCGAACAAGGCGGTGGTGTCGCATGCACATACACATACGAACTTCAACAGCGGAAGCACGAATGCGAATCTGAATGCGAATACGAATGCGGACACACACAACGGCGGCAGCACGCTCACGCCCGGCTCTCTTACCCCCGGGACGAACGGCAGCGGTAGCGGCGCCGGCGATGGCGATGTCCCGCCGTGGGGCCCGAATGGGCTTGCGCTCGGGTCGGGGTCGGGGTCGGCAACACAGACGACTTCCTTCCACCCGCGCGCGCGCACGGCGTCGGCGGGGTACTCGTACACGCCTGTGTCGCCGGCGGTGGGTAGGGGGGCGGGAGGTTTTCTGGTGCGTTCTTTTTTGAGTTTACTTGCATACATTCTTCCCTCCCCTTCCCTCCCTCGAGTTTTTTTTTTTAACCGGAGTTTACTGACACAACGCGCCAGGCCTCGCCGCAACCGGCACCCTCCCAAGCCGCCGCCCGCCCAGCATCCCGATGTCGCTCAACGGGCGGTACAGCATGTCGTTCAACGCCGCGGGGCAGAGCCCGGGCGGGTCGGGGTTGGGGCCAGGCATGATCGGAAACGGCGCCGGGGCGAACGAGGTGGGGCGCCTGAGCCCGAGCATCATCAGCCCGGTGTGGCAGCGCCTGCCCGCGTTCCCTGCGCTGCCGGATTTGTCCGCCCCGGTGCTCCCCGCCGCAAGTGGGAGTGGTAGTGCGGGTGGTGCAGTTGCAAGTGGAAGTGGGAGTGGTGGGAGTGGGAGTGGGGGTGGGGGGCAGGGGAGTGTTGGGAGGCGCTCGAGCGTGATATTTGGGCCGCATGGAAGGGAGGCGAGCCGGAGTGTGGTGCGGAGTATGCCGGCGCTGGCGATGGAGGGGGCGGGGGCGGTGGAGGTTGCTGCGGGGGAGAGCGATGAGGAGGATGGGGAGGGGGAGGGGGACATGGATATGGATGGGGACGAGCAGGCGCAAGATGGGGAGGACGACGATGCAGGTAGGGAAAGCAGAGACGGCCAGTCGCCGTTCGTCCCGCTGGCGCCGCCGTCGCTTTCGCTCGATATTGCGGGGATGCTCGGCAGGGACAAGAAGGGGAAGGGCAGGGCGCGCGCCGCCACGGTCGATGAATCCGGGACGACGCGTGCGATACACGCGCAGCCGCTCCGCCAGCAGGTCTCGCAGGGCAGCAGCGTCAGCAAGACGCCGACCGCGCACCCTGCGTGGACGGACTACTTCTCGGTGCGCACGCCGACGAGCGAGGGCGGGCGCACGCCGCGCATGCAGACGATGCCGGTGTCGCCTGGGGTGCGCGCGGTGCCGATGCCGCCGCTGCCTGCGCCGGAGCGGCCGGGGATGTACAAGCACGCGTCGCGGAGTATGGTGGATATCCTGCAGACGCCGATTTCTGTGGCCGACCCCGAGGACGACGAGGTCGAGCCGGTGGATGTGATTTCTGGGAAGGGCAAGGGGAAGGAGCCATCGGACGCACAGCGCGGGGAGGCGCCGGCGTACGATGGCCCGCTGCAGCGCGCGGGCACCGTCAAGCGCCGCCGCTCGATGCCGGAGATCATGGCTGCGCCCCCGCCGTACACCATGCCGCTCTTCACCTCGCCGTTCTTCAACCTCGGCGCCAAGACCGACGGGCACCCGCTCGCCCAGGCGCGCATTGTGCCGCGCGACGACGAGGGGCGCGAGGTGCTGCCGAAGTACAGCAACGAGATCTTGCTGAGGGGCGTGATGCCGCGGAAGATGGAGTTTAGCGCGCCGGGGGTGCAGGCGCGGGATCGGAAGTGGCGGAGGGTGGTGTGCGAGCTGGAGGGGACGGTGTTTCGGGTTTATCGGTGTGCTGGGGAGGGGTGGTGGGAGCGGCGCGTGGGGGTCGGGGATGCGGCGGCGGCGAGTGCGGTGACGAGTGCGGCGGCGGCGGTGAAGGCACGGGAGGCGGCGGCGGCGGCGAAGGAGGGGCAGGCGGTGAATAAGATTGCGGGAGAGGAAGGGCGGATACCGGTAATTGAGGGCGGGGAGGGCGAGGGGACGACAGAGGTGGTCGTGCCGCCGCGGTCGAGTATGTCGTCTGCGCGCAGCCGCGCGTCGTCGATCGCCACGACACCACCCTCGCCTTCGTCTTCGCCGACAGAGAGCAACAGGGACGCCGCCTCGATGGCATCATCCAGCGCCAGCCGATCGCGCTTGAACCTCGGTCTTAGCCTGCTCAAACCGCGCTCGCACGGGCGGTCTAAGAGCGACCTGCCGAACCCACCTAAAAGCCCGAATTCGCCGCCCCGGGCGTCGCTGTCCATCCCGCGGCCGTCGTTTGGCGGGAGCTCGGGCAGCAGTGGGAGTGGGAGTGCAGGCCCGAGTACGCTCGGTGCGGCGCTTAGGCCGTCGCGGTCGAACGTGAGCCTGCTCAGCCCACGCACGCCGGTGACGCCCTCGAGCAGCAACGGCAAGGGGAAGCAGAAGTCGACGGCGAGCGTGGGGGGCGCGGACGCGGCGGGGACGGACGTGCCGGAGCCTGAACCCGCAGATCTCATCCGCGCGTACACGCTACAGCACGCCGAGAGCGGGCTGGGGAACGACTACGTGAAGCGGAAGCACGTCATCCGCGTGCGGCTCGAGGGGGAGCAGTTTTTGCTGCAGGCGCGGGACGTGGGGGATGTTGTGGACTGGATTGAGGTAAGCATAGCGGTGTTCATTTCTCGGGTGCGGGCGCCGGGTAGGCTAATCGTAACCATATTTATAGGGATTCCATAGCGCGACTAATATTGCGCTGGATCTGGATGAGCGGATCATGCCCAAGGGGCCATTGTTTCCCAGGTGGGTCCCTCGGTCTTTGTACCAATGCGTGTTGCTGACTCGCGTCCGCAGGCGAAGGAGGCGCCGTCCGCGGCCTGCGAATGGTGCCGAATCTACTAATACTACTGATCCGCCTGCGGCGCGCGGAGCTGGCTGATGTTTTCTTTCGTTCTTTATATATCTTTAGGGCATGGTCTGGACTAATTCTATTGCACCAACACACGAATAGGCACTGTTTTGTACAGCTGTACAAAGTAGCGCGCTCATGAATTAATTATACTGCACCAACACGCTGTTTTGTAGAGCTGTACAAAGTAGCGCGCTCATGAGTTAATTATTCTACTGCACCAGAGCTGTACAAGTAGCGCGCGCTCATGAATTAATTATAGCTAATTGCACGTGACACAATCGCTTTTGCGATGACAGGCGCCATGCGAGTGAAGGCTATCTCTTGAGTCATCTCCCTCCACGTCTTTTCTCCCAGCCCGCCTTCTGCTCGCCGCCGGAGGTATTACTCCTGGTCGCCTTGTAACGTCGCCCATAAAAACTCTGCTTTACTTTGGATCCCCTTTATCGCGATACCCACCTTGTCGGATACCCGTATACAGCTTTTATAAAGCCCAGTTAATTGCGCTCGTTTCTTGTCGTTTTTCGTCATGGCGGATTCAGCAATAGAGATTGACCTCGACTCGGTCATTGACAAGCTGCTTGAAGGTCTGCGAGCCCGCATTCATCCGCGCCACGCCGAGCTGACGCGGTTGTTCAGTGCGAGGCAACCGCCCAGGCAAGCCCGTCCAACTCCAGGAGTACGAAATCAAGTATCTCTGCACCAAGGCCCGCGAGATATTCATCAACCAGCCCATCTTGCTCGAGCTCGAGGCGCCGATCAAGATATGTGGTGCGTCGTGTGCTCGTTCGGATGAGATGATTGCTGACACACCGGCGCAGGGGATATCCATGGGCAGTACTACGACCTGCTGAGGTTGTTCGAGTACGGGGGCTTCCCGCCCGAGGCGAACTATCTCTTCCTCGGCGACTACGTTGACCGCGGGAAGCAGTCGCTCGAGACGATTTGCTTACTGCTGGCGTACAAGATCAAGTACCCCGAGAATTTTTTCATCCTGCGCGGAAACCACGAGTGCGCATGCATCAACCGGATTTACGGCTTTTACGATGAATGTGCGTGCTGGCGTTTTTTCTTTGCCGACGGAACTTACGTGGGTGCCAGGCAAGCGGCGGTACAACATAAAGTTGTGGAAGACGTTCACGGACTGCTTCAATTGCCTGCCCATTGCGGCCATCATCGACGAGAAGATATTCACGATGCACGGTGGGCTGAGTCCGGACCTGCAGTCGATGGAGCAGATACGGCGTGTTATGAGGCCGACGGACGTGCCCGACACGGGTCAGTGATACTGTATCTCCCCTTTATCGTGTGCTGAGATATTCTGCCCAGGGCTCCTCTCCGACCTCCTATGGTCCGACCCCGACAAAGATATCACCGGCTGGTCAGAAAACGACCGCGGCGTGTCCTTCACCTTTGGTCCGGACGTTGTCGCGCGCTTCCTTCAAAAACACGACATGGATCTCATATGTCGAGGCCATCAGGTGCGTCGACTACGGTGACGTATCGTGTACCAACAGCTAAAATGCCGCCCAGGTCGTCGAGGACGGGTACGAGTTCTTCGCTAAGCGGCATCTGGTGACGTTGTTCTCCGCGCCCAACTACTGTGGCGAGTTTGACAACGCGGGCGCGATGATGAGCGTGGACGAGTCATTGCTGTGTTCAGTTCCAGGTGTGCCGCTTTCCGTTATCCTTGCTCTTCCATTCTGACTGCGACACTTCATAGATTCTCAAGCCCGCCGAGAAAAAACCAAGTACCCTTACGGCGGGAACACCGCGACCACGCCGCGCAGACAGAAGAAGCGCGGTGGGGCCTGAGCTGTGCTGTTCCTCGTTAGCGTGTTGGTGCGGTGCGGCGTTACTTTGTGGATAGAATTTTACCCTGGCGCGCGCGTGTAGGATATATTTTTGCTGCTGTTGCTCCATCGTCTTCTTTTATTATTTAGTTACTTTTTATTGGGGGACATGCGCTAGGCTTCTCGTACATACAGTGGATGTCGAGATTCGGACATGTTGTATGACTGCTGCATATGCGATACCGGGTAGAAAAGACGTTACTTCGTGCAGATATAGAAAGCCTCCCCGCCAGGGCGTGGAACCACCGCCACTGGTAAATTTGGAACTTGGGGAAGGGCCTCGCTTTGACAGCGAGAGTGGAATCGGGGGAACTTGGGGAACACAGTGTTTACTCGTTCCCGCATTGACTTGTCTTTGGCGTCCCAAAAGGGAAGGTGGCTCAACGCCAACGTCCCAAATAGGAAGGTGACACAGTTCTGCCCTCAATTTTTCCTCTACGCCTTCTGGGAGTACTTTCTGCTCCTCAGGAAAACATTTACTGGGCGTATTTCAGGGCAGGGAAGGTCTCACAACAGCTTTGAAACCCGCAAAAACGCACCCACGCTGATTGTTCGAGATAATCAGATTAAAGTGTTTCGGTGAACAGAGGATCAAAAACTGATTCCACCCAGGTTCGAACTGAGGACCGCCTGTGTGACACGTGACTTGTGTTAGACAGAAGTGATAAACCAACTACACCATAGAACCGATGAAATGGAGGAAGTTTCCCGAATGAGATATTGACGAAGGGGTCCATGTCGAAGGAACGCGTGCGCGTCACTGCGTGGCGCGTCAGCCCAGTACGAAAAGGGGAAGGAAGGATGTAAAACGCGGAGGGAAGGGGAGGAAATGAAACGGACCCAATAATTGTTGATTCACGCGCCATGTATGGAGGTCTTGTTATGTTTGTCGTATGCTCCATCGGCGTCGACATACTGTTCGATTTCCTTCAATTCGTAGGGTCACAGGTCACAAGCCTCAATTAGTACGAAAAATTTCGTAGGTCACAGCGTCACAAAGGGGTCATACGAAAGGTTCCCTCCAACTCGAAAACTGGCCAAAAATGGCGAAAAAAAAAAACGGCGTAGCGGCCCCGCGGGGATAATTGAGCACCTGAATACATCGGTTGATGAAAATACACCCGCTGATGGACAGTTGACATCGCATCTCACGCAAACTCACGCTCCTCGACATCGGAGCCGTCTTCTTCGTTGTGCCGCAACCAACCCAGATAGACCCAGATACCGCCGATTCTGTTTTCTCGTCCTCCTGCTTCTCCCTCCTTCTTCTCCATCCCCGCTCTCAGCTGTGTCGGCCCCGGCTGCTGGCTCACCATTAGCTTCAAGTTCAAGATCCTCAGGCACTGGCTCAGCACCCACTTCAAGCTTGCTTGCTCTTGTGATCCCATTGTGGACGGGGACGGTGGTGGCGGCCTTGGCGCGTAAAATCGGACTGTCGGCGGGCTTACGAAAATTTTTGTAAGTCACAGCTGTCACAAGGCCCCGTACGAAAGGGGCAATTCGTATGCGATGTCACACCCAAAATGGTCCTACGAATTGAACGAAATCGAACAGTAGGATGCAGAGGGAGGAGGACGTGAATACGTTAAAGTGTCTGAATATATAAAAAAAGGCTATCGAAGAAAAATGGAGACGTACCACGAACCTCGTCCAGCGAGGATAAACGCCTGTCTGGGGATGCAATCGCACCCTCGCAGCACACGGGGCGTGGTGGGCCTGACACAAGCCGGCATGTTCCTCCACGATGGCGTGTCGCCGACATGGTGGTGATGGTCATATAAGAGACACATGTCACATGGCCGACGTGATCCCAGTCCCGGTGCTCCATGCAAACGAGGCTTCGCATAACTGAACGTGACCTATTTTTTTGAAGACGCTGGCCAACGACAGAAAAGGCCGATCGGCCTTTTCTGTTCTGCGCTCAACTGCCACAATGTGCGAACAACGGCCGACGATCGGCCTTTTCCGTTGTTCGCACATTGTGGCAAAAAGTGGCCGAGAGTCCACTTGGTTCAGAAAAGGCCGATCGGCATTACTTCGGGGGCGCCCGCTGCTGCGGAACATGGTTGCGTTGGGCCTGCCCGCTCCTCGCGGGACCTGCCGCTCCGCGAACATGGCTGCGTCGTAGTGGTTCTGAACATGGGCGGGTTATTTCATTGTCAACTTTCAGGTTAAACAGAAGTGATAACCAACTACACCATAGAACCGATGAAATGGAGGAAGTTTGGAGGTTCATCACGGTTGAGAGATCGCAACCTTTTTTTTTTGATCGTTTGATGAGCTTGAGCTTTCTTCGACAGCCTTGACATGTCCTCTGAGTGCGTAGTGGGTTGGTACATCTCGGTCATCACAGAGTCCATATAGGTTCACTGTGGCAGCTTGCTGCACACACCAAAGCGACTCTGTGCTTCTTGGCGGGTTTTCAACTAAGTGAGTTTGGGAAAACATACACTGCACTATCAGGGCATTCATGTCATGTTGGCCATTTCGGAGGTTTGGATTTTCAGCTTGTTGCAAAAACCTCTGTATTGGGGAATATCTTTTTGGTTGCGTGCGGGAAGGCGTGACACGGGAAGCCCAATTTGAATGTCAAACTATTTTCTCTGATTCGCAAAATGTGTCGAGAGTCTTACTGCTTCAAAACATTCAAGCAGACTTTTGTTGCCAGTGTTGATTTTTGGCAGTAAGCCCATGCGTGGTCATGCATTTCATTCTTTGAGTTTCCATATTCTCAACCAGTCTGTATGGTGTGAAGGTCGGTGACTGGACTTCTTATTTCATCTAGAAGCTGTTCTATCTACGGGATGTATTCTACATGTACTTTTGTTTCGGTGCAATCTGGTTTGGTTTTTCACCCTGCTCTCCTTCCTTGTCAAATTTCGTATGGGATCCTCTATGTCAGATTCCATAAGCAGTTTCATATCTCTTCGTGTCTTGTGAACCGGAGGTTATGGAACAGGAATCACCATCACAAAGCCGCCGAAGTATGGTTTTTATATGTTTTCTTCGTACTCTCCTTCATAATTTCTACATTTTCTGCCTCCAACCACTCAAAACTCGATTTTCCACCGCGAAAATTCGCTGCCAACAGTTTTCTAGCTGAGGCTTGAGGCGCCGAAACCGAACAAGTACGCCACTTGCCCCAAATAGAAGCAAGATTTGATCGGAGTTGTACCACTCGACTCAACACTAGTCAACACTCGGTGCGTGGCAACAAAGTACGCCACAGGGCTGACACTCTGTGGTGAACGTCAAGTTGGAGCGGTGTCTCGTATCTGATGCAGACACTCATTTTCCGAGAGTGCAATGGAACTGAAATTTTCCGATGAAGGTTTGATCGAGACCGATTTCTTGCAACTCAGCTCGATTCCCACATACAGAGATCGGTAATGCCGAGTTGGTATACCACAGTCCATCGTAGGTTGGATTCCGCTCGATATGACGGCGCGGATCGCGTGGCGCGTCAGACTTCTCCATTACACCGCGATCGAAATGAATTTGCCATGGAACTAAAAGTATGATCGACCCCCGGTCCACCCCGGCTCACACACATAGATCTTTTTCCAAGCAGGCACGATATAATGACGCATCTACGGCCCTGCGTCAATGTTTCTTCCTCCAATTTTGGGTCGGTCCCTCCTGCAATTTCACCTACCGGAAATTTCTTGGTTCCGCACTGGATTCAAAAAGTTAGGGGAGTGGCTGAATATCGACACGGAAAGCTTTGTCTCACTCCTTCACTCCTTCTCTCATGTCCCCCCGACTGCACACCCCCATCCCGTTCGATGCCCACATATCGTAAGGCGTCCCTCCCCGTTCTGCAGCCACATTTCACCACTTCTCTTCAGCGACCTTGTCACGGGTTTTGCCATCCCGTCAATTGTATTCACTATGCTGATATTGGGCGCGTATGCATGGACGGCGTGGAGCCCTGTGTCCCGACCCCATCTCAATCGCGTCAGCTTTCGGCTCCTCGGGTATGCTCTGGTGGCCAAGTACTTCTACTGTATCCTTCCTCTCGCCTACCGCTGACGGAAACTTCAGCCTCGCTTATGGAGTGGGGATGATTAGTGGTATGAAACTCAAGGCCGGTGCCGCGTGCAATGGGATTGTGTTTCTCCAAAATGTATGTTCAACTAATCGACCGACGACCTGAAACTAACATGTTGTCGGTTGTACAGATATGCCTCATGTTCGCGGGGGTCATGTTCTTTTCCATGGCTCTCAATCTGCAGTAGGTGACGAATTCTTTCGACGGTTTAATTGCTAATCTAGTGAAAATTCAATAGACTGGTGCTGGTACACGGCGTGAATGGCCAGAAGATGGAGAAATATTATGTCTTAGGAGCCGTCTTGTTGACTTTAGCGTGCAACGTCCCGCCGTACGCCGTCGGTGCATTTGGGTTCGTGTTTCTCGAAACCAGTATCTCTGAGTCGCGCTTTATGACTCTGTCGTAGCTTTTGGGAGGTCAATCAGACATGTTGGTTCAACAGTCCCACTTCTACAGTCCAGTTGCAGGTGGTTCGTTGGAACACAGGCATTCTGGTTGATCCTTATGGCAACCTGCGAGGTTGTATCATTCTTCTCCATTGTGGGGTTTATGGTATGTACTCATTACCCCGAAACAAATCACTTGATCTCATGTCGCGCCAGATTTTCCGCCACCGCGTGCGTTCCGTCATGTCTAAATCCACCTTGTCGACCTTGTCCCAACCACCCCTACCGAAACCACCCATTCTTCTGTATCGCAAGATGATACTACGAATCGGTAGGCTCTTCCCAGATTACTTACAATCTATTCGCTGATTCCACCCAGGGCTGTACCCGCTCGTTTCCTGTTTTTTCAACATTTCCGGTGCTATGCTCGACCTTCATATAATACTCGACCCGACTTGGACCGAAACGGTACGCCGTCGTTCGATTTTCCTTGAAGATTTCCCTGATTTTTCCCTGATAGAATTGGAGGTTGGCCATAGTTGGCGAGTCCCGCTTTAAACGCATCAGCACGTTATTCAAATCCACCCAGATTTGTTAATATATGTCCTCCGGCCGCTGGTGTACGCCACACTGGCCGCTACGGATCTTGTGCGTCGATTTAACTTTCCATTCTGCTGTGGCTGACACTGCAAAGTCATTTTTGCGCGCTCTACACGCGCTCCGTCCTCCTTCAGAACCACAGTCCAACCCAGTCGATCCTACTCGTATACATGTTACCTTGAACGACAACACTTGGTTTTCTGGTGCAACGACGTCTATGGGCGCGGAGCCTAGTTTACAAGCCAAGGAAGAAGGGAGCGCGACCGTGAGCGAAGGATCACTGCTGGAGTTTACTTGTCAGATATAATGTTTTCGGGGGTCTTCGGGAAGTTGAATGAAATATGTATGTGTATAGGTATACTTGGTCTCTCTCTAGAGGGGCGCCTTTTTTTTTTTTTTCGGGGTTCCGATGAGTACTTGGGCGTCGTGTAAGTAGGCGGATTGGTTGCGGTTCGATTTTCGCGTCAATTGATCGGCTGATATTTCCGACTGCGATCAGTTAGCCGAGCACCCACCGGATGTTTCCGACCGTGATCGGTTAGATGAAGTGATTGGGAAGCGACATTTATCTCTCTTCTTCCATCGACCATGCCTTATGAGAGGACAAGAAGGTATGTTTGAATATATGACCATCCTGGTGACCGCTCTATGACACACTGGTAAGTTAAATTCCGGCACTACACCGTACTTATTTTCGCTACCCTAGTGGTTAGCCGAGCACCTACCGAGAGAATTTGAAGCTGGGCCAAGCAGTACATACAAATTGAGAGGATTAAAATTGAAAATACTACTGTATTGTGGGTATAATTCAATATTGACAGTCACAAGATGCCCGAGACAACCGTTTAAAATGACATCACTGGACCAATCAAAAAATCTGTCGGACACAACATGAGCAACAACAAGGAGTGCAGGCTGAAATAGCTGACCTAAATGTAAAATTATGGTTGAACATTTTCCGCTTGGCTTCGATAATCGTGTCCCGGGTAAAAAGAAGTCCACCATACCTCGAACTGCTAATGGACCATTCCACGAAATATCGTGTGACGGTCATGAAAAGTTAGGTAAACAAGCTTTGGAAATGGGCGACATTGCCCTTCCAATCTATGGATACAAGGACAAGTGGAGTGATACAATACCTTTCATGGAATTTGTTCCAAATAGTCGGACATCTGCTGCAATTGGGTATTTGTTTCTCAATTTCATTGAAACAAGTGGGGGTGAGTTTATTTTCCGTTTAACACACACTTGTGCTTACCTATTGCATCAGCTATCCCAATTCAAATGACAATGGACAAAGGGTCCGAAATTGGATGGCAATATGCTATTCAAGATGCCTTTCAGTTCGTCTGTGACATGTTAAACATTTGGCACCGAGAACACAGCCGAAAGAATTGTCGACTTGCACATGAGAAGAACCAGGCTCTCTCGAAGGCCAAAGAAGATGAAGTTGTAGCCTGGCTGAAAGAGCTTGACATATGGGGCTTGCACATGTGTTGTAGTCTTGTCATCGGGTGGGCTGAGGCTGTTCTTCAGGCAGAGGTGCAGGCAGCTGGGGGAGAAGTGTCCTCACATTTGGGCAAGAGTTGGTTCGGTCAATTCCTCTGCAGACATCCGGATGCGGGTACTGCATTGAGCGAACAGAAGGATGTGGCTCAAAACCAAGCCGAACACAATCCTTCACTCATGGCCGAACTTTACAAGAATGTGTGGTGTTCGGCCTCTGCCTTGCATATTTTGCATATTCATAAACCACTAGCTGGCACATGCATATGCTCCTCCATATAACATCCACTGGGAAAATCTGTATAATTGTGATGAGAAGGGGTTCATGATGGGGGTCTCCTCACGAGAGCACATTGTGGTGTTTCGGTGTCCTGAACTGCCATGTAATTTGGGAAGGCAAGGCTGCCCCACTGTTCCACAGGGTAAGAGATTTGTACATTCACATTTCTTCCTCTTTTCATGCTTGGATTTCGTTTTCAGACGGAAACCATGAGATAGTGACTGTATCGGACTGTATTTGCGCTGATGGGACCGTGATTCCTCCGTGGATCGTAATGAAAGGCCAGAGGCCATTGTATGCTTGGGTAAAAGACTCAAAGCTCAAAAATGCATAGATTTCCACTTCTCTGAATGGCTGGATAGATACCGAGCTAAGTGTTGCCTGGGTCGAGAAACTTTTTAATCCGTATATGGAGGCCAAGTACATGTCTCCTTCTGATTGTACTTCTGGTTGATCATTTATTTTTCAGAGCAAATGGAGAATGGTGTGCACTCATTTTCGACAACCACGAGACTCACATGAATTATCCTTTCATTGAAGTATGTTTGAACAACCAAATTCTCTACATTGGTCTTCTTCCCAAGACCACCAGAATATCTCAGCCTCTTGATGTATCTTGTTTCAAACCATATCAGAAAGCATACAGGGATGCTGCTAACAGGGAAACAAGTGCAGGTGTACAACTAACAAAACAGGATTTCGCTCAGTTTTAATGTTGCCATGACTCGAGTCGATCAAATTCGACTCAGCTCGTTTGCTGACCCACTCTTGCATATTATTTGGAATATTATACCTGTCAAAGAGAGCTTCATAATGCCTGTGTAACATGTGTTGACCATTTCTGCTGACATCACTTTGTTGTTGGGTAATACGTGATTTATTGCTCCCGAAGTCACGACTCGGCAAGTCGAGTCAAATTACAGTTAATATCCAAGTTTCTCCGCAGATAATCATTATTTCGCCAAATCCCCGGGGAGGGTGACAGACCTATTGTAACTTCATTTGCTGACCCCCTAATACCCCATAATTGATAGGATTCTCAAACGCTAGGGGCGTCGAGTCAAATTCGCTCGACTTGAGTCGCGGCAACATTACTCAGTTTGTACTTGAAACATGTCAAAATTGATTTGTTCAATGACACATTACCAGTTTGTTACCAGAGGCACGAGCAGCGGCATTTACGTGTACAAACATTGTTCGTGGCTTCGAGATGACAGAGATCTACCCTTTCAATGACAAAGTTCTCCTATTCATGGCTGATTATTACGCAAACAAAGACACAATAACAGCAGATGATTCTCCAGATCCCCCAGCCCCACATTTACCTCCTTTGACGCTGAATACATCTGCACGGCACAATGTTCTTGAGCGTGCCAGAGCGATGGTAGCTGACCCTCCCATGAGTCCTTCCCAGGCAGTCGCGCTTCTACAGGATGCTGCATATCATCTTGACAGGGCAAATACATGAGTTACAATCCAACAAGTTCATATCTGCAAGCTCCAAAACACCGAGTCTGCGAGAAATAAGTGCGGCAACTGTCAGAAGCCACCAGGGACATCGCAATTTTTCGATCAGAATGTTTTGAATGAGTTGCAGGAACAACAAAATCAAAGGGTGTCAGGGGAACCCCCACTCCAGCCGGTTTTCCAGCCGCTTCTCCAGCTGCTTTCTCCCTTCCGGTCGGATCTGCTCCGGATGCTTTTCCATCCAATGCTCCAGACGGTTTTCCGGCCACCGCTCTGGATACTCCTGTGCCTGTCCATTTGTCTATCCAACCATCCGGGACATCTGTCCGCTCTCGCCGGCACATGCTATGTGATCAGGCCCAGGATCACTGTAGATACCTTCGGACACGTGCTACTGGATGGTTACTGATTAGTATATAAAGTTTCGCCTAGCATGGGAATCCTTGTTCTTTCTTCTCTTTGGATTCCCCTGCTAGTTTCCACACCCTGCACTGAGCTTAAGGTTGCCCTTACAAAGGGATAGAGAAGAGTCACAGGGACGAGGGCGAGGGGGCGGACATGGACAAAGAGGGATCGGACCAGGGTGCAGCAGAGGTAGAGGACAGGTTGGGTGTAGGGGACCTCTTCAAAGTGTGGGAAATCTAATGTTGGATGACAATGAAGAATCAGACAGGGAGTTGGATGATGTTCAGTCAAGTTTGAGTGAGGAAGGGCTTCCAGAGCAGATTTTGGACGCCTTCGATGGCAATCCACCACAGATTGTCTCGGAGGAGCCAGACAATGGCTCTAAGGAGGAAAGCAATTTGACAGGCACTGGTCACAAGAGAAAGGCTGAAGAGCTGGCAGCCAGGGGACAGCGCCCACAATGCAAAAGAACCAAGCTGAATCGACTGAATTTATAGATATTTAGTTGAATATAAGCCCAGTATCATACCGTGCTGTATAAATCTCCACTTCTTGGAATTACCAGTCCCACATCTAGTGTACAAACCCAGAGTGTACTGGTAAGTCTCAAATATTCCGAAATTGGCCATAATTCGGATTTTCATGTGATATGGAGTGAGATTGAAGCTCTAGGGTATGTTCCATCGGATTTGATGTGCCCAAAAATGGGGGGTACATTCAGAATGATTGTCGTTGGGGGTCGTTAGGGGCTATACAAGCATTTGTTTGTTAGTGTTTCGCTTCTGTGTCATGTTTCACTTCGCAGTTTGTGACTGTATCTACAATGATCCTGGGCCTGGTTACATAACACATGCCAGCACAAGCGGATGGAAGTTCCAGACGGGATGAAGTTGAGACAGATGAGGCGGGCAAAGCAGATAGGACATGCGTGGATGCCAGAAGGATGGACCGGACAGTGTGATAAGGATCACAGTGTTGCTATTGAAAGGTATGTGATTCAAATTTGACTCCTCCAGAGGGGAAAGTATAGTCAAATGATAGAGAGGAAGGTTGGTGTGTGAATCTGCTTTGTGTGTGAGGTGTGTGTGTATATATATATGTGTATATATATGTATATGTATATATGTGTATAAGTGTATATGTATGAACAATGATTTGTGGAGACCGTTCGTCTCCTAGGTGTGGACGAGTGTGGCAGACCTGTCGTCAGCTAAAACAACGTAGAGAATGTGAATTTACTAAACCTAGTTCCCTGTACGAGTGTACCAGAACCCTAAATGTGTTGCCCTGTCTGCTTTCCTTATGTGCTCTTCCCCTTAGAACCAGTGCTGGAGGTGTAATGAGTGTTGCACAGACGATGACACCGACGTCATTCGGATGGCGAGCAAGACAACTGGTCCCAGCAGGTACAGACGGCGGCCTGGATGTGGTGGCTTCTCTTCGGGCCTGTCTTCTATGGAGCGATGCTCGCAAAAACGGTTATCCTAATCAAGGAAGCCTGGGTAGGTGACACTAGGTCCGGTGAGGAGGGACCCTGCTGATGGAGGTGTAGGAGGTGAGACGCTGATAAATGAGCGAATGTAGGAGATGTGGCCTGTCTCCAGCCATGGGGGCGAGGAGGGTGCACGGGATGAGGTACGAGATCGGGGAAGGCTGGGAGTACCCCTTAGATTGAGTGAGACTTGTACAGTGAGTGGGGAGGATGCCCCAGAAGCTACTTCTGCAGGCTGGAAAGTACTAACTCCTGCTAAATCTGCTTCCTTTTATACCTCCTCAACAACTTCCCACATTTCCAGAGGTGCCATGCAGGTCACAGGTGTTTCCAGGGGGCAGGGGACATCATGAGGTGTTTTGGGGTGCATATACAGCAGGAGGCGAGGTGTCTTTGGTGAGGAGACCAATTGTCTGTGTTGAGCATGAAGCGTAGTGAGGCCAGACACCCTCAGGATATATTCGGAGCTTTAGGCACAGCTGGATGGTTGCTTCAAAAGTTCTTGAACAGCAAGGAGAGACAAGAGATGAGTAGTCTCCCTCAGCTAGTTGATGCATGTGAAGTGGGGTGAAGGCAGTGGTCGGGATAACCTCTGCCTCGTCCAATAGGTTGCTATCAGGCATGGGCTAGGTCCGCCTGGTGCAAGAGATCGCCTTCGGTGCTCCTAGGGAAGGGTCGTCCATGTGTGTTGCATCGTGGGGTGTCTATACGCTCCGGGAGAACGGTCGTATCCTTCTGGTGATGGTGCAAAATGGAACCGACCAGTGGAGAGAATGATTCAAGTCATGAAGAGAGTGTTGGTCTTGTTTTGCAGGGGTTCCATAGGTCGGTTGTGCATGCATGATGCTCCGAGAGTCCAGACGGTATGGGAACAGTTGTCTCCTGCTGGCAATGGCACAGGGTGAGTATGAGCGGTTTAGGAGAGTCCAGATGGTGAGGAGAGTGTTGGTCTCGCTCAGAAGCTGCTTCCGGTGATGTAGAATCCCATTTAGGAAGATCTGTCACATACATCCAAGCTCATTCTGTCATTGTGCAGATGGTCCACAGGGGCCATGAGGCGACAAGTGGTGCGTAGCATGCTCGGAGACCTCACAGCGGAAGGCTGCTAAAAGGGTCAAGAACAATATGCTGGACATTCTTGCACAGTGAAGCATTAACACTCTTGTGGAACTTCCATTCGGCTGCAAATATATCAATATGAAGACATACAATATAAATAGGTCTTACCTTGGGGATTATCCATGTAAAGCAATTAAGTTGGGGGATCGTCATGGTGTTGAAGCTCGGCCTGCATTCATTCGTAGACTTTGTGCAGTGGTGAGAAGCTCTGGGTGAGCATGAAGGTGTAGGCTCAAACTTCTTCATTGGAATTCATGATTGAATACATTGCTGTGTTGATTGGTTCACCACCAGGCAAGCAAGACTGATGATCAATAATCTGTAGCTCGTCAGTGGATGTAGATAAAGGAGAGCTGAGCATACCTTGTACACATGGTCAGCTTTGATGATGGTCACCAATAGCGACAACATAACACGGTCAATGAGACCGCGATGAATTGAAAACCAAGCCGTAAACATGGACTTGAAGTATTGCCTGGATGGCACGTATCCAGCATAGCCCAAGGAATCTTCGAATTTGAGAAAGAGGGAACCTGTTTGGGGCCACAAAGACCAAAATGCATGGTGGTGCAATAGTACATAGTCTCGAGACGATCGTGATGGAGCATTTTGAGCTCATGCACCATTTTTGAGAATGGGTCAGCACCAAAGTGACCAGCAAAGGTTGCTTTCATCACATCCAATGCAGACATGTCAAGACCACCACATGCGCTAAGACAGACTATCAAAAGTGAGATTGGCGGGTTCTGCACACGGTAAGGAACATACCAGGAAATGCTTGTTGCACAAACTCAGGCAACTGACAGATAATCCAAGGGTTGTTGCCCTGGTAGTGTTTTGCCACAGACCTTATCATTTACATGACATAGAGGGCACAGGAAGCGATTAGTGAGCAGGAAATAGTCTTGAACCGCCAACATGCTGACACGATGAGCAATAGGGCTATTGTTGTATCCTAGCAAAGGATTAATGGGGTTTAAAACAAGCAGAAAAAGACTTACCATGCAGAATCAACTTCACTCCACATTCACACTTGAAAGAATCTGGGTGGCCAGGCAAATAATGTGGCAACCAGATGTAGAAGATAGAGCTTGTTCAGAGAGAAGCCACCAATGGCGGCGCGTTTGAGTACAAAGACACTGTCTTGGGGTCACACCCACCATCCTTGTAACAATGCTAGTCGGCCGGTGGTATCATTCACAATCTGTGGCAATGTGGTTTTGAGCCATTGGTGGTTTTCAGAAAGAGTCTTGGCCTCTAAATGCTCCATCTCCTTCTGTGCAATGTTGGTGTTCACAGAATTGTCTCCCTCGTCCTCCTCATCTCCTAAACTCTCATCAAAGATGCACTCAGTACTGTTGGAAAGATTGTCAAGTGCAACAGTGGCGAGATCTTTGTTCAACTCAGAAATAACAGTGCTAGTTGAAGGCAGCTGCACTGGCGCAGTTGAATGCTGGGCTGAAGATTGTACTGGCTTGAGTTCAACATTAAATCAAGAATAATTGCCGCTCCCCTGGCTGCCCAATAACTTGCAATTGCTGTGAAACTTAAGGAGCAAAAAAATTGGTAGCAGAGGTGCCACCCGCATTGCTTATGGCAGGCCGGACAGCACTTGGAGCAGTAGAGGAGCTGGCAGCAGCCCCTAACAAACGCACGGAGGCACTGCATTTCATGTACACATCAACAGGGCTGGTTCAACTGCTTTTGCCTTTCTACCGGAATTTTTGCGATAACCGCCCCAACTGTTCGGGTTGGCAATTGTTTTGAATGTGTCCAAAGGATAAAAAGAAAGCCAGGGGATAGGCGGGAAGGGCCATTGACGCGGCGGGAAGGGTCATTGACGCATTGGCAACAAGCACAGCAGCGAGCATATTGGAGGTGGTATGTAGAGCAAGTTGAGTTCCAAAAGAGTTGATTCCGTGGACGTGATTACGGTGGTGGCTGTCCAATTACCCAGTTTGAGTTAAACCACATTAAGCCACCCCAGGCTTAAGCCTTAAGCTGTTTTTCTCGATGTTCGCAGTCAAAGTTCAGCACAATTCAATTTTGGAAACACTTGAACCTTGCCGGAGAAAAGAAATCCCAGTAACGGTGGTCCGGCTACTTCTGTAGAATTTGGCTCAGGGGAGGACTTCCAGGCAAGGAGGATGCAAAGAGAATCCAAGGGTTTACAAACCAGTGGGGTAGGTCAGAAGTTGAAATAAACTACGGCGCACCAACAGTGGTGAAATAGCAATATTCAAATGATCAGAAGTACGTGTGGGTCAAGCTTGTATTTCCAACAACTTCAACCATCCCAAACCCACTCAAAGCAAATAGTTCTTGAGCAGTGGTGCAAGAAAAGTTCCGGACTAAATGTGCAGCCAAACGGAGGACGAGTATTGCCATGTGAACACATTGGCCTAATGAACCAGCAGGGGTGCTCAATTCTTAGGCCGACCTGGTCAGGTCAAGTTTTAATTCGAAAATTCATTCGATCCTTTGATGGCCGATCAATATGCGTGATCTTGTATTGCAGCGACTCCAATCGCTCGCTCACTTTGTACGCATTGTATACATTGTATACCCAGTTCTCCTTCTGCTCCTTGCACCGCACGCGTCTCGGCCCTTATGACATCATAAATGTTCTGAGACGTAGTAACGGTGGACGCGAGCCACGCTTGAGTAAAGCGCTAAATATAAAAAATTATTAATACTCATACTCCGGTGCATTGCCTGACATGTCCCTCCATACCAAATCTGAAACCGCTATCCAGCCTCAGGGAGAATATTTCCAGCTTGTTAATGTTTCCTTCAGGATTTTCTCTGGCTACATAGTAACATAATTGACTTTTTGATCTCAAATCGTTTCCTATACCGACTAATTGTACTCTACATCTCTTCCTTAGCATATACAGGTTTTTTTATCTCCCGTTGAACATTGTCAAGCTGTCTGAGTCTGAGAGTCATTGGGAGATGCGCAGCCGAGACTCGGCGATCAAAGGATCAACTGAATTTTCAAATTAAAACATGACCTGACCAGGTCAACCTAAGAATTGAAACACCCTGTCCATGGTCCAAAAAAGGAACTCAGGACACTGCACCAGAGTCGAGCGTAGAATTCTCTCCCAGCGGATTCAAACTTCTGATCCACACAGGCCGATGGCGTGAAATTGAAGCGGGAACAATATTAGTCAGGCTATAACACTAGGTAGATATGTTTGCAAGTCAGATCAAATATGGGACACGACGTCAGCCGCCGGCAAATTCGATGCTGGTTTACTGTGTCTGAAGTAAAACCGCCACCTCTTGCCTACCTCCAAGTCGCTATTTGGTGTGGCGGAACTCTCATGCCCTCGCATGCATTCATGTGGTACATGGTCGTTATCGAGAGATTCACCGTCGTCAAACGAGGTCTGAGGCGGTATTTCAACGATGGTGGAAAAGCAGCCGCTGCGGCGGCACGACTGCGTTTCGGTCTCAGTGTCGGGATGGCGCAAGGCTTGTAACGCGCGGATGAATGACTGGACGATGATGTCAGTGAGCAGCGGCGTGGGATTACACAAGTAAAGACCACGGCAGGGCACGGTAAACGAAATAATATGGAAGTGGGGAAAGGAAGAAGTGCGAAAGACAAAAGACGCACCGGATCAGTGGCAGCAAGCAGGCTATGGATGAGCAGGCGTCCGGCGGAGATGGCGATGGCTGCGCGAAGTTGACAGTGGATCAATGTAGTGTTGCAAAGCTCATTAAAGCGAACATACCAACAAGCATTAATATTGTGTCCTGCGTATGTCGATGATTTAAATGGTGAATCGGAGGTTAAAAGGAGTAGCACACATACGAGCTTCGTCATTTTGAAGCCCTCCATTTTGTGCTTCCGGGACTCGTAAAAGTCGATCCCAACAGTAGTCATGATAAGCAGACACGATGTCAGGGGGTAAAGGCCTATACACCCATTTGTTAGCCCTCTCAATTATTTTTTCGTTCTTTTTGTTGGCTCACCGATGCGCAGGATGATATTTCGGAACTTCAGGATTGTCGAGCCGGCCCCCTCGGAGGAGTAAGTGTGCGCAGGGCGCCACAGCAAGTGCAGCTGTCGTTGTGTTGTCGCCACACATAGAATGCATGTAATCAAAGTCTCACCTCATGCGTAACGAGGTACCCGACAATGATTAAGAAAGCGCCAAGCTCCCCTACCGCAATGACGATCCAAATGATCTGTATGCCGAGGAGCCCGCGAGAGCGGGCCGCCGGATCCGCATCATTAAAAAACAGTTCTTGCTCACAGAGTCCCATCTGCATGAGCGAGGTAAGAATCTATATGTATACTTTGGTGGGAATCGGAACATGCCCGAGATTGCCGGATGCATATGGGATTCCCATGCAGATGAGGGAAATGAGGGTGGTCCCGGCAACGTAGTGTTTTCCATCGCTTGGCCGTTGATCTTGCACACAACCACCAGTCTAACAATGTCCAGAGCTAAAATTATGGAGCGCTGATGGGCTCACGGGACGTTGAGCGCTATGCAGAAGAAGATGCACGAAGAAAATATAAGGCTTGACTGTTGGCGGACGAACTTCAGGTGCCGAAATGTACATAGACGAAAAGACGCACACTGGTGAGAAAAGCCACGAGAGAACATCGCCAGTCCTGGTACCCCGCAAAGTTGGATATGACAAATGAAACACCAAAGACGAGACTAACATGGTCAGTCGTGTATACTTGATCGCGAAGATCCACGTACTGCGCGACCAAAGCGTATGTGAGCAAACGGAAACTCACCCGATTTAGGTGTCGTCGCGACACTACATTCCATGTGGCGTATCCGAAGAGAGCAAGGAGAGCTGTATTGAGCCCGAGCCCAGGGATTACGAGTCCCAAGATGACTCGCGGGCTGATAGGAGGGTTTGTCAATGTCAATACCTTGTCCACCTCGCTGACGGCCACGTACTAGATTCGCGGGTCTAGGGACAACGACTCGGACCTCGCGCGCAGCGAGACCAACATTGGGGTGGATAAAGAAAGATCAGTACGGAGCTGGGATGTCATTTCTTCGCTTGTTATACACCGGGCAAAAGTTGATTCCGCCGGGCAATTCACCCTGCCGGCACCGTTGCAAGCCAGTCTCCCCGTTGTAATTGAACTTTGTTCCACCTGTCTCTTCTTGGTTCCAGGTATGTAATTAGTCCACCTCCAATTCTAGGCTGGTGCTCACCTCATCTCAGGGACTTGTCCTGTCCCTGAATGCCCAGCTCCAATCTCGTCCAGTCGACGCCACCAGTCAGGGTTAGGGCATTAAACCGTGCGTAATACACCCACGGGCGCCCGTATCTAGCCTACGGGACGGCCTAGCGCTAGCCCGTGCCAATCTATGACAATCTTGGATAATTACAGCTAAACCGAAAACGATCGACGCTTTCAATTTAAAAGCAGAGTTCAGCTCCACTCGGTAAAGCCGCCTAATTCTAGTCCGGTTCACGCTCGACTTCTATCTCTTGAAGACGCGGAAAATTGCCTGTTTTGCGCACGGTTGAGAGCACGTACCGACTTAGCCGCGGGTCCAGGTGCTTGGGGTTGCTGAGATGGCCCAGCCGTGGATGGTTCAGCCGTCGCATTACAGTCTGTGTTGCTCGGCTGGAGAGACATGAAGATGACTCGGAGTTTGCCGTTCGGAAGGATCTGGAGGCAGATGCTATATGCGGCAATTCCGTTGACAGTGGATGACAATTCTCCATGGCTCTCCATCAACTCGTTTACCCGTTTACGGACGGATACGAAATCCGTTAAACGGGTGAACCTGTCTCCGTACCCGTTCGTTTTTGAAGCAGCCAGAGCGGTCTTACGGACGGAACGGAAACCGTCGAAACGGACGTCGAAACGGACCGTCGACCCGTTCCAAACGGGAACGGATCGGAGCCCTAGTCTATGCCTAGCAAACGTACTGTTACGTACATAACATTTTTTTTATCGAATGCCGTGTCACAGTGATATCTTGTCGACATCTACTTGTCCGATAAGATGTTTGCTGAAAATTTCTTGAGCTGAACCGATTTCTCAAATCTCGACTGAATAAGTATTCTAAAGCGAAGCTTTTATTTACCGCAATGGATTTTACTCAGGTAATATAAATGGCACGAATCCACGCCATCCTCCGTGCTGTGTATACCGACTGACGCCTCCCGAAAACCGCTCAAACAAGTCCAACGGAAACGCTTCCGCCATCGCGGTGTACCCGGCCACGTTGGGGTGTAAAAAGTCACCCGAGTTGAATAACGGGCTCATTTGCGAAGCTACAGCCGGATCGGCCACGACCCGGTCGAAATCAATCACGGCGTCGAACAGCCCGCTCGTCCGGATGAACGCATTGAGCCGCTGCCGCGTCGCCTCGCGCGTGGGGCACGAATTCGGCTCGGCGGTGCAGCTGCCACTACTCACGTTTGCGGGGGCGCTGAAGGGCGTGATCGTGGCGGCGAAGACGAGGATGCCCGCCGCGTGCAGGCGGGCGACGACTTGTTTGAACGCCGCGATGAGCCGGTCGCCGAGCGCCGTCTGCGCCTCCGCCGTCGCGGGTTCGAGCTTGTTGATATCATTGACGCCCTCGTAGATCATCGCGTACTTTACACCGGTGTGCGCGAGCACATCGCGGTCGACGCGACTGAGGGCGTTGGGGCCTTTTCCGTCCGTGAGGATGCGGTTTCCACCCGCGGCCTGATTGCTAATCGATATGTGCGCCGTCGCAGGGTTTTTTCTGCATCCGCGCGCAGAGGAGGTCGGGCCATCTGCTCAAGGTTAATGAACGTTCATCTACGATTAGAAACAATGTATACTGAACCTGTTATTTTTATCGGGGTCGCTTCCCTGGCCATCGGTTATACTGTCCCCGATAACGACGAATGCCGAGGCAGAAGCGCTGAAAATTTCCACCGCACTAACGAAGTACCTATTTTTTGTTCTTCAAAAATAGGACTGAGATGGGCGAAAAAAACTATTTACTTACCAGTGCGCGAGGCTGGTTGTCGACGAATCCGTCATATTTCCTGCTTGCACATAGTTGCCGAACGAAATCCAGGTGGTGGTTCGGCTTCCAGGATGCGATGTGATAGAAAACCCGTCTTGCCCTTGTGCCAAGTAAAGCGTCACCGTGATAGTTTGTTGAGATTCAATCGAAAAGGCTATTGGATCGGATACGACCAGAGCGCCGTTGGGAACAACGAAGCTCGGGCTCCCGCTGAAAGTGAGCGTTTTGAGACTTGTGGTTATTATTTCGCTCGCTCCCGAAACTCCTCCAGCGGGAAGGGCGACGGTGGCCGTAGTGATGTGCAAGTCGTTCACCCCAAATGCGTTAGAGAAGCGAACGCGAACCTCGTCGCCGCCGAGTGTCATGTACAGGGTTTGGCGAATAGTTGAGTTGAAAAACACTGCACTGGATCCGTTCTAATGATCTTCTGTAAGATAGAAAATACATAACAAAATGCAAAAAGAGACTGACAAAGGGGGACGGGGGGAGATTCGCTGGCTCCGTGAGCTGAGGCATGGCAGTCCATGCATCAACCCATCGCCCATCGAGGCTTCCAAGGGCCCAAACATTTTGAATCCCAATCGAGATAACCGTGATGCGAGCGGCCATCCAAAAAGACCCCATGTTGAGCGATGAACGGGAGAGCGCCCGAGCCACTTTATACGAATGGTCATGCAGTATTTTAGGATAAATTCTTGGCAGGCAACATAACCGCCACAAAGTCATCCGGCGGGGCGGGAACGGGAACGTCGTCGGGAAGCAATCATAGAATGACGCGAGAGTGGATTTGTTGAGGCGCCTACCTAGGATAGGATAGTTACACGTCAACCCAGGCCCGCAAGTTTCCTCTCCATTTCGCCGCTACACGTGTTATATTAATCCCCTACCTGAAATGCGAAAAAAAGATAAGGACATACATAGCACTCACTGGCATGCGGTCACCTCGGGCCTTGGCTCAGGTCCACAGAACCGGGTCTGAGAGCTATGGTTCAGACATGGAGAATCTCGAGTCCAAGCCAAAGATCCAAGCACCAGCTTTCAAGTGAAGCCAAGCCTTAAGCGTCACTATTTCTCCGCGAGGGACGAGGAATGTCCTTTCGATAGTTGAGTTGAATGACGGCCTTTTGCGGTATAATGTTCTTGTCCGATATCGCGCGAGCTGACTCTGGTCCGCAATATAATTATAATTATATAGTTGGGTCCGCGAGAAACCATACGTGGCGAAGGCGGGCTCTCGTTATCAATTGCCGGCTACGTGGATGCACTGGGGGACGCAGAGGCGCTCTGGACTCGTAAGCGCGCCGCTGTGTAGGCTCGTTCTGCGTAGAAGCGGCCGTCGCGGAACCATCAGGCAGCGTGTAGAGGAAATTTCGGGACCATATATCCCGAATCCCGAGTAGGCAGAAGTTCTTTTGGTGCTAATTTTGTTTTGCACGATCCACAGGTGACGAAGCCAAGGTGAAACATAACCGAGATCGTCGCATACGAACTTCAACAGATTGAAATGACATCCAGCGGTTAGGAAAGAGAAATTTAGAAGAGCTCCGCATCAAGGTGACGCCTAGAGTCTCCGAATCCGAGTCGTTTTGTTACCCAGTGCCCGGGCCTGAAGAGTGGCTCAAAACAGAAGTTCGGGACCTGAAAGTCGGGCGGCTTTCGTGCCTTTCGGACCCGCCGAGAGGAGAACGGGACAAGAACAGAACGACCCTCGTATGGAGGATACGTCAGTGCGGTATGTTGGGAGGACCAGGCGGGCTCTTTTACGAGACCGTGCCGTACGGAACGAAGCGGGTGTGCGCTGGGTGACGCCGCGGCCGCGAACCTGCAGTTACCCAATAGTTACCCCACGCACACCCCTAGCAAACCCAACAAAAAAAGAAGTGTAACTGACTGACTCACCAGGCGATGGTGGGCGGGAGGCAAGACGCCGCGTCTTTCGCAACGACGCGTGAAAGGTAGGTTAAAACTGCTTTTGCAGTTGTTTGCCTTCCGGTCCCGTGTCCCGGGCCGGTCCGGCACGAACCTGTCTTGCTCCGTTCGTTCCTCAAGACAAGAGCGCGGTGGGGTGCTTTGCACCCCACCACTTCGGTTGAAACTTGGAAGCAAGGTCGCGGGGTTCCTGGGGCGGGATTGAGGCTAGGCGGCCAAGTAAATAGATGACGTCGTGTGTATGGCTTCAGACAGTCGTAATATTAAAAGCACCTCTCACTCTCCCTCTCATGTGCAAACCAGCTTGGCTGAGCGAAAACGTGCAATCGTTCGTCTGGAAAAAAACTTGCGCTCCTGAGTCTCGGGCCGTCAATATTTCAATAAGCACGTACCGGCACGAGGAGCTTCAGTACTTCCAGCCAATTGCAGCCAGCGTCATTCTCCCTGATACATACGAGTGGAGAATCTATTCCCGCCGAATCAACTCTACATACTACAAGAACCATATGTAGGGCCATACAACGAAGGAACGTCTGAGCATTGGAGCTCAGGTGATTCATGCACCCATCCACACATACGCACCAACTCCGTCCCCTTCTCACCACCACCCGCACCCGCACATCCATAACAAGAACACTGGCACCCAACCCACAGCCTCAACCACAACTCCAAGCAATCAAGCAGACAGACAAACGTATCAGTATCAGTGGGCAGAACAGCAGCGCGTCGAGGCGTTAGGGCGTATAAGTAAAATAACGATGGAGGCAGAGAGGCAAGCCGTCCTCGGTCGGCCGGGGTCGGTTGGTCGTCGATAAAAATACACAAGGGAGGAGGAAGTGAACTGAGACGGGCCCGGTGCGAGCGGTAGGCGGTGAGGACGACGGAAGGCTCGCCGATAGTGTATATATGGCAAGGAAGATGGATTGCATTGGATCGCGGATGCTGCTGCGGTGGTGTTGACGGACGGGTGGTGGAAAGGAATATGTCACCGTCGTCGTCGTCGTTCGTCTGCTTGGCAAGGAAGTTGAAGGAAAGAAAGGTGTGGGTTGGTGTTGTCAGTAGTCTTGAAGTGTATGCGCGGCTCCACTCTCCGCCCCTCCGCGCCGCCGCTCTCGCTCTCGCTCTCCCCCCACCGCTCGCACGTGTACGCCCGCCCCGCCCCGCCCGCTCCCCGTCGCCCTACGCCGCCCACAAACGCCCTCCTTCCCATCGCTCGCCGCCCCAGCTCTCACCGCGGACCAGGAGCGCCGCGATATCCTCCCTGGACGCCTTGCGGTACTCCATTCACCCGTCCCTGCTGCTGCGGTGCGCCCCCATTGCTCTGGTACAGCACCTGCTGCTGTTGCTGCTGCTGCTGATGGAGTTGTTGCTGCTGCACCTGCTGCTGGTGTTGCTGGTGCTGAGGCGGCCGCGCAGGGCCTGCCACCTGTCTCTGCTGCTGCTGCTGCTGCTGCTGTTGTTGCTGATGCGTCTGCGCCCCCTTCTGCTCCTCGCTCGCACTCGGGTCGACATACAGCCCCCGGTCGATCACCTGCGGGATCGGCCCAATCTCCGTCCCCAGCTCTTGCTCAATGCGATAGAGGTTGAACCGGTCCTCGTACGTCACCAGGTTAATCGCAAGCCCCAGGTGCCCGAAACGCCCCGAGCGCCCGATACGGTGAAGGTACGTCTCGCTGTTTTTGGGAAAGTCAAAGTTGATGACGACGTTGACGGCCTGGATGTCTATGCCGCGCGTGAGGAGGGTCGCTGCAGACGAGATTGCGGCACACGCCGTTGCGGAAGTCGTGGAACACGCGGTTGCGGTGCGACTGCAGCATCTTTGCGTGCGAGTAGAAGCAGGAGTAGCCGAGCTCGGTGACTTTTTTGGCGAGCAGCTCGACGCGGTTGGTGGAGTTGCAGAAGATGATCGACTGGTTAATTTGGAGCTGGAGAGGAAATGGGTCAGAATAGCTAAGTGGAGAAGGAAAGGCTATCGTACCTTGGAGAAAAGGGTATTTAGGCAGTGCACCTTCTGCCGCTCTTCGACGTAGGCGTAGTATTGCGTCACACCACGCAGGGTGAGTTCGTCCATGAGATTGATCTCGTAGGGAGAGTCCATATGCTTGTCCTGATGAACGGGTGTTAGGCGGTGGCGGCAATGAAGTACATGCATACCTTAAAGTCCTTTACGATCATCGGGAACGTCGCACTGAACAACATGACCTGCCGTGTTGTGGGCAGGTACGATAGGAGCTGCTCCATTACGGGAGCGAATTCAGGCGAGAGCAGCTTATCTGCTTCGTCCATCACGAACACGGGGCACTCGCTCAGATCGGCGACATTCTTGCCCGCGAGATCCAGTATCCTGCCAGGCGTACCGACGAGGACGTGGACGTTCTCGGCCAGTCGCAGGATATCGTCCTTGAGCGTGGTGCCGCCGGTGGTGACCATGACCTGGACGCCCATGTGTTTCCCGAGGATCTTGCAGACCTGGGACGTCTGCAGCGCGAGCTCGCGTGTGGGGACGAGGAGGAGGGCCTGGATTTTGTTCTTTGTGATGTCGATTTGCTGGAGAGACGGGATAACGAAGGCGGCGGTTTTGCCGGTACCGTTCTTGGCGCGGGCAAGAATGTCGCGTTTGGTGAGGGCGATGGGGATGGCCTCTTCTTGGATTGGAGATGGCTTTTCAAAGCCGGCTTCAAAAATGCCCATGAGCAGTTCGCGGCGGAGGTACATGTCTTCGAATTCCATGCCCTTGGTAGCGGTTACATCTGTGGTTTGCGGGCGGGCATCTTTGGGTGGGGGGCGGAGTCCTGCTTTCCAGGACTCGGATTGTACGGGTGTGGATACTGCGGGGCTAGACGACCAGATACGCGTCAAAAAAGAGAGAAAAAAGTTGAGTAGGTCAAACGCACGATGAGGAGGATGAGGGGGCGGTTGATTGGGACATTGTGGGTGTCTATGGTGGTGTTATTGCAGAAGAACTGGCGCGCAGAAGAGACGCGCCTGTTGGTTGGATGGTGGCTTCAATATGGGTGCTTTGACACCGTTAAAAAGGGACAAGCCAATGCAGCAGAGGTTGTTTTGAGTAGGAGGGACTGCGGGCAGGTGCACAGGCTCGAAAGTTGGGAGAGAAAGCAGGCGGCTCAGCGGTAGGTGGTCGTGCAGGTCAAAGACTATTTCGAGATCAAGTCAAAATTCCCACGCTCATTGCCCTGCACTGTTTTTTTTTTTTTTTTTTTTTTGGAGCGTTTGAGTAATGCGACTCGGTCTGCAAAGCATTCCAAGTGCACCCGCTGGTTGAACTGGGTCATTATCCAGTGAAGCCGGGAATTTTGTCCAGGAGGAAATGCCGTTACGCACAGGGTTCAAGCCTTAGTGTGGGACTCTGGCCATTTATCCCACTCCGTCTTTCAGAGTGGTGGGCCGTATACCCACTAAAACCCCCTTAGATTTTATCCAGTCATCCGGCAGGGATTCCTCGTCCAAGAGTGTTCCACTCCAGGTGTGTAGGACGAGTTCTTTCTTGATTGCAAGAGACCCGAATCGAATTCGGTCAGTCAATAGGATATCTCGTTTCAGCGCTGTATTAATTAGAGACACCCATCGGTTGTGGATCTCTGTGCTCGAGTGTTGACTGTACATCTCGAACAGTCTTTCATTTCGCAAGTTCCAAATCAATTTGATTGCGGTTGACACCAGGATTGTAAAGAAACGATTTTTTACGCGTGCGAAGGGGGACTTGAATCTTGCCATGCCACAGCCCAGAATGAGCCCCCAGTTGAGTTTCGGCCAGGAGGGAAACCTCAACCTCCACAGTTTTTTCGGTAAGGGTCCAAATTTGATGTTGGCCAGGATTATCACATTCCAGTAAGATGTGCTCCATGGATTCAGTCACGCGACATGTTTCGCAAAGTCCGAATGTTTCTAGAGAAGGTATGTGTTCCCAGAAAGGGCCTACGTAGTATATGTTGTGTATACATTTCCATAGAAAGTTGCGAGTGAGCCGGTGAATGTTAGTCGATCTGATTGAAGTCCATATTGCCTTGTCTGATGGCTGGAACGAGAATTCTTCTGCTATGCTGCAACGTATACGCTCAAGGTTTATCATTGTGTTCCTACGCACTGATGTGTTATTCATTGAGCTAATAAGTTTTGTGAAGAGACGTTGAGATCCAGTTTTTAAGAGGGATGCGGGGTTCGTGAAGGTCAAGTCGAGGTCGGTATCAAGCTCTGTCGTAATAGGCTCTGACGCCAGTAAGCACTTGGCAGGATTTTCAATGTATCGTGTGCCTGTGCAGAGCCGTGCAGTGAAAGCAAAGGACAAAATTCAAGCCTGTTCTCGCACGAATTGCTCGTTGAACTGAAGATGCTCGCTGCTCGAACCACCAACGTTACTTGGAATGATTTTCTTTCGCTGTTTGGTCTCTGGATTGCGCCTTCTGACCGACCTACTGGCTGAGCCCTGGAAACGGTTACCGAGGAGCTGTGAATATCCCAAACGCTGCTCGCAAGTGCAGAATTTACTGCCTCGATTTAGGACGATCGGAGTTTTGATCGGTACTGGTACCTTCCGGACTGCTGGCGCAACCTCGCCCGTCTTTCCCTCCGACCACCATGGTCCCCGCCATGATCCAAGCTATGCGCCCCACCGTATACACCGTCCGCTACTCGCGTCGGTGGGCAGGAAATCCCCTCCTTTACATTTCCGGCGCCATGGCCTCTCTCGGCGACGCGCTTTTTGGCTACTCCCAGGGTGTTACGGGCCGCATTTCAAGTCCAACCCAACTTCATCCACCGCATGTATGGCAAAGAAGTAACGGCCGACGACGTCATGATGAGAGAGACTGGGGTTATGCCTTTGCTGCCAGGTTTGTGTTTCGTTGTTACTGTTTCTGCAGATCTACTAACTCCCTCACAGCCGTCATGGTTGCCTGCCTCAATATCACCGCCCTTTTCTCTGCTCTTGGGTCCGCCTACCTTCTGATTACTTTGGACGTCGTGTTTCTATCCGCATCGGCGCCTCTATCTACCTGGTTGCCTCAATCATACAGATGTTCGCCCCTGGCTTTACCGTCCTGATAACCGGACGAATGATTCAAGGCATTGGTACCGGCATCCTCAGCACCACCGTCCCAATTTTCCAGATCGAAATCGCGCCTTCAAACGCCCGCGGAATGTTCATAAGCTTGGAGACTTTCTGGATGAACCTCGGCTACTGTGCGTCCTCCTGGATCGGCTACGCGTTCTTTTTCGACAACCGAAGCGAGGACTCGTGGCGTGGCCCCTACGGTGTCCAGGCTCTAATCTCGCTCTTGCTTTTCGTCTGGACCTTCTATCTCCCCGAGACACCTCGATGGCTCATTCAAAACGGCTTCAAAGCTGAAGGTCTGTGGACACTCGCAGATCTTCACGCGGGCGGCGATGTGACGGACGCGCGCGTGAACCGGACGTACTACGAGATTGTCGACACCCTCGAGATCGAGGAGCGCACCGGTGTCACCGCGCCGTGGGGGACACTCTTCAAAGAATACACGCGCCGGACTATCATCGGCTGGACGGCGCAAATGTTCGCCCAGCTCAACGGGATCAACGCCCTGCTGCACTTCCTTCCGGAGACCCTCACGCACGCTGGCTTCTCCGTCCCCCAAGCAGTCTTCTATTCCGGCATCTGCTCCGTGTTCTACCTCCTCGGCACGCTCCCCGCCATCTTCTACGTTGACAAGATCGGCCGGCGGCCCTTCCTGCTCGTCGGCAGTGTTGCCTTGGCGCTCTCGCTCTCCGTCGTGGGCGCGCTCAAGCTCTGCATCGAGCGCTGGCCCACGAAGCTCTCCATCATGGGCGGCGCGCGCGGCGTCGTTGTCGGCATGTCCGTCTACTTCTTCTTCTTCGCGTCGACGTGGGGGCCCGTCCCGTGGCTCCTCAGCGCGGAGCTCTTCCCACTCAAGGTGCGCGCAAAGGGCATGGCGATCACGACCGTCTCCGACTGGCTCTTCGAGTTCGTCGTCGCGTTCGCGACCCCGCCCCTCTTCGAGATCATGCGCGGCGGGTACTACTTTGTGCTCGTCGGCTTCTGCATCGTGTCGGGCGTGCTGGTGTGGTTGCTGTTCGTCGAGACGGGCTGCGAGACGCTGGAGGAGATTGGCGGGGTGTTTGGCGACGAGCGCGCGCTGCCGAGGATGCTGAGCGATGAGGAGGACCCGGTGGCGAATGTGAGGCGCCGAAGGGCCAGGGGGCGTTCGACGGTCAGTATGAGCTCGCAGCTTACGGCGGTGATGAATGGGGCGGTGGGGGCTGGGGCGGTCACGGCGCCAGAGCAGCAGCTCACGCTCCAGGCTACGGGGCGGACCTCGACGGGACTGCTCCGGCCGCACCACAATTCCGCGGCGGGCTCCGAGGTGACGCTTACGCCGACGGTGGGGGAGAAGGAAAAGGATGAGTGACTGGTTGCATGTATCATTACGCTTGTGAATATTACTAGACGTTCGTTTTGTTCCCCGAAAGGCCAACAGGTTCGCGCGTCAGATACAGTGCTTTTTCACGTCTCCCCAGGCTGCCTAAATAAATCGATTTTTCTTTGGAGGTCTTGCAGCGATGGGATCAAAGGGCAAAGCCAACCTGCTCCTTATTTAGTCTTGGCTTCAAGGATCTACGCCAGATGAACCTTCAACCTCCCATGCATGTATTATATGATAAGGTGAGATTTCGATTACTATCGGACGCGAGGTGAGGGACGGGAGAAGGGGTGAGAGGCGGTCCTGCGGACCGCTCGGAGAGGAGGATCAGGAAGGATGAGGACGGGATGATGAAAGGAGCGATGGGGTGTGTGCGGGAGGTCTGGGCCGCTTCGCGGCCGATTCGTCGTGTTTTCCAACGCGCCTGGAGAAGGGGGGAAAAGAGCGAATCGGGCGGGAAGAGAAAGCGGGACCCAGGACCAGTACGCAGCGCGAAGCGGGTCTGAAACGAGGAGACCCAAAACAACGCGAGCGTGAAGTACCCAAAAAGGGATGGGCGGGCGGGGCTCAAAAATTAGGCGATGGAGTGAGGCTGCGAGCGATAGAGGCAGAAGACGAGGCGCGTATGGAAGTACGCGACGAGGATGAAATGATGGGAGATCACTGATGCGGTACATCCCGTAATCTAATCCTCCTTATCTCACACTTAGCCCGCGCTCGCAAGCTCGCGAAGGCTCAGCTCACAATAAGGTGAGATTTCGATTACTATCGGACGCGAGGTGAGGGACGGGAGAAGGGGTGAGAGGCGGTCCTGCGGACCGCTCGGAGAGGAGGATCAGGAAGGATGAGGACGGGATGATGAAAGGAGCGATGGGTGTGTGCGGGAGGTCTGGGCCGCTTCGCGGCCGATTCGTCGTGTTTTCCAACGCGCCTGGAGAAGGGGGGAAAAGAGCGAATCGGGCGGGAAGAGAAAGCGGGACCCAGGACCAGTACGCAGCGTGAAGCGGGTCTGAAACGAGGAGACCCAAAACAACCACTCGGAGCAACGCTCTAGAGCGAAGCTCGCTTGAGGGCGACTCGTGCGCTGCGGCCCGAAACACCCCACGGAGCGGGGCGGAGAACAAGGGTAGTAAACAATAAATCGTGATGTAATTTCGGCTGGAGAAAAAAAAAAAAAAAAAAATTCATGTCGCAAGAGGTAGCTAAGCGTCCGTATCAAAGGAAAGGTCGGAGTCGTACGCATGTCCATGTGCGAGGGCAAAGTCCCTGATACGTGAGTCCCAAGCCTTAGCAATGCGCGAAGAAAGGACGAGTTCCAGGCATCTCCAGTAGATCAAGAAGCAGAGCGACGTCCAGCCACCAAGCTTCATGATCACCTCGGGCTCGACTCCGTCCAGGAGGAGTTTCACAGAACCGCCTATGCGGTAGCTGTGACCGAAAACGTGTGCGAGGCCGGCGCGCTTGTACGCCACGGCTGCTGAATGTAGGAAAACATCCTTTGTGAGTACACGCCAGCTCTCGCCGCTGCGGTATGCGTAGATGGGAGTCAACGGGGGCGGGGAGTGGTTGATGCGCGTGTGATTGTCGTGTGCCCAAACCGGACAAAGCGGGTCGAGCGTGGCCGTCAAGACGCATTCGCCGCCTAGGAAAGTCGTGGTCTTGGTCCAGACGATGTGAAAACCAACGACGTCCCGACCGCACGAGGTGCGAGACCTCGAAGAGCGCGTGCACCGGCAGGTGTCGTGTTCTGTGTCGAAAGACTTTGCGCTCTTCGGTAGAAGCTCGCCTAGCCGGCGACAGCCCCAGAAAGCCGCGGTGGCAGCGGCCCACTTTGCGGCGCCCTCGCCCGAATCCAAGTCCAGGAAAGAACGGAGCGCGAGCATATGCGCTTCCGTGACTGGGCCGCGCAAGGGGCGTTTGAAAGCGGCGCCTCTTCGGTCTCCAGATTTCTTCAAACTGAGCACCCATTTGTCGGCGCCGCACCACTCCGCGCGATTGAACAGGTGCCAGAGCTGCAGCCCGTTCAGCCAGTTCCGTATGCATTTCCCAGAGCACGAACCGAGGGTGTCGGCGATGAAGGCGGATATGAGAATCGGGCTCGCGGGCATACGTCTGTGCTCCGAGACGTCATGTCGGTCGCAGTACTGGTGGAATCGTAGCAGGCCGGCGCCGTAAGATGTGCGCGTGTTCTTGGCCGTGGAGGCGAGCAGTCCTTCGTATACTTCGAGTTGGCGCGATGCCTCGACCTCGTCCGCTGCGAAGGAGCGTTGAGTCTCCATGGAGAAGGGAGACGTCCAGAGCAGGACGCGACGGTCCGCGGGGACTCGCGGGCGGTAAACGCTTGGGCGGATGTCGTTCCCCGGTGCTGGGCGGTTGGCTCGTTTCGTGGGAAGGCACCGCGCGGCTCCGGCGCGGACGTCGTTGAGCTCGCGACGCTCAGCTAGATTCGTGAAATACGGCAGACGTATGTTTGGCGCGCGACGGACGGGGCCCGAGGAAGGAGGGCGCGGCGACAGGGGCTGAGGGGAGCATCCAGCAGCGACGGGAATGGGACGGGGAAAGGGGCAGAGGCGCGTCATGAGGTGGGAAGAGAATCTGGGCGACGCCGCGAGATCAAGCGGTAGCGGGGGTGAGGACAGGGGCACGCGCGGAGAGTTCGGTGCGCGGGCGGGGAGACGGAACGGAGTGTGTGGGGACGTATCGGCGATGGGATGATCAAATGCAAAAACGGCAGGTTGAGCTGCCGTGTGAAAGGTACGGTATTTCGGATCGGACAGGGCCAGCATTGCTGGGGAGACGAAAAGAGGCATGGCAGGCACGGCTACCAATCGCCGCGGACGAATAGGTCTGCAAGCTCGTGTGGGAGATCGAAGATGCGGGTGAGTCGGTCGGATAGGGGGTAAGGAGACTCGCCGCGAGAAGGGGCATCGGCAATGTTGAGGGCCGTGTCGACATAGACGATGTCCGTGTCGATCATATGATCGAGGGACGTGTGCTTGGTCCGACGAGCGCAGAGATTCAGCTCGGTGTTGGGGCTGCGACCCTTCGTCAGCGCGCCGATTGCGCCCTTGTTGTCGGAATAGACGTGAAGGTGCACGTCCCGGAATTTTAGCTGGCCCAGGAAGTGGATGAGGAGCTCGAGCGCGATCGCTTCGAGCCAACAGATGTCGCGCCCCGGCGTCTTCCAGCCCGGAGCGAGCTTGAAGGAATACCATCGGGAAGCGGTACAGGAAAGTGTGCCCGCCGTTGACGTCGGGGGCGATGCTGTTGGGGAAACGGAACTTATCCAAGTCGTCCTCGAACTTGAAGGTCTTGGTATCGGGATTCGTGCCCGCGGGGACGATGGCGCCCGTTTCAGCATCCCAAATGTCCACCATCGCGTTGCAGATCATCCCTGCGCTCCCGCTAGCTGATCGAAGACCGAACGGGGCGCAGTGGTCCATGAAAAATTCGCCGTTGAGGGAGACAACAAGCCAAGGTTTGTGGTCCGGCCGGATCGGGCAGGTGCGGTAGAACGCTTTGATGTCGAATGAGCATGCTTGCGTTCCCGCCGGAGCCTCAGCCACCTGAAAGGTCTGGATATGAGGAATAGGTCCGGGACGGTGGAGCCCAGAGAGATGAGGTGAGATGGGTGATGCCAATGCAGCTCTCTCGCGCGCAAGTGTGCGTATGTGCACAGGCGCGGACACGGACGCCGACGCGTGAAACAGGAACCGTACGCCGATGCGCATGAACCTGCGCCGATGCGCGAATAAATATTCGTATGCGCCGATGCGCAGGGACGAGCGCCGATGCGCGAAAAAATCTGTATGTGCCGATGCACAGGGACGGGCGCCGATGCGCGAAAAATATCGTATGCGCCGATGCGCAGGGACGAGCGCCGATGCGCGAGAGGACTGTATGCACCGATGTGCAGGGACAAGCGCCGATGCGCCAACAAGTCGTATGCACCGATGTGCAGGGACGGGCGCCGATGCGCGAGATAGGCGTATGCACCGATGTGCAGGGACGGGCGCCGATGCGCGCGAGAGACGTATGCACCAATGTGCAGTGACGAGCGCAGATGCGCGAGGTCGTATGCACCGATGTGCAGGGACGAGCGCAAATAAAATCGTATGTGCCGATGCACAGGGACGAGCGCAGATGCGCGAGAGATTCGTATGCACCGATGTGCAGGGACGAGCGCAGATGCGCGAGAGATTCGTATGCACCGATGTGCAGTGACGAGCGCAGATGCGCGAGGTCGTATGCACCGATGTGCAGGGACGGGCGCCGATGCGCGAGAGATTTGTATGCACCGATGTGCAGTGACGAGCGCCGATGCGCGAGGGGGAAACGGGGTGGAGGAAAAGGAAAGGGAGCGAACAACACCAGACGGGCACGCACCGTTTTAGCAACATCGAAAGCGAGACAAGGTGTTGTGTGAGAATTGCCGAGAGCAAAGTACGCGCCACTCTATCCACCAGACACCGGGCATATAACTGTAACTGCGACTTCCTCTCCGCCCTTCAATTCCACTGTACCGGGATCATCGACCATCTCTGCGTCCACGCTCCACTTGCTGCCGTCAAGAATCTTGCGCAGGGCCGTAGCTTTGGGATGTCGAGCAACTAATACATCGCCCAGGTCTGCGAGTCAGAGTCCTGAGGTCACGGAAACTAGCTCTTGGGAGAGGCCCGTTGCAGTGAACGCTGCAGCGAAATGAGGCACATTAATTTCTACTCGCTCTTCGGGCATGAGTTTGCGGAGCAAGGTGGCTCAAAAATTAGGCGATGGAGTGAGGCTGCGAGCGATAGAGGCAGAAGACGAGGCGCGTATGGAAGTACGCGACGAGGATGAAATGATGGGAGATCACTGATGCGGTACATCCCGTAATCTAATCCTCCTTATCTCACACTTAGCCCGCGCTCGCAAGCTCGCGAAGGCTCAGCTCACAACACCCTTACAATCCTGTCCCAACTAGTCGCATTTGAGTATGGAAATCGAGCACCTCCGCCCTCAACGCAACCACCTCTTCCTCAAGCGCCTGCCGACTCGCCAACTTCCGCCGCCGGGACTTTCGCTGCGCCACCCGGCTTGAGTAACGCTTGAATTCTATATCGCTCGGCGCCGGAGGGCACACCGGTTCTGGGCCAAAGAGCCGCTCCATCTCTCTCTCGTCGTAGACGACGTGCGCGGGGTTCTCCGGCGGGGCGGGCGGGGGCGGCAGGCCGAGGTCCGCGCGCACGTTTCGCAGCTCGGCGGCCCGTGGTCTGAGGACAGACGCCTCGTCCTCGAGCATCTGCCGCTCTGCTGCCTCGCGGCGGCGGAGCGCGCGTGCGGCTAGGACGGCCTCCCGCCGCGCAACATCAGCATCCTCGTCCATGGGCGGATTGGGTTGTCGTCGGTGACGGAGTTGTGGAGGAATGGAGGCTTCTATATAGTACTTGTAGCGAGTTTACAGGCTGGTTTATATGTCTACGAGAGGCTGTGGCTGGCTGTGGTTGGGCTCAATTTGCCAAGGCTAACAGGGCTGTGCTGGCGGCGGGCCGCCGGCGCGTAGTCGCGTACTTGTACTTGTATTTAGCGATAATTGCACAAAGTCAACTTCAAAAAACGGATCCACCACCTAAGAAGCGAATCGTCAGGTGCACACCTCCCAGAAAGACAAGACGGACCGTCCACAAGGATATCCGCGCCGTTGATATACCTCCCCGCCGGGCTGCAGAGCAGTATCACCGTCCCCGCCAGCTCGCTTGGATCGCCCATGCGCCCCATGGGATTCCTGCTCGCCCAGATCTCCCGCAGAGGCGCCAGCCCGGCGCCCTCGTTGAGCACGGTGTCCATGTATCCCGGGCTCACGCTGTTGACGCGGATGCCGTGCCGGGCCCACTCCGCCGCGAGCGAGCTCTTGAGCTGCAGGAGCGCGCCCTTGGAGACGTTGTACGCGACCTGCGGCTGCGGGAAGTTGACGCTGTGCGCAGAGATGGATGCGGTGAACACGATGCTGCCGCCGGTGTTTTGGTGGATCATCTGCCTGGAGCGGAGGGCGTCAGTCAGACAGAGGCCACAAAATACGCAGAAAAAAAAGAGAGAGACGCACTTGCCGACCGCCTGTGCGCAGATCCAGCTTCCGGTGGTGTTGATGTCGAGCATGCGACGCCAATGGGGCACTGTCAGCTGCGCGGCGTGGACGGCGCCCACGACGCCGGCAAAGCAGAGCAGTATATCTACGCTGCCGAGCTCGGCGACGGTTTCGTCCACGCCGCGATTCACGGCCTCCTCCGACGTGATATCCACGACTTTTTCGAGGATCTTCGCGTTCGGGAAGGTTTGGCGCAAAGAGGCCAGAGCAGATACCGCGTGGGCGGATTCGAAAGATGGTGTCAGATCGAAGAGAGAGATTCCGGAAGCGCCGTGTTCTAGCAGGGCGCGAACGGCTTCGAGAGCCAGCATACCTGCACCACCCGTAACTGTGTGATATGTTATCCGTGAAAGTTCCTCTCGCGAACTTGGCATCGGTCGACCTACCTATTGCGTTACCTCTTACAGCGAAACGAAGCCTAGCAATTTCGGACGGTTCGAGAATGGATCTGCCAGGAGGGCGTCGAGTAATGGGGGTAGTTAGGGGATTTTGTCCATCGGAAAGAATCATGAATGGGATCGTGCGATCCTTGAGAGTGTCGCGAGAGTACGTATCGGCGGTGGAATCGGCCATGTTTTCCTTGCTCGAGTCCGACGAGATGGCAGTGAAAGATCAAGGAAGGTCCGGGACCGTCATCTGACGACTCCAACAATTTCAATTCAGCCGCGTTGTTAAAACGTGCTAGGCAGCATAGGGTTACGACAAGCTCGAGGATGGAGGTTGGCACATCCGTTCCCAAGCTTCAAAGAGCCGCCAGAGACAGTCTATCCAGAGCTATTGGCCCGAAGTCCTGTCCCGACCGTGACATTCGACAGCTTTCAAGGAGTTCAAAGCAGCCTCGTATCTGAGTTGAATGAGAACATTCTGAACTGAGGCGCGCGCACTTGAGAGCCATAATCGCGAACTGAGTCTAAGTTAAAAGTTAAAAACAACGCGTACACAAGGCCAAATCTGGAACACATCCGAACGAGACAAGGCCAAATAAACTGGCACCTTGCTCGACACGCGGTCATGGCCTCATCCACCTTTTCCGACCGACCCCACAAGAAGCTTGTGCTGTTCGACGTCGATGGCACCCTTACCCCAGCCCGCCAAGTCTGCATATTCCCCCACAACGCGCACTGTGATCTGAGTGTTTGACAGGGCGTATCCCCGGAGATGGTCCAAGTCCTACGCGCCCTGAGAAAGAAGGTTGCGATTACGCTCTCTTGGCCTATACATATCTAAGCCTCACGTATTAGGTAGTCATTGGATTCGTTGGCGGATCCGACCTCGTCAAAATTTCAGAGCAATTATCTGTAAACGGCAGCAATGGCAAGTTTGATTCCCTCTTTGTAAATCCTCCTTCTAAAGGCTCGTTTAGTTGTTGAGGATTTTGATTATGCATTTGCCGAGAATGGTCTTACGGCCTACAAGATGGGCAAGGTCCTCGAGTCCCAGTCGTTTATCAAGTATATCGGAGAGGACCGGTACAAGCGTCTCGTCAATTTCATTCTGCATTACATTGCCGATATGGACATCCCAATTAAACGGTATACCTCTACCCTCTCTCTGTGCCACATTCACAAATCTGAGGCCATCTCAGTGGAACTTTTGTCGAATTCCGGAACGGGATGATCAATGTCAGCCCCATCGGCCGTAATGCGACGTAGGTGCTCGTGCAGCCGCCCCATTGCATCCACCTGAATTTTATCCGCAGCATAGCCGAACGACACGAGTTCGAGGCGTACGATAAGGTCGGTTCTTCGATGCGATTCTCGTGATCCACGTAGTACTGACTCCGTCCCCAGCAACACGGGCTCCGCGCCGCGTTCGTCAAAGTCCTGCAAGACAAATTCCCCGACTACGGGCTCACCTACTCCATCGGCGGGCAAATCTCCTTCGATGTCTTCCCCCACGGATGGGACAAAACCTACGCCCTGAAGCACGTCGCGGGCGAGGGCTTCGAGGAAATACATTTCTTTGGGGACAAGACCTACAAGGTACGCACGCACGCACGCACGAGATCTATGCGCCATCATGGCTCTGATTCTTGGAACCATAGGGCGGAAACGACTATGAGATATACTCCGATCCGCGCACCATTGGACACGCAGTGAGCAGTCCTGTAGACACGATCCGCATTCTCGGGGAGGTTTTCCCGGACGCATAACGAGACTCATGTTTTCCCGGGCGCATAGAGTCTCAGGTTCAGGAAGGTTAGAATGCGATGTATCGACGTAAAATTGTAACTTATAATCTCTCCCATCGTATCTTCCAACGTTGGCGCATCCGGCGCTGTATTATCCATCGGCACGTCGTGCAACTCTCTGGGTGAATAGCAAACAGGTTGTCCAATTTCATGTTATCCAATAGCACACTGAATTTCAACACAAAACGGCATCTGCCAGTTTATCTTTCGAATTGATCGGAATTCTACTCATCTACGCACCAGTGCTTCAAAATACAGCGTCAAAGATGGTCCCACAGCTCAAGGCTAGATCAGTCTGTGGTAATTGTATGGTTTGTGAAGACAAATTAGTGTAACCGGCAAGCACATCTTATATAATAATATATACACTACTGAAACATAACAAACAACTTTTGCCTTATGAAATCCATAATCCCTACCTTGTTGGACTGGCCCATTTGATAACGTGTTGCTGCAAGAAGGGCCATAGTATAGAGGGTATCTGGATGGTCCTTCCCAAAAATATTCATCTGTTTCTCGAGGACAACAACTTCAAGCTCCTCTGCCTCATTCAGCCTGCCCAGATTATGGTATGTCACAGCCAGAGTTGCTGCACAAATCAAGGTATGTGGATGGTCCTCCCCCAGAATTTGTCTTTGCTTCTCAAGAGCAACAATTCCGAGTTCCTCTGCCTTGTTGAATTTGCCCAGTTGGACATATGTCGCTGCTAGCTGTACCATAATAAGAAGTGTCTCTAGGTGGTCCTTCCCAAGAATGTTCTTTCGCTTCTTGAGGACAACAACTTGAAGCTCTTCCGCCTGACTTAGCTTGCCCAGCTTATAGTATATAGCTCCTAAATTTGTCATGGACTTCAAGGTACTTTGATGGTCCTCCCCCAGAATTTGCCCTTGTTTCTCAAGCACAACAACTTGAAGCTCCTCTGCCTCGTTCAGCCTACCCAGCCTATAGTATAGCACAGCCAGATTTCCCGCAGAAATCAAGGTATGTGGATGGTCCTCCCCTAGAATTTGTCTTTGCTTCTCAAGAGCAATGATTGTGAGTTCCTCTGCCTTATTGAATTTGCTCAGTTGGACATATGTGGCTGCTAGATGTACCATGGTAAGAAGGGTCTCTAGGTGGTCTTTCCCAAGGATGTTCTTTTGCTTCTCGAGGACAACAACTTGAAGCTCTTCTGCCTGACTTAGCTTGCCCAGCTTATAGTATGTGGCTCCTAAATCTGCCATGGACTTCAAGGTATCTGGATCATCCTCCCCCAGAATTTGCCCTCGTTTCTCAAGCACAACAACTTGAAGCTCCTCTGCCTTGTACAACCTGCCCAGTTGGTAGTATGTCTGAGCCAGACTTGTCATAGAAAGAAGAGTATCTGGATGGTCGCTCCCAAGAATGTCTCTTCGTTTCTCCAGGACAATAACTTCAATCTCCTCTGCCTCTCTCAGCCTGCCGAGCTTGTAGTGTGTCTGTGCTACAGCTGTCATGCCAAGAAATAAATGTTTCGCCTCGATGTCGGCTGGGCTTATCTGCTGATATTGTTCTGCCAGTTGCTTATATTGTTCCAAAAGAGTGTCAAATGAGATGTCAACGGGAGCAACCATGGAACAATGATCCACTTCCTCATCAGTCAGTGCACTTTGGCTCCAGCTGTGTACAAGTGGATGCATTGAGAATCTTTCTGTGGTAGCATCAATGGCTACCAGTGAATATGCTTGCAGCTCATTTGTGACTTCTGTGAAGAAAAGATCCGCATCAGCCCCGCTTGGACCATGCTGCAAACTGCATCATTTTCTTGAATATTGACAGAAGCTCTGCCAGTTTTCGGTCTTTTTGCTGAGGGCCAATCAGAGTTGCTGGAGCCAAGCCAAGCATTTTGTGGATATCTCAGAGTTGGGAAAGAAAGAGAACAGCTGTAAAAGTGTCTGTGCTGGTGCACTGAGCCTATTAAAACTGATCTGCCATGTGGTATATACTGTTCCCCCATAATCATCATGAGCCTGGGTAGGTTTCTTGCTGAGGAGACAGGCTTGATTTTGTTGGAACAGTGCTAGATAGGTATTGAGGGGCTCCAGACTGTGCTATAAATGCACCAGCTTGTATAATGGCAAGGGGAAGACCCGATAACTCCTGCATGGTGGTTAGTGTGAATGTATATAATGTTTTCTGCAAACCTGGATAATTGCAGCTGCCAACACCTCATTATGTGGTGTGATCTCCTGGGCAGCACTTTTGAGCAAAAGATTGACAGCATCTGCCTCTTCCATGTTCGAGACAACTGTGTGAGATCCAGCGTAGACACGAAGTGCAGGATTCCTAGATGTAATGATAATGTTCCCATGATCACATTGAGGGAGAAATAAGTTCAGATTTATATTCGGGTCATCTGCATTGTCATAGAGAAGTAGCCATTCATCATGTGTGGTTGTCAGCAACGGCCTCTGGGTCGGCTTAAACAACGAGTAACCCGGCGAGAACCCCAACCAGGAGAAACCCGATAGACGCTAATAGCTCGTGTGTTCCCCGAGCAGTAGGACCAGTCGTACGGCGTCCTCCCTAGGAGGCCGTATGTCGTAGGTCGGGATGCGAGGCGGAACCCGGAACGAGTCGAAGAGGGTGTGATATCCACTCAGGTACAAAACCCGAGGTGTGGATACAACCCGTAGTACGGTGCGAGGGAAGCGGGACAGAGTGGAGACAATGCCTATGTCAAGCCAAGGTAGAAGCCTGAGATTAGACGAGGTAGAATCTACTGTACATGGAGATTCTACCGTGCTTATATAGGCTTCTAATAAATTAAAGCGATCGCGGTCAATCGCGATCAGTTCCTGCAACGTAGCATTAAGGAGCATTAATGCTGATGCTCCTGGACTCCTCTGTGTTGGTTCCCGTGGCGTCGGTGAACCTAGGAGACCCGACGTTCGGGTTTCCTAGTCCTAAGTGTCATCGTCTCCAGTGGTTCAAACCCCGATCGGGTTTGCAACCACTCCTGTACTCCGTGTACTCTCCTGTGTCAGCCCTTGGTGCGTCCGGGGACTAGAGTCCGTCTATACGGGTTCCTAGTCCCTAACGTCTTCTGTATTCCGTGGCGCAGACTCCCCGAGTCTGCGGCTTTTAGAATCCGAGGCCGGGTTTCAACCGTGAGAAGGTCACATGGTGGCGTCATGAGAGTCCCGTGCCGCTAAGACGCGCCTGTATCCGTACGGACGCGTCACGCGAAAAAGTAGAACCCGGGCGATTCATGACAGTGGTCCTGAGCCATCTCAGAGCATCCTGTGACGTGTTTCCAGCCTTGCTGAGAGCTATATTCCTGAGAGTGATATCCATTGTATCTGGAGTGCTTGCATCAATGAGAAAGATGTCCGCAAAACTGGAGAGTCTTAGTTGCATCCTCACAGAGGAATAATACTGACTGGTCTGATTCCTGAATAAATTTGAGAGCAATTTGGCTCTTGCCAGCCCCACCGAGTCCATGAAGCAAGAAGACCTGTTGTTTTTCCAGTCTCTGACCAAAATATTCGGTCATCTGGTTCATAATATCCTGTCTCCCACAGAAAATTCTTGAGGGTGGAGGACAATTGTTGATATTTTCGATTGCTGGCACTGCAGGTATAGAATGAATGGCAGCATCCACCAATCAACAAAGAAAAACTTGCAGCCTGAATTTTCTTGTAAGCTGGCCAATAAGCTTGCAGGCTCGCTTATAGGCTCAAAATAAGCCATAGCAATGGTAATTAACATCAGGGTGGCCCCGAAAATGATTAATCCAGTGGGAAGGCCCTGGATTATTTTCAGCAGGTTTATGGTAGAAATTTCAGATGATAGTACCACAGTATGGTAAGTATACGTTGTGAAGCGCTTCGTCTTGACATCATAATGAAAGCTTGGACCATGACCATTCCCACCACGGCCCCCTTTATCGTCACCCTCACCGCCCCCACCTCCAGTACCCTCCTAGGCAGAATGATGATTTTCTTGGTATCCAAATAAAAAGCCCTCGTACCGGAGACTTGTATGTTATGAATAACTGTTTTGGGATCAGTTCCCCGCCATGCTACTGTAGACCGAGAGTGAATCTTGGCAATCAGCCCCCGGGATAGCCGCTCAAAAATTGTTGCAGAGAGCAAAGAGGACGTTGATGTGGCACGTGCATCTGATTTATGCCGACTGACTCTGAGCGACAGGACGGTCACGTACTAGACTCGCGACCAGTAGTTTTGCGGAACCGAACTTTTTGATCACGAGACAAGCAGGGGATCAAAAAGGTTCCTAAAACGACTGGGATATTTGGTTGCCGTTTTGGGTGGACGCGCCAAGCGTGAGTTGGGACTTCGGAAAATTCATCCTCCCCCACCCCCAAAAAAAGTGTTACAAGTCGTATAGTAAAAGTTGGTTATTTTTCAATTCTAAATCGAATGAGACCAACTTGTTTTTGAGCTTAGTTGAGGATTTTTCACACCTGCGGCTAGATTGACTACACATTAGACGTCCCTAATAGCTTTCAGTGTAATCTAGATCATCTACGTCGTCTACAATGAAGCCGGCTAAGTCCAAATCTGCATACATGTCTGCTTCACCGTCATAAAGAAACCCGCTATCGCCACCATCCATATCCAATGCGACATCGTCCGCATTGTTCCGCGTCAAAGTAGGCTCATCAGGCTGATCCATCGTGCGCTCGAATGCAGAGAAAAGCTCTTGATCGGGCTCGTCAGATTCCCATGAAGTCGACACTGCCACTCTCCGATCCCGACTCGGACTCAAGATCAATTTCCATCTCGACATTGTTGGTAGAAGGAATCGACGACACAGTGATAGCAGGTGGAGAAGGAAGAGAAGTGGAGGATTCAGGGACAGGGTCTGCTGGGATCTCTGCATCTGACCAACTAGAGACGAGTGGTCTAAGACGGCGGCGTTGCTGGAGCTTGAGAAAAGCAGCATTATATTCAGTTAAAGGATTGCTGGAGCTGTCGGTGAGCTGCTGAATGCCAACGGTGATGACATCCGGTGTCGGAGAGCCATCCCCTTCTGCAAACACACGCCCTTTGATCTGGTAAACATCGTGCTCGTCCAAGCTGTCCATCAAGAGCTCGATATCTGTGGAAAGGTCCGCAAGCGCGTGCTTGGTTCCCTGGTCGGATCCTAGGATGTTTGCGATGGATGTCGAGAGATGGCGAAGCGCAGTTACACAAGGGGCAATCATGCCTAACCACTCCCAAGAGGCGGCACTGCCGTGCGCATGGTAGATGGTCTAGGACAATATTAGAATAGCATCTTTTTTATCTGAATCCTACGTACCTTGATCCAGAAGTTCATGTGCTCCTGCATGAGGTCTATCTCCACCCATGAGAACGGATTGCCTGTCGGATTGACAAGCCAGTTGTTCAAGACAATATTCCTGTACAGACGAATAAGTATGTATTGAAAATTATCGAAATTTGCATACCGAATCGGTTTCGGCCATACGTGGGTGAGGTTATGAATGAGATGGAGCATCTTGTACGCATATTTTGACCGCCCGTTTCCTCGGAAGCTCAGAGCAAGTAGCTTCACCACGAGAACGATCCGACCTGAGTCCCCGGCCTTGATTGAATCAGTAAATTCCCGAGAGATAAGGGCATCGCAGAGGAACAGGGATGCGTTCTCGAAGATCTGGTCGCCCAGAGGGGCAGAAGTGGTGTCCTGTGCCATTTCCCGCTCCCAACGAAGCTCCGAAACTAGCTGCCCATTCGCGTACTTGGACTGGATTAGTCCCGCGTATGCCTCCAGTTCAGCAAAAGACCGGATTGAGTCGGCACATTCCTCCAACGAGGACTTCCCAGACACGAGGAGCAAACAGTGGAGGATGCGCGCGTAAAGAGAGACAAAGACCAGGTCGCGGCAAACTCGGAACGGGGGGAGGGAGGTTAGAAGGATCGGCGAACGGTGAAGATGGGTGTTGTGAAAGAAAAGGGATCCCGGATTGCGGGTACCACGATGCGGGACACCCCAGTGTGTAACAAAGAACCCATGCATGTCCGCAATCTTGCCATGGAACAGCCCTGGCATCCAAACACCCCAGCCGAACCCCGAATATCCGCCCTCATGCCCTGCACGTATGTTGAGAAGAGATCGAAGCCGGGCAATGGAAAGCTGGTCGCCGCCGAGTATCTTCACAATCCAGCTCCAATGAGAGAGGCCTTTAACCTCCAACTCTGTGTATATTGCATCTGCGACCTCCTCGTTCCCGATGATTGTTGATTGGTCAATGTTCCACGCCGGCGTCGGGTGCAACGGTGTCTGATGCAATTCAATTTTGTCTGACGTGATAGGCAAGGTCTTCTCGACATCCTCGCAAAATCTCTTGAATTTTTCGCCGCCGCGCTCGACTATGATTCGGAGGATACAATGACAAAGACACTTGTCCACAAGCTCTGCCTCTGCAGCCGTGAGGAGGATGTCGTCAATAGAGAGTGGAGGAGCTGCGTGGAATGCAGCATCGAGATCTGCTATACGCATATGCTCTGCGGCGGCTTTCCACAGCGGGAATATTGTTGCGCAAGTGCCGTTTTCCTGTGAATCTGCAAATACTCTGTCAGGAACAAAACGGGAGCTCCGTTAAAAGTATAAGGTACCTGTTCTCCCCATCACCTGCTCAGCGGCACGAAAGACTAGATTTATATTGTCGTACGAGGCTGCAAATAGGCCCGTCGAAGCGACGCCTCGTGCAACGCTGCGCATTGAAAGTGAGAGCTCTTGTAGCGTGCCGGGCTTGATTATTTTCTCAAGAGCTTTAATTTTTTCGGACAGTATTTCCGCGTTCGGGGGGAGATAAGGAAGAGGATTGTTGGCACTAGGAGTGGGGGGAGGTTGTACTGGAGGTAGTTCGTCCCAAAGAACAACTCGCCGGCGCCGATTGATCATGACGCGCGGCTTGTGAGTTAAGCTCTGATAGCTCTCCGAGATTCCGAGATGCGACATGACAGAAATGGTCTGCCTTTGCGCCCCTGTTGCATACAGATATAGCGCCATAATGCGACGGGAGAAATTGTTTTTATGGCTGAATTCTCCGAGGAGAGACAGCGCCGCTGAAGTTATGATCTAGATAAGGAAAAATACTGAGTTTCGCAGCACCCGGTAATTAAATTGAATACATACCGTGAATCGCTTCTCAGCCCGCAACTGCAAACTGGCCTTGAGGTTGCGCGACGAGGTGGCCAACGCGGCCAGCATTCTCATGGAAACTCGAGCGACATCTTGAAAGTACGACCCCATCTTCGTCATACTGAAGCTGGTGACATAGTCATTGTCGATGGAGGTATCTCCAGTCTGCAAGACCTTCGACTCGGTGACATTCGTAGCCTCCTCTCGTATCACCCCCTCGACATAACTCTCTGCCCACACCCCGACCTCCTCTCGCGCAGTCCGGCTATTGTGGCTTGAGACCCAAAGATTTAAAATCTTGGTCGCCAAGCCTTCCTGTTTGAAAAACCCTCCCAGCGCACAACGCCCTTCTTGTAGATTGGGTCAAATACATAGAGCATGAGGTCGCCGAAGGAGAGACCATTCGACTGCAGGCTTTCCAAGACCTCTTCAAAAACAGCGACTTTATTCTCCTCCGACGACTCGATTGCGCTGGCTTTTTTGTTCGCCAGTGTCTCACGCCGTTTTCGCTGCCCCTTCTCGCGCGCCTTCGCTGTTCTCTGTTCCTTGGTACCCTTGATAGGGCTGGTGTGCAACAGCCCATCGCTTGACAGTGGAGGCAAGTCCATCGCAACGGCGGGCGAGTCGTCCGATTCCGACTCCGACGCTTCTTCCAAAATAGGGGATGGTGTAGGGAGAACGGGAGAGCTAGGGATTGGGGATGATCCGGGTAAAGAGTCGCTGCGGTGAGCATTTGCAAGGATTCTGAAGGGATGGATTGCTGCCAGAGAGTTAGATCTCAAACCAGCTCCGCCGCGAAGATATAATTCGACGGCAGGAAGCGGTGACTGAGGTTGCGAAAGTGCTCTGGTCGGTGTCGCCGGTGGGGGCGAATCGGATCCTGAATCGTCGGAAGACAGTATTGTCGTCCCTTTGAGTTTGGGCATGGTCGTCAGAGACAGGGGTAATTTAAAATGATCGAGAAATTTTATCTCTCACCTCGTCACTATGTCGGCACGCAAAAAACACAGCCAGAAAGTCGCGCGGTGGCCCCAACTCTCGCCAGCCACTTACAAAGGACCAGCTCTGTGACCTTCCGAAGAAGATGCAGATAAAATTCAATTGGAAGCATGTCGTTCGAGCTTATCAGCTGGAAGGCATTGAAGCGCAGCTTCTAATGCGCGACGCACTCGTTCATGCTGGTACTGGGATGGGCAAGACTACAATTGTTGCTGGCCCCCACGCGCATGAAAGTGCCGCGGGCAAAGTGACCCTATTAGTCTCGCCGCTGATAGCCCTACATGATGAGCAGGTTAGTCTTTTGGGTAGAAATGAAGGCAAGGTCTCTGACTGTAGGAATCCAGGTCGGACACCTTCCGCGATGAATTTGGCTTGAAAGCAATCGCCGTAAACAGCAGCAATGGTGGGTGCAAGGTGGAGGTGCTCCAGGTAATGTCACTGGCGCAAATGAGGTCCTAGTGCTCTAATATTTCTGCCTTCAGCAAATCGTGCACGGCGAACATCAAATCGTTTTAATCTCACCTGAGATGGCGCTGTCTCGTCGCTTCATTCGCGAGGTCTTGAGGAATCCCCAGTTCGGGCGGCGGACTCCTGTCTGTGGTCGTTGACGAGGCACATGTGGTCTCGCACTGGGGGGCATCATTCCGGAAGAAATACGGTACTCTGGGAACGATTTGAGTGTCCTACCGCGAGGAACTCCTGTGGTGGCGTTATCAGCAACCCTTCCTGCACGTGTCCGGAACGATGTCCTAAGCAAGCTTCAATTTAGCAAGGACTACGTGAACATCGACGTGGGAAATGACCGACCCAATGTCTCGATAATTGTCCGCGGAATTCATCACCCTCTCAACACCTACGCAGATCTGGACTTCATTGTCAGAGGTATCAAAATCGAGCGGACCTAAAGAAAACCTTTATTTACGCAGATAATATCGCCACCGGGGTCGAGATTATAGACCATCTCACGAGTCTTTTGCTGCCCGAGCTGCGAGACGCCGTTCAAGCATACGACACGCCAATTCGTCCCTATAATGCGGCGTTGTCGAAGGAATACCGCAAAAAAGCGATGGATAAATTCAAAGAGGGGACCGTACGCATCATGGTGTGTACAGATGCTGCAGGAATGGTGAGTATAATTGTACCAGAAAAATGCGACCTCAAACCTCATTTAAATTTCTTGTAGGGTTGTAACATCCCGGATATTGATGTCATCGTACAATGGAAGCTGCCCGCATCTGTATCAATATTTGTTCAGAGAGCAGGAAGAGCAGCTCGCTTGCATGGACGCACTGGCGTGGCAATACTACTTGTCGAGCCGAGTGCATATGCCGTTGATTTGTTTGAAGAGCTGGCCAAGGAGCAGACTGGAAAGGGAAGAAGAAAAAGCAGGCTAAGGAGAAGGAGACGGAGGCTGAGAAGCGGAAAAGAGCGCAGGAGAAAAAGACATACGCGAAGTCGAGGGGACTGCTTCGTGGAGCGGCGGATGTTGAGCACGATGAGATCCCAGTCAAGGACACTCCCCCGCTCGATCCTGAAGCCACAAACGAAGGCCTCTACGTCTTGGTTCAGGCTGGAACATGTCGGCGTGCAATCCTGACAAAAATCTATAACAATGCGCCAACAGGTAAGGCATCGGAAATCTTAGTACAAAATAAATTGCTTACCTGGTTGATTCTAGCGCCGACGGTAGTATGCTGCGACATCTGCTGCCCCGAGCTGCTGGACCTAGCTCGCCCTGGGAAGCCGCCAAAAGTCGCACGTCAGTCCGCCGTCAAACGCGGGGAAGTAGTCAAGGACTTACAAGTGGTCCTGAACGAGTGGAGAACAAGCATTAAAAAACGCGATTATCCATCACCACTGTTCGCGGCGTCGGCAATCCTTCGAAACGAAACCATTGCGCTGTTATCATCGGTCGGCCCAATCAAGTCACGACAACATCTTCAAAAAGTCCTTGCAGGTCAATGGACTTGGTGGGAGAAGTACGGCGGGGAGCTGTACGCATGTCTTGCTGCGCAGACGATTCCCCCGTTGAAGCTGTTGCCAAAGAAGACAAGGGCAAAGCGGGGACTTGACACAAGTACGGAAGTTGACGCCGTTACGTCAAAACGTCGCCGCGTCGAAGAGCCGACAATCGCCGCAGAAGCCACGCCTGCCAGTGTGGCCAGCACTTCCTCTGCTTTCACTTTTGTAACCCCAGCACCACCGAAACCTCGACGCAAAGCTGCAGCACCCAAGACAGCACCGACGCCGGAGGAGATCAGAGCTAGTTTCCCAGTGTCGCAGGAGCAGCAAAGGATGGACGCTTTATTTGGTTCTTTCACTTGGGTAGCACCGCAGACACCTCAGCCCAGTAATTACCAACCATAGCCAGTTTTCAAATTGTTTAGCAACCCCTGAAAGGAGAATTGTGGGAGGAATGATCAAGGAGCAATGTTAACGCATCGATCGGCACCCAAATATCATTACTTTGGGCCGAAAAACAAGTTTGTCTCATTTAATTTAGAATTCAAAAATAACTGTCTTTCACAATACGACTTTTGACACTTTTTTTGAAGGTAAACGACGATTTTTTTTGAAGTCCAAACTCACGCTTGGCGCGTCCACCCAAAATGGCAACCAAATGTCCCAGCCGCTTCGCCGACCACGTGATGGCGAACGCGGTTGGTCACGAGCCTAGTCACGTACAAGTCACGTAAGTGGCGCACACCAGGTAACGTGACCACTTCCCAAAACGGGTGTCGGTCTTGTCCGAGTCGTCTCGGAGTACATATGTGTATTGGAATTTTAATGACTGGTGCTGCGGGTAGGTAACTTTACTATGGTGCCCTTCACTTAGCCACCACCAAAGTTGGAACTAGTCCCAAATTCACCAGTGTCGAGATGCGTGCGGCTACGCGAACGGAGGTGCTGGGAAGGCGCGCGGTTGGCGCGCGGACAGGGGGGACCACAGAGGAGCGCAGCCCGAGTACGAAGGTGAGTAGGGGACCAAAGGAAGAACGCTGCTTCCGTCCTCCCGTCTGAGCCTGCATCCGAGACGCCTGTCCGACGAAGGTAAATCCTATTACGATCGAGGAGGCAGAGGTCGATCCGGCATTAAGCCTCGACTCGGAGGAGGGCTGACTATACGCGGCAATGAGCACGATTTCACATCGATTGGGATAAACCTACTTGTGTCCTCGCACCCACTCTCCTCCGTCCTCCTCCTGCGTTCTTGTACGCGTTCGCATCTCTACGGCGATCTCGTACGACACCCGCCGCCGGCGCAGCACGCAACAGGAGCACGTCGTCGTCCACGCCCACGCGCTGATGTCGCCGATCGCGCTGCCCCTCTATAGCGCAAACACCGAGGCCACGACGGGGCCAACGGGAAGGAGGGCCAGCGCCTTCACACGCGCATGACTCGCCCTCTGCTCTCCATTGCCGCCCCCTTCTCCGCGCTCGCCCTCGACGACGTCCTCGCGCAGCAGAGGTACGTCCGCGTCCCCACTCCCCCTTGCAGACCACGAACAAAAGACGGGGTCAAAGAGGAGGGCCTCCGAGCGTCCGTGCTCCCCACACCCTCCTGCTCGTGGCCCCACGCTTCTGGCCCCTGGTGTACAACCCGGCCCGTGGCTTATAATCATACGGTATACCAGGCAGCTGGATGCGGCCGGGTACCAGTACATCGCACCATATGTGGACTCGCCCGCCTCCCCTGCGCGTATCGCATTCCAAATCGGGGGCGCTACAAGACGTCCGCAGAGATATGAGTTCCCGACATCCCGCGCGACGTCCCCCCGTCCCCCAGCGGCGGAGCGCACATGTTTCCGAGCCGACACCCGTACCTAGATCCTCGCCCGCTGTAGGCCAGGGACGACGAGCAACACAGGAGCACGTCGTGGCGCAGAGCGCATGAGTATCCGTCCGCCGCGGGAGACGAGGCGGGGGTAGAAGATGGACGTGCTCTACAATGCGGTCTTGCTTTCGAAGCCGGTGCTTTGGAAGGCAAAGAGGGATGCGAATGGGAATGCAGACACACACAGTGCACGTTCGTCGGTATGGGGAGCGCATGCGCAGTCTCGGCACAGAGCACACAGGCCATGCGACGACGTGACGCAGGAGGGCGCGGGTTAGAGAGGGTCTAGTCTGACTGCGACAATGAGGGCGGGGCGCGGGTAGGGGAGGTCGATGGGCGGGGACGGGCATAGGCGAGGACGTGATGGTGCTCGTAGGGCAGTGGTAGCGACATCTCCTCCCACAAAGGATAATCCACGCTCCCCCGCAAAGATGAAGGAGTACCCTTCATCCCGAGCGCGGAGGGAGCGCCAGGAGTAAAACCCCGAGAACGAACGAGCACGGGTACTGCATCCCAAGGATGAGCGAACCACGCGGAATCTGCCCATATGTATATGCAGCGCCGTCGGAAAGGGAGGGCGCACGAAACAGAGTCGGAGAAACAGAAAAGGCAGCACGAGCACGCGAAACCTGACAAGAAAGTGGCATATCCAGAATGAGCCCAAGACCGCAAGAAACAGTGGAGGGAAACAACTTACCACGTCCGAGGGCGTGACCAATGACGAGCGATGATAGTATCCAGGGAAACAGAGCAAATATCTGGACGGGGAAATATCTCGACGTGACTAACGGGACGGATGAGCAGGGGCGAAATTCAAGAAGGTATCTGCAGAGCAAACATACCTCGGTCACTGAAAGCGAGCATATCGAGTAGCGATGGCATAGCTCTCTTGGTGAGCTCCAACGAGCCTTTACTCTGCGCTCCGCCTCCGCGTACACCACGTGCTTTGTTCTCTATGCGTCACCCCTCCACCCTTTGCTATACCCACCCCAACTCCTCCCCGTCTTCCCCGCGTCCTCCACCTCGAGTCTCGAGCACGCCACCCGCCCAAGCCAAAGCCAACCTAGCACGGACACGACGAAGGGCGGCGGCGGGACTCGCTTAACTAACCGTCTCTTCCTTCGCGTAAAGGTAGCGTAGCACGCGATCCCCGACGATCGGGGAGAGTTGGCAGAAGGGGTGGAGGCAAGCGCACGCGTGGTATTACGAGATACAGAGCAGCACGCGCGCATGCCGGATGGACAATGGCCGAAGCGCGGGTGCATGAGTACACGAGCACGGGGAGCACCTATGGCACGCCCGCCGCCCATTTGATCTTCCTCGCCATTGCATGCTGATATGCGGGGCAAGGACACGCATACGAATACGGTGTGTGCTTGCGACGAGCGAGATCGAGTCCGGAAAGCGAATGCACAGCGGCACTTCCAGTCGGACGGGAGAGGCACGGACACGGACACCGGCTACATCTCCCAGAAAAAACGATCCGCGCGCTCCCTACCAAAGGTGATCGATCCACACGCCGCGCGCGCCCACCCTCCCCAGCGCGAAGGAGTGGAGCCCGAAGGACCAACGAGCGCGGAGGGTGGATCCCCGAGAACGAGAGTCCATATCCGTATGAAGAGCCAAAGCCGTCGGAGAGAGAGTACGCGCGAAACTGGCAAAGATAAAGGCGCGGGGAGAGGGCAGAGGCGCGCGCGAAACAAAGCCGGCCAAAAACAAGCCTTTGGGAGAGGTGTGCGCGAGACCTGGCAGAAAAAAACGCAAATCCAGGATGAGCTAAAGAAGGTATGTGTACGTGAGCACGGCACATACCTTTCCCTCCTGAGGCTACGAGTAAACCGAGCATTGCACTTCCCGCCAGAGGTGTGACGAATGACGAGTGGGCAAAGTATTCGGCGAAGCACAGTGAATATGCGGCAATACAGTATCCTAAAGGCAACGGATAAGCATGGGCGAATGAAGGAAGAAAGGTATAGAGCAGATATACCTCGAGCATTAGGAAAGAGTACGTCGAGTAGTACTAGCGAGGGACTAGCTCCGCTTCCTTCCATCTGTATTCAATATCCCCTCGCCCGTGCAGAGACCCAGAACGTGGAGGCGTGAGCTATAGAGCGGCATGCATTCCGCGCGGGCGTTAGAATATCCGAGCGCGGGGAGCACCTGCGGCACGCCATTCGATCTTCCTCGGCCGTGACATACGGTGTGTCCTTGCAGAATCGCCAGGAGAGGAGACCGCAGACTAGGGGGCCGGCGAGGAGAGCTTGCTCTAGCTTGAGCGATGCCGTCGTTGACGTCGATGAGCGAGAGAGAAGGATGTGCACCGCCACGACCGGACTCGGAGTAGTGATCCAGGCCCACGACCCTTACGCCAGCCCGCCAAGTCTGACAGGGCGTATCCCCAACTTGAAGCGCACACGGTAGCCATCTGAAGTTGGGACCGGCGGAGTGCGAAGTAATGTTTCGCGTGGTGGAATTCTTCCCGAAGACCCCCTTTTCAAGGCCCGTCCCGGGATCCCCCCAACACACTGGCATATCCTCCATACAAGGGTCGTTCTGTTTTCACCTCTTGCAAGGTCTGAAAAGCACAAAAGCCCGCCCCATTTTCAGGTCCCGAACTTCTGTTTCGAGCAACTCTTCAGGCCTGGGGACTGGATGACGAGATGATTCGGAGTCGGAGACTCTAGGCGCAACCTGAAGCGCAACTCTTCTAAATTCTCTTTTCCCAACCACTGGTCACAAGTATGTCATCTCAATCTGTTGAAGTTCATATGCGGCCATCTCGGTTGTGTTCTCAGTTCATGTCTTGTGTCGCTCACCGGCCTTCACCTTGGCTTCGTCACCGCAAAACAAAATTAGAACCAAAAGAACGAACTTCTGCCTACTCCAAGGCTACTCGGAGTTCGAGCCGTTGAGTCACCGCCAAAGTGGTGCATCAATTTCCGCCGCCACCCGAAATTTCCGCTATACGCCGCCTGATGGTTCCGCGACAACCGCCTTCGCCACGTACGGTTTCTCGTTGACCCAAATATATAATTATAATTATATTGCGGACCAAAGTCAGCTCGCGCACGATATCGGACAAGACGTCATTCAACTCAACTATTGAAAGGATATTCCTCGTCCCTCGCGGAGAAATAGTGACGCACGGCTTGGCTTCACTTGAAAGTTGAAAGCTGGTGCTTGGACCTCTTGTGCGGGCTTGGACTCGAGATTCTCCAAGTCTGAACTCTAGCTCTCAGACACGGGTTGGCCTGCCTCTGTTTTTTGGGCTCGAGCCAAGGCCTGAGGTCACCACATGGATGGAATGCCAGCGAGTGCCATGTCCTTATCATTTTTTGGCATTATCAGTCTATCCTTGGACGCAGCCCCTCAGTAAGGCCGCTCTTTCATTTCTTCATGATTGCTCCCGGTTCCTGCCGGATGTTTCTCTTGACGGTTGGGTTGCCGAGGTTTCATCCAAAAATACAGCATGACCCTTCGTATAAAGTGGCTCGGCGCGCTCTCCTGCTCTATCGCTCAAAATGGGTTCTTTTCGGACGGCTGCTCGCATTCCGCTTATTCTGGTTGCGATCCAAAATGTTTGGGCTCTTGGAAGCCTCGATGGTAAATGGGTTGATGCGTGGACTGCTATGCCTCAACTCACAGAGCCAGCGAATCTTCCCCCGCCTCCCTTTGTGAGTTGCTTCTGGCTTCTTATTCTTCCCATTCTACTGACAACAGATGTTAGAACGGATCTAGTTCTGTGTTTCTTAACTCGACCATCCGGCAGACCCTTTACATGACAATCGGCGGCGACGAGATTCGCGTTCGCTTTTCGAACGCATTCGGGGTGAATGATTTGCATATCACTGCGGCCACCGTCGCCCTTCCCGCTGGAGGACTTTCAGGAGCTAGTGGAATAATGCCCACAACTCTCAAAACGCTCACTTTCAGCGGGAGCCCGAGCTTCGTTGTTCCCAACGGCGCTCTCGTCGTATCCGATCCAATATTATTTCCGACTGAATCTCAACAAACTATCACTGTGACGCTGTACTTGGCACAGGGGCAAGACGGTTTTTCTATCACGTCGCATCCTGGAAGTCGAACCACCACCTGGATTTCGTTCGGTGATTGTGTGCAGGCTGAAAATATGACGGATTCGTCAGCAACTAGCCTTGCGCACTGGTAAATATTTATCTACTAATCTCAGATCCGTTTTTGAAGAAACCGATAGGTACTTTGTTAGTGCGGTGGAGACGTTCAGCACTTCTGCCTCCGCCTTCGTCGTTATCGGGGACAGTATAACCGATGGCCAGGGAAGCGACCCCGATAAAAATAATAGGTTCAGTATACGTCGTTTCTAATCGTAGACAAACGTCCATTAACCTTGAGCAGATGGCCCGACCTCCTCTGCGCGCGGATGCAGAAAAACCCTGCGACGGCACACATATCCATTAGCAATCAGGCCGCGGCCGGAAACCGCATCCTCACGGACGGAAAAGGCCCCAACGCCCTCGGTCGCGTCGACCGCGATGTGCTTGCGCACACCGGCGTGAAGTACGCGATGATCTACGAGGGGGTCAACGACATCAATAAGCTCAAACTCGCGACGGCGGAGGCGCAGACGGCGCTCGGCGACCGGCTCATCGCGGCGTTCAAGCAAATCGTCGCCCGCCTGCACGCGGCGGGCATCCCCGTCTTCGCCGCCACTATCACACCGTTCAGCGCGCCCGCGAACGTGAGTAGTGGCAGCTGCGCCGCCGAGCCGAATTCGTGCCCCGTGCGCGAGGCGACCCGCCAGCGGCTCAATGCGTTCATCCGGACGAGCGGGCTATTCGACGCCGTGATCGATTTCGACCGTGTCGTGGCCGATCCGGCGTTAGCTTCACAGATGAGCCCAATATTCAACTCGGGTGATTTTTTGCACCCCAACGTGGCCGGATACACCGCAATGGCGGAAGCATTTCCGTTGGACTTGTTTGAACGGTTTTCGAAAGGCGTCAGTCGGTATGGATGATGGGTTATTCGTACCATGTATTCCTTGCAACATCCATTTCGTTACAAGTTTCGGTTTGAAATGTTGGACTGTATTCCTTGCAACATACATTTCATTGTAAGCTTCGGTTTGAAATGTTCAACTGTGGCCGAAATATGTTTGTGAGAAGTCTGTTCAGCTCAAAAAGACGGGCTTAGTAAATACCGACGAGATAATGACTCGAAACCGGAATTCAAAAATGACAATAAGAGTGCTATCCAGATGAACGAAACAGAATCTGGTTTGGAGAACTTGCAAGGCTCATTAGACATTTGCATTGAAAGTCAGAAGTAGAGAAAAGAGACTGTGCAGCAGATTAAAAGAACCGTCGTGTGCGAGACGCATCAAGGCTTTCGCTGAACTGGATTCTGTGGTTTGCTAAAATTGAGCGTGCACATGTACGCACTACGGCAGCGCAGGCATGCGTCTTACGACCTTGCCCTCGTTCCGCGCGTGGATCTTGAGCTTTTCCAAAACCGCAGACGCCACCCAGCGTTCCGGCGAGAGGTGGGAAGAGTTGGAGGGGTGCGCACCGCCTTCGCGCTTCGCTGGATCGTGCGCTGGGCATCGGCGAGATCTTGTTGGCTCTTGGAACACATCAGTCTCGTATATTGAAGCCCGCGGCAGAGCAGCACATACCACGAGATGTCCGGACCCAAGGCATCTGAGATCCTTCCTATCTTCGCGTCGGTTGTAGATGAAAGCGGCAAGGAGTACAGTTGTAGCACAGAGACCGAGGAGAAACGCGACTGGATATGTTTGTGCATTGAAGTTGTCGAGCATAATCTTGCTTGAACAAAGGAACGCTTTCGACTCGAATTTGATCGCCTGGATAGTAGACATGTCTGAACAGTCATTGCCGACCAAGGCAGAAGAGGCACCTAGGGACATGATAAACGCGAAGAAGCCGACAAACATGGCGCTGAGGACGATTACAACCACCGGTAAGAGGACCAGGACTACGCGTGGTACGTATATTGGCAGGCAGCTGAGGATCGTCTTGCATGCTTGTGGAAATCTCGAGGGACCAATTGCCAAGAAAATTGTGAAGAACGCAGAGCAGAAGGCGAGTGCGACGGTGAGGATGTTGAGAGTTGTATCGAAGTTTGGGGGGTAGTGCCTTGAGGGCATCGGTATCGCTGAAAGGAGAGAAACGCTGGTCACAGCCACAAATTTCCTTTTTGAGACTCAGATCTTCCCATTCCGACTCGCCTCGATTTGAACCCTTCCCTCCAGCAGATCAACCCTTCCCGGTGGTGCTACTTCCTTTGAGCTCACCGAGACCACCGCTATGAAATCCCGCTGGGTCCCCCAAGAACTTGTGGACGCCATTGCCTGCGAACTTAATGATGTTCCCTCTTTGAAGGCACGCGCGCTCGCAGGATCGATGTTTCGCGAGACTAGCCAGTGCATCCTTCTCAGTTCTATCACTTTGGACCAAAATCTCAAGGAAGCTCACACTTTTCTTGAGGAATCGCCTCATGTCGCTTCCTATATCACGCTCCTCAGCATCAGGCATACATGGAACCCCCTCTGTATCCCACATCGCGAGCCTCCAAACAGATCCTTCAATTTGGCACCCTGTTAAGCGTCCGAAAGTGCGTCCTGAGCGGCATGGGCCATGTATTCAGGGCCAGTTACCACGCTCCAGCATTCACCTCGACACTACTCGATTTTCTCGCACGCCAGCCCCTGCGCGAGCTACACCTCCCGATTGCGACTGCGGTACCGCCGACTGTAGTTCTGCGGCCTGCTTTCGACAGCGCCACGCATCTCCTTCTTCCGCGTGTCTGTCGAAAAGGATGGTGGAACGTCATCGGACACCTCTCGCAGCCCTCCAAATGTGCCGAAAGTGGAGGATCTGGTCGTGGAATCGGGCGCGGACGACATTTATCAGCTGTTAGCTCTTCCCCAATTCAAACCGTGCACCAGCGCCCTCCGCCGCCTCTTCGTCTACTCCTTGGACTATCTCGACCCTAGCGCAAAGCTTACATGTGCAGCTGCATCCACTCTTGAGTATATTCACTTGCATATTGGGGTACGTTTTACGAGATTGGAAGGACAAACACGCGCGTCCCCGATGGAGCGCTCTTACTACTCACTGGGCACTGCGCTTGCGGCGCACCAGGCGCGTCCCGCTATTCGGTGGCGCCTCGATTTTCGCGATGAAAGTTTCCACAAACATCTTTGCGGAGTTTACAACAGCTGTAGAAATTGCCATGCCGAAAATACGCGAGGAAAAGCGTCTCTTGCTCGAGATGTATGACCGGTCTGCAGAGCGAATGAGATGGATGGGGGGGGGAATGCTCGGTGGAGTGGATGAGCCTTGTTGGGTGCCAGTTTGCATTACAACTGCATGAGGCATGAGCAGCATGACACCCTCCAAAAAGTTTTCCAGCAGTGTATATGATCACAATTGTACCCCCGCGCCTTCCGGATGATTATATCGTGCATTTACGGGGTTCCGGCCGCCGGAGCTATGTGCTCACTTCGAGCCTTCGGACACAACGCCTTCGATCTTCTCAGCACTGAGTCTTGGCGGCTCCATCTGGCGCGATCCATTGACATGGATATCAGTGGCTGTCCTACGATGACTTGGGCCAAGTCTGTGCCAAGGGCTTGGCGGTCCAAGCGTTAAATATCGGACGCCCGATCCTTATCTGGTATGTCCGAAATGTTTTTGAATTCGTACCAATCTAAGCCAGATTGCTCGGCGAAGACAAAAAATAAATAAAGAGGCCGATCGTGCGGCACACTTGCTATGAAGTATCTCACTCGTCGAATGAACGAACCAAAACAGCGGGTATATTCCTCGGCATACAATTATGATACAAAAACAATTTTAGTACGTTCCGCCGGAGATCTAAAACCAATGAGTCGCGCATTGGGAATAGACTGAAAAAGATCTGTCGCACCGTAGCCCCGTTGGCAGCGATAATGTGGCCAACACCACCGGTAGCAACGAGACCAGAGAAATCCCAAGTGCCAGAGCAAGCACCGCAGTCGACTACCAGGGTGTGAGCCTTGCTTCCAACAGAGACGCTTGTGGTTCCGCCGGTGAATGAAACACCGCTTCAGCTGACATTAGCAGCGCATTTACGGAGAAGGTATGAATGTACCTGATGGGCGCACCGGTTCCGGGCGTGCCATCGTCGTCTGGGTAAGACTGACTGATGAGAACACCTGTCCACGGATCAGTTGTGTTTCTGGCGAAATAAAATGTAGACAACGTACCGTACTCAGTGATGCCGGAGATTGTGTTTCTGAGCCGAACGGTTAGGCGGTTCAACGACACGAAAAATAAATGCCTACGCCTCATATTTGACGTTCGAAACGCTCGCATCGGTAGCATCGGCGTCGACCTGCGTTTTATTAGCAAGACACTTCCCCACACACTGCTATTCCTCACCTTGATTCTGAGCCCATAAAGGCCGCTTGCGCCCCCAATGACGGTGTTGCGAGCAATCGTGACTCCTGAGACCGTCTTTCCAGTGGCGATGGAGCCAATCGATATGCCGTGGCCTCCAGAGCATGTAGAGTCTTCGATGACAATCGTGCTGCCTGAGTTGATGGCGACGCAGTCATCCTGGTTTTTAACCGTGCATTTGGAGACCGTGACGGAGGACGCGCTGATGTCGAAACCGTCGGTATTGTGGCCAAGGGCACCAGCATCACCCGCAGCTGGAAATCGATTAGAAATTTTACATGAATCAAGCTCGAGTGGTCAGATACGACGTACAGTTGTCGACCGTGACGCCTTGGATAATGGCGGCTCCTCCCGTTGTCCCTACCGAGATAGCCTGAGCCGGGGAGTTCAAGACCGTGACATCCTCGAAAGTTCCGAATCCCTTGAACCTGGAATATAATGTTGGTTGAGAGCTAGGAGGCAACATGAAAACACTCACTTCACAAACGGATGCGGCTTGGCAACTCCGCCGTTGGTGCCTTTGACAGAGGTCAGTAAATTTGACTTGACGCTGATGATTCGGCATGCCTTCGCCATCCCAGTAAAGAGGCCCGTTTCCCTATGTAGAAAAATAAAGATAAAAACCAACAACCAACATGAGGGTTCGAAAAGCGGACTGACATTGATATTGTGGTCTCCACCGTTGAACACGATGTTATCTGTGTCGAAGGTGATGAGTGGGCCGGCAGCTGCGATTTCGAATGATCAGTTTGAGAAACCGGGCAAAAAAAAAAAAAGGAAATGAATACCTGTGGTCTTAGCGAAAGTGATATCTCCAGTCATGGTCACTGTTGCGCCGGAAGCCGCCTCGAATGGGATAAGACTGGCAACAATACTTTCATAAAATCACCCAGCTTACCGCAATCGTGAGAGTATCTGTTTCGGACGATCAGTGTCTTTTACTTCCAGCGCACAGTCATAGCATACCTCCAGACGGAACTGTGAAGGCGGTGATGATCACAGCGGTGCAGTCTGAGAGATCCGCAGCGCTGGCGACGCTGTTCACCGTGCATGTTGCACGTTTTGCGGTGTCGGTTTTCGACCCGTCCCGTTAGGAAGGGCGACAGCGGCGGCGACGAGAGCAGCGAGACGCACAAAGGCAGTGAGCGAAGGCATGGCTTGAAAACTAAACCTGGGGCTTGAGAACAAGGGCCCTGGTTTCCATGGCCTTTTATACATAATACCTTGGTCGTTGAATTCAAGCGGACCGCGCGGAAAAATACCACTGAGATGGATGAAGAAACTTTACTCCAGGTGACCGTGTCTGAGCTCGCCGCCAGCCTCTGAAGATCGCAATAAGAATATTGTTGACGCTTGGCGGGCCGTCCAAGTGAAATCAACCCTCCGCATGGACGTGGGGTAGCTGTGAATTTCACTCCAATGATTGTGCCGCACCTAAGTTGAGGCGTTGTAAATTAAAATTGGCATCCTTAGGATCCGGACTGCCGCACGGTGCAGCCGGTAGCTTCTCCCAATTGAAAACCTGTACCTTTGAGAGGCCAGAACGGCGCTGGCGCAGCTGACCATTCAGATGATCGTCGATCCGTATCCATTAGCGAGGAGTTGATGAAATCTTGAGCAGCGAAAAGCTACACCTCCCATTGGTCGTTGACGGTAGTTATCCCTCTGGGAACCGGACGCAGTTGAAGAGCAGTCGCCAGGCAGTTGACCAAGACAAGCGGTCTCAGAAATAGATTTCATGCCGGGGGCTTGGCATGTGGCTTCAGAGTGGAAGCAAAGTCAAATTTCAAGATACCGCGGCGGCCCGACTCGGAAGCACATCGGGATTTCAATGCATTCTTGCTGCCAGAGTTGGGCCAACCGCAGAACGCTTGTTCTTCGGAAATCTGAACCAGTGTTACCCCCGTGGCGATCTCTGGGTCATTTTCCCTCAGAACGGCCCGCTGTGAGGGTCAGGATTGGATGTTCAAGTTGTGAAGAAGGCCGAGATATCGCTGAACCAAAATCTCAAGAAGGTGCGCGAGGATTCCTCGGCGGAGTGTTAAATTTCGTCTTTTTCGTTGATAAGAGCGTTCGCGACCGAACCGACGTGGCGTGAGCATGGAAAAGCATCCCGAAAAGGGTTCTTGTCTTACTAAAGTCAGGGCTCAACAACTGTTCTCATTGAATCGGAACCCAATTGTGCGGAGGAAGGAGATCATATTTTTTGAACTGAGCACCAATTTTCGGAAAGGAAAGTGTAAGAAAAGGCTCCTAATAAGTCCCTCCGGAGATCTGCAAATAGATATACATTGGCGGGAGGAGCAAAACGACAGAAAACGACGTACCACAGCCTTGTTTGCAGCAATGATGTGCCCAACACCTCCGGTAGCGTGCAGACCAGAGAAGTCCCAAGTGCCAGAGCACGCCCCACAGTCGACCACGAGAGTGTGAGCTGAACTGCCAACAGCAACATTCGTCGTGCCGCCGGTGAATGAGACAGCGCTAAGCGGATGGGTTAGCGACTGCGTGTTGGTGGAGGGCCATGAAAGTACCTGATGGGTGCACTGGTTCCGGGTGTGCCGTCGTTGTCGGGGTAGGACTGAGTAATGAGAACACCGTACTCAGTGATACCGGAGATGGTGTTTCTGAACCAAGTGGTTAGGGGTTTAACGACACGAAAAATAAATGCCCTACGCCTCGTATTTGACGTTCGAAACGCTCGCATCGGTAGCATCGGCGTCGACCTGCATTTTATCAGCAAGGCACTTTACTAAACACTGTTATTCTTCACCTTGATTCTGAGCCCATAAAGGCCGCTTGCGCCCCCAATGACGGTGTTGCGAGCAATCGTGACCCCTGAGACCGTCTTGCCAGTGGCGATGGAACCAATCGAAATTCCGTGGCCTCCAGAGCAGGTAGAGTCCTCGATGACAATCGTGCTGCCTGAGTTGATGGCGACGCAGTCATCCTGGTTTTTGACCGTGCATTTGGAGACCGTGACGGAGGATGCGCTGATGTCGAAACCGTCGGTGTTGTGGCCAAGGGCACCAGCATCGCCCGCAGCTGTCAGTTACAATTATTTAGCAAAGATAGTACTAGGCTTCGGGAGGCAGAAAACAACTTACAGTTGTCGACCGTGATTCCTTGGATAATCGCGGCGCCGCCTGTGGTTCCTACGGAGATGGCTTGAGCCGGGGAGTTAAGGATCGTGACGTCCTCGAAAGTTCCGAATCCCTTAAACCTGAAATTACAATATTGGTTAAAAGCCAATCTTGGGCATATGATCTCACGCACTTCACAAATGGATGGGGCTTGGCGACTCCGCCATTGGTACCTTGACCATCCCAGTACAGTTGTCCGTTTCCCTAAAAAATGTCAGAAGCAAATCGAGGTAGTCTCTAGCCAGACCCACATTGATTTTGTGATCTCCGCCGTTGAACAAGATGTTCGGGGTATTGAACGTGATAAGCGGGCCAGCAGCTAGAAAATACAGTGTCAGAAAGAGTGCGACAGAGAAAGAAAAGCCGTGCATGTGGTTTTCGCGAAGGTAATATCCCCTGTCATGGTCACTGTTGCACCGGAGGCCGCCTCGAATAGGATGTCAGTCAATTCTGAACTACTAGCTTCGGAAGGTAAAACCCACAGCAATAGTAATAGTGTCTACCGCCACCCGTTAGTAAAAATATCGCAAGTGAACACAAGTCACGATACTCACTTCCAGCAGGAACAGTAAAGGCCGTTATTATAACGGCGGTGCACGCCGACAGGTTGGCAGCACTGGCGACGCTGTTAACAGTGCATGTCGCCCGTTTAGCAGTCTCGGTTCTGGAGCCCAAGATCGTGCTGTTGTCTGTCGGGATAGCAACAGCGACGGCTGCTAGTGCTGCGAGCTCGAGGAAGGTTGTGAGAGAGGGCATTGTTAAGATGGCTCTAGGGTCTGAGAGGAGACTTCATCGGCCTTTATACCTCAGAGAGCGGACCGTGCGGGAGAGGAGCCTCGCTAATAATCGAACAAGATATTCCAGCTGACGCCGGACATGTGTGAACCCGAACCTCTTTAAACTCCAGATCCAAACGACCGTGACCAGCAGGACAGATTCACCGTAGATTTTGTGCTCCTTGGCGGCCCGCACGGAAAATCTTGACCTGTCTTGGCGGAGCTTCACCTGTAAGGAGTGCCAAGGTTGTGCAAAGAAAACAATCTGCTTGGCGGAAACAGTGGATCTGACCCGGTTGCACTTCAAGTCTATAGTTCTTGAGAATCTTAGACGTGAACATGATCCGGGAACTCGCCGAGAGCTGCTGGCTGACAGCCAAATTCCGCGTTGAAATTTCAACCAAGTCTGTCAGAAAAAGCAATTGAGAACTGTGGGCCAATTTTTGAAACAAAATGCAACGATAAGTTTGCAAAACATGGCGGGGAATATCTTTAACGAATCCTAGTAGAATCTGTTGAACGTTTCCGCCGGATTCCGAGTCGCGGTGGAAGATCAAGGTAAGGTTCAAGTTCACGCCGCCGCCTAGCCAATGGAAGGGGAAGCATAGATGAGGGATGTGTTGGGCCGCGAGTCTGGGAGTGAATATTGCCACAATCTTGAACTACTCGGAGGGAAAAAATCAGTATGCGACTCTCGCTAACCCAGCAAGATCTCAGGAAACTTGGCCAGATTGATTTGATTTGGACTTGCTGCCCCCAAAGCAAGAGGACAGTTGAAACTGGGGCGAGTCCGACATATCCTTGAGCCGGGAATTCAGAGAGATGGTGCCGCAGACAGCATCAAAAGCCACAGTGCCATGAACATAAAATTCTTGTCCAACATGACCGCCAAGAGAAGAGAAGTTGAGGCACGTGGCAACGTGTTGGCTTGTTTGCACAATCGGACCCAATTAATATTAGGGGCTCGGTTCAAAAAATGTGAATGATAGTAATGAGAATGAACCTTTGGTTCTATTGTAACTGTACGGAAGTGCTTTACCAAAAAAGCTACGAAGGTAAGTAGCGTCTCGTCAATTTCATTCTGCATTACATTGCCGATATGGACATCCCAATTAAACGGTATACTTCTACCCTCATCAGCAATACCTGGGTCGGCTACGTACCTCTACGTAGTCCTGTTGAGGCGCGAGGCTGCCTCTTTCGGAATATGGCGTCTCGCGTCCGCATTTGGTTACTGATCGGTCACTCTTTATATTTATTTTCCCTTATTTAGACGCTGATTCGTATCCGTACCGTATTTAAGGTGCGGATGCGTGACAACGGCCCTCAGTTCCTTACCACATCCTGGGTACGGCTGAGGGTATGTTTTCCTACTTATATTATCATCATTCATATTTACTTATTCATCTACTTATTGTACAGACTTACCGTATCGTCGACAGGTACTTAATAAAGTTCCTTACCACATCCTGGGTACGGCTGAGGACTCACCGTATCGTCGACAAGTCCTACAGGACCCGGGAAGCTAGCCCAAGGTAACTCCGGCAAAAGTCGGTCAAAGTGGCCTCAAATCCCCTGAATCGGAGTTGGATATCACGTGATATTACTAATAATGCCATTTTTCGCTTTTTTTTTCGCTTTCCCCCGTGCTGCGGCACCCAGGATTTTGATTTTGAGAGGCGGTAACACTTTCATGATGTCTCTGCGAGAAAGCACTATTCAATGTCCATCAGTGTTGCACCACCTAGAATAAAAATTCTGAGATTGATGTATAAATAAAGTGGGCCTGATGGGGCCTGAAATCCCCTAACTTGGAGAGGGATTTGAAATTTTTGGCCTCAAATCCCCTAATTTCGGAGTTAAAAATTGTAAAATTTTGGCCTCAAATCCCCTAACTTCGGAGTTACCTCTAGGTGAGCTTCCCGGGTCCTAGTCCTACACAGGGAGGATAACCAATTATTGACCTGCAAAACATTCAAAAAACATTGAGAACCTATTTACAATGTCCTTTTGAATGGTTGCTTGTTCAATACAGTAGTTAACCGTGAAGTGAAACAATCTGACTGCACCGCGGATTCCGAGCCCATCGCGAGACCAATCGGCCTCGTTCTTGTGATAAGTGTTTGCTACGCCTTCCAGGCTACACGATGGTACAAAGGATCATATCATTAGGTGGTGTCCTCGTCAAGAACGAAGAGGTTTCATCATGCAGGCCAAATTAGGCCAAACAATGTAGTAGCGAAAACACTTGAAAACAGGACAAAATGGCTCAACTTCCCTTGGCCTCACAGCCTGAAGGGCTCTAACCATCATAATAATTTTAATGAACCCTGATAACGTCTTCCTGACGCTCCCCGGCATTTTTCTGGCACTGCGGTAGGATCTCGGAAAATGTGTGAAATAACACCTTAAACAAAACTGTGCCGCATCGGCGCAATATGAGCATTCTGGCTAATTCTTTTTACCAGTCAGAGTTTTCTAATGAGGAGAGTGTCCTCCTAAAACTTTGAGTTCATCCGCGCAGTCAAAGGTAGGGAACAGCGCAGTGTTTCGCTTCCACATTGTGTTTCGCTTCGGAGTTAACTACTGTAGACAAGAGATATTCAAAATAATTTCTCTATGACTTGGATATCTTCTGCATGATGTTGGCTATGGAGAACATATTTTAAACACATTTTGCATACTGTAGCCTCGAAAATATGGAGCACATTGTAAATTGGTTCTCAATGTTTTTCACATGTTTTGCTGGTAAGTAATTGGTTATCCTCCCTGTGTAGCTACGTAGGTCCCATAGGTGCCGTATTCCCTGTATGAAGGTCCCCCTGCTGAGAGCCACGTATTTGATGGCCACCGTACGTATTCACACATATTTCGGCCTGGTCTATGTAGTGCCCCGTATTTCACCGTATTTGAGCCCGTATTTGCTGTATTTCATGTAGACCTCACAATCACTTGCAAAATGCTTCCAGTATCCCAAAATAAACCAACACAGCATAATTGTCAGCACAGAGCAGATTCCGGGTTCTGAGGTGATGAGGGCGACTGAAGCACGAAGAGTTCCAAACGAATAAGCCTGGAGTTTAGACTAGAATAGTGTAAAGTACAGGGGATTAACTAAAGCTTATATACTAAAGTCCCTAGGGGTTGTAAATTAAGGTACAGTGTCCAACGGCAACGGACAAGATTAATGCAAAGTAAATGAAGGGGTATATGAACGTAGAGGGGGCGATCGGGAACCCGAAGGTCGGGGAACCTGATCGAAACCGTTAGGGATCCTAAAACAGTATCCTGGTTCGATTGATCAGATAGTTGATCTGATCAACGATCGGGTTGTTCGGGTTCTGGAAGTAAAATGAAAAGACGATTCATGACATTACCCCCCCTCTAGGTGAAACCCTACCTCGGGTTTCACAATCGGCACCGCTTCTTGTTCCATAGGTCTTCACCCATGATGACCCACTTTCGTCCATGGGTGGTTTCCTTCAGAGCCGCTGGGTACTTCTCGTAGAAGTCATCAAGACATTTGGTAGAATCCCCCAAATGTTCCAATGGTTCCCAGGTGTTATCCTTGGGTCCATAACCCTCCCACCTGGATCAGGTACTGCAAGCGCTTACACTTTTTGTTGAAGCGTATCTTCAGCACCTCTGCAATCTCGTAGAGGTCCACCCCATCTACTATGTCTGGAGGGGGAGGATCGTTGTGGTGTTGATGGGCAGCGACAGGCGGAACCCAGGGACGAAGGAATACGGTGTTGAAGACCAGATGAACCTTCCAAGAATCCGGAAGTTTCAGTTCATAAGAGATGGCTCCAACCTTCCAGACAACCGTGAAGGGACCATAACACCGGGCTTCGAATTTCTTCGTCGGGCGATGAGTGACCAAATTCGCCCCGGACAGATACACCTTATCGCCGGGTTTATAGTCGGGGTCTGCCTGTCGTTTGGCGTCATAGAACCTCTTCATCGTCTCCTGTGCTGCCTGCATGGCAGCCCCTGCTTCCTCTCGAACCTTAGACATCCGGGTTGCAAATTTAGTCGCATCTTCGGTCGGGACCTCAAGTCGCGGTTCAGTGCCTTTTCGCGGATGGAATCCCATGGTGACGAAGAAGGGGCTGAAACCCTGTCGTCTTGCTGACTTGGTCGTTGTGGTTAAACTCCGCTAGCGTCAACCAGTCTGTCCAATCATCTTGCAAGAAGTTGGTGAAAACCCGAAGGTATTGTTCGATGTTTTTGGTTGACGCGTTCGGTCTGACCATCGGTCTGTGGGTGGTAGGCCGTTGAAGCGTTCGATTTTATGCCCAGGAGCTTCAACAGGTCCCACATAAAGTGTCCCACGAACTGCGTCCCTCTATCGCTGATCACCACCTCGGGCAACCCGAAGTCCTTCCACACGTGGTCGCGATAGATGCGCGCCATCCCTTCTCCTCCCAAGTGTTCGGTGCAGGGCACCACCCGGATTCCTTTCCCCAGTCGATCAACTATCACGGCAATAGAGTCGTACCTGTTACTGACGGGTAAATTGGTGATCAGGTCCACCGAGACATTCTGCCACACCCGTTCCGGAACCGCGTTAGGGTGTAGGGGTCCTCGGAGTTTCGAAGGGAATAGCTTCGTCCTCTGGCACACGGGGCACGCCGAAACGTATCGCTTGGCGTCTGACAGTAGAGAGGGCCAATAGTAGTTCCGGGTTACTTGTTCTGCTGTCCGGAATTGTCCCGGGTGTCCCGAAATATAATTGTCGTGGTGTGCCCGTAGAATCCGATGTCATAGATCCCCAGTTGGAGGCACATTATATGGTTCGATGCCAGGTTCGTGCTCTTCCCAGCCCTCAGCCTTTTCCTTCAGCGCCTTCTTCACCACATCTTCCCAGTCAGCTTTCCCAGCCTTGATGTCCTCCATGAATTGATCACCTGCCGTGTCGTCCAAGACCGCCGGCATGGCTTTCAAAAATTCTTCACCGTCCATCCTCCGGAAGTACTGCTCCGGAAGCAGCACCAGATTCGAATTGTCCTGCTGCCCCCTTCTCATGACCGCTTCGCCTCGAAAGTGTGTCGGTTTTCGCATGTTGCTTCCCGGGTTTATGAATGAGCGCGAAGTCATATTCGCTGAGCTCCAACGACGAACGGGCTTGTCGTCTATTGAGTTTCTTCATGGTGGTGAAGTACTCCAGATTCTTGTGGTCCGTCCAAATTTCGAACTTCAATTGACTGCCCTGCAGATAGTGTCGCCACTCGTAGAGGGCCCGCATAATTGCCAGCAGTTCCTTGTCGTGGATGTCGTAGTTTCGTTCGGTGTTGTTTAGTCCCTTGGACATAAACACAATTGGAACCCACACCCCGTTCTGGCACTGCGTCAAGCATGCCCCCGTTGTGTAATCCGAGGAATCCGCCTCAACCCGCCATTCCCCAACATCCATTGGGAAATGTAGAACGGGTTCCGATGTTACGGCCAATATTAATTGGTTGAACACGTTCTTCTCCAATTCTCCCCACCTCCACTTGTAGTCCTTCCGCGTGAGGCGAGTTAATGGCTTCGTGTAATCCCCGAATCCTTTGATGAAATGTCGGTAGAAATTGAGGAACCTGAGGAAGCTTTGTACGTCTTTAACGTTCCTCGGGGTTGCCCATTGTCGAACGCCCTCGACTTTTATGGGGTCCATCCGAATTTTCCCATCCCTGATGATGACTCCCAGATATTCAACCTCTCTCTGTTCGTACTCGCATTTCTCAGGTTTCAGGAACAACTCGTTTTCCTGGAGAATCTGCAAAACCTCCTTAACTGTGGAGCGATGTTCTTCCAGGTGTTCCGAGTAGATAAGAATATCGTCCAGGTAAACGATAACCCGTCCTTCCGCGATAAGATCCGCGAAGATGTCGTTCATCATGGATTGAAAGGTCAGCCGGCGAGTTCGTAAGACCGAAGAACATCACCAGCGGTTCCCACAACCCTCAGTTTGTGACGAACACGGCTTTTTCTTCGTCCCCTTCTTTAATCCGGATATTGTTGTATCCCCATTGAACGTCTAATTTAGTGAACCAGGTTGCCTTACGGAGCATGTGCATGATCTCAGAGATGAGCGGAAGGGGGGTACCGGTTCTTGATGGTAAGAGAGTTCAACTTCCGATAGTCCTGAACGGGTCGTAGCTTCCCATCCTTCTTCTTCACAAAGAAGAAGGGAGAGGCCCAAGGCGATTTCGAGGGGTGAATACGTCCGGTTTCCACATGCTCCTTGATAAATGTGTCCAGCTCTGCCTGTTCCGGGACCGACAAGGGGATACTTCACCCTTTCATGGGTTCTGCGCCGGGTTTCAGCTCTATCGCGTGGTCCCATTTCCGTCGCTCGGGTAGCTTGTCGAAATCCTTTTTCTCAAAGACCCCTCGGAACTCCTCCAGATAATGAGCGGGGACACTTTCTTCAAGCGTCTTCGTCCCCTTTGCTTCATGAGCCGCGGCTGCCAGTTTAGTAGCCACGCTACCCATAGCGCGGAGGTGTTCGGCATCCCGTGAATCCTGTACGTCTTCGGGATACATCTTTGTGACGAAGATGCGGTCCCCTTCTTCCACGTCGACATTGTCCTCTTCCTCCCATTCTTCCCATAAGTGAGCCCACTTGCAAGTGGCAGGACACCTGGAGAAACGAATGATCTGTTTCTGCCAGTCGATCTCCGGGTTGTGCTGCTTCAACCAGTTGAACCCGATGATGACGTTGCTCTTTCCGGTATCCGTTACCGCAAACGAGAAGATTTCGGCATGATCCTGCATTCGGAGGTGCATGCGCGTGACGTGGGTGATGCGTCCTCCCTTGTTGAGGGACCCTGCCCGCGTTGTAAACCGGAACCGCTACTGCGAGGGGTTCCACCTCGATTTCGTTGTCGTCGGCGAACCAGTTGGCTCATGAATCCGTTGGTAGCCCCACTGTCCAGCAACCCGACCACTGTATAACCTTTAAGGTTATTCAGCCCTTCGAGAGTCATTGGAACCATCATAGAATTCCCAGTAGCTCAGATATACTGGGGTGGCTCTTTCAAGTTATCCAGTATGCCCAGAGCATCAGGGAAGTAAGCCGTTCGGATTTCTTCCACCATTTCGTCGTCCACCTCCTGTCTCCTGGCCGGGTGAGTCCATTTGGTGATGATCTCCCGCGCCTTCCATTCTTGTGCCTGCGCTCGGGTTGCAACCCAGTTGCGCGCTTCCTGAGGGGGAGTCTGCTGCCATTCCGCTTTCTCCTGCTCGGGCTTCCGGGGTTTCTTGCCCCTTCGCTTAGAGTCAGAGGGGGAAATAGCTCCCTCACTCTCTTCCATCTCAGAGGGAGTCCTCGCTCCCTCTTCTTCCATTTCCACTGTGTCTTCCTCCACACCGGGTTCTTCGATAGTCAAAACAGAGAATGAATTGTTCGAAGTCGTTACAGGTGAGGGGGGTATACGAGAATCCGAGGGCACAGTCTTCACTCGGATTCTTCGGGAAAATCCTCCTTCCCGAGGTGTTCCTCCATCATTTCTGAGATCAAAGCTCGGAATTGGGGGCCTGGTGGGTCCTCGAGTAGTGCAGTTACGGGCCATGTGCCCGACTTCTCCGCACTGGTAGCATCAGGGAACCGGCTTCTTGCTGACCACCCGGTCTATGTCCATAGGCGCGGGCCCTGCGTTAGGGGCCCCGCCAGTGACGACTGGGGGCGGAACGATAGCAGCAGGGGGATTCGTTGGAGCGCGCTGCTCATTTCTGCGAAAGAAGTTCCCCTGGGTTCTGGTTCTGTTGCACCTTAGGCACTGTGACGGGACGATCGCGAAGCGCGCCATCCATAACATGGAAGGCGCGACGCAACCCGTCGTGCTTGATGACCGCCACCTTCCAGTCGGCATAGGTGATCGGTAGTGCAGTTTGTCCGTAGATGGACTGCAGAACTGGCTTCAGGATCCCCTGCTTGAGGAGACGAATAAGTGTAGTTTCGTCGTAACCCGCGGTGTTGTTGTATGTGTCCAGGAGCGTGAAGTACTCCGTGGCCGTTCCCACACCCTGGCGCAGCTTTTCGATTTTAGCCTGCGCAATTTCCACCTGTGCCCCTCCTTTAAAGGCATCAATGAGGTTCTTCTTGAAGACCTTGTAACTCCGATACAGCGGGGTATCGGGGTCTCTCGGGTTGCACATGGCCTGCACAACGTTGTTGGCCCATGCCGCTGCTGATCCTTCCTTCATGTAGGACAGGACGAAGGCGATCTTCGTGCTGTCCCTCTCGTACGTCAGGTTGTCCAGGAAGTGCAACCAGCACTCCGCCAGATAGGAGTCCATCCAATTCGGAGTCTCCTTTAAACGGGTTAGGGGCGGCGACACGGGCCGTCTTCACCTGTTTAGTCTCCCTGGGCCCTCCCGTAGAGGCTCTTCCCAAGGCTACGAGGGCATCGCGCAAGAGTTGTTGCGAATGGGTGTTGTCCTCGCAGAGCAGACGATTCTCTCCGCGCAAGTTCCCCAGTTCCTCCTGCATCACTCCAAATTGCCCTCCTGCGTGTTGTAGGGCCTGCAGCAGGACACTGTCCCTCTCTTCGCCGGTTAGGGTGCCAAAGCTCTCCATTGAGGGGAGCACATAGTCATTGCTCATTGTGTTACGTCCAGTCGGGTACGCTGTGTAGAGACACTATTCTTTTGTCAGCACAGAGCAGATTCCGGGTTCTGAGGTGACAAGGGCGACTGAAGCACGAAGAGTTCCAAACGAATAAGCCTGGAGTTTAGACTAGAATAGTGTAAAGTACAGGGGATTAACTAAAGCTTATATACTAAAGTCCCTAGGGGTTGTAAATTAAGGTACAGTGTCCAACGGCAACAGACAAGATTAATGCAAAGTAAATGAAGGGGTATATGAACATAGAGGGGCGATCGGGAACCCGAAGGTCGGGGAACCAATTGAAACCGTTAGGGATCCTAAAACGGTATCCTGGTTCGATTGATCAGATAGTTGATATGATCAACGATCGGGTTGTTCAGGTTGTTCGGGTTCTGGAAGTAAAATGAAAAGACGATTCATGACAATAATAGAACGTGAAATCCATGAAGCTACTACTACAACAGGCACTCTGACTACCTAACAGAATGGTGACCTGAAAGAATGTGTGCACTGGGTTTGAAAAGAGGTTGTACAGAAAAAAGTTGTTGAGAGGAACAGAGCCCTTCATGGTCTGCAGCCACATCTTGCCCTTTTTGATCTGTGGGGGCACACAGCCTTCGAGCTGTTTGCTGAACTAGTAAAAAGTGAGGTTAGCATAGTGTAGAAACAGAGGGAGTGACTAGATGAGGTGTACTTGAGTGTGTTCATGTGCTTGGTTATGGCTTGTTGATCCAATCTTGAATCATGCACACAGGAAGGATGTGGTACTGGACGAGGCAGCCTTCCATTGCTGTAGTGCAGTAATCAGCATTAGACATAGACACTAAAGGAAGAGGAATAGTTAAGCGTACTGCGGATAGTCTTCTTAAGCATGTGGTACGTACTACGGGCTGAAGTTGATGAGCATCTTCTCAGCATTGGGGTCGTTTGTGAGCACAACGGTGCTGGAGACTTCTTTTGTAGAGATGATGTCACGACTAAAGAATAAAAATAAATCAGATACAATTATAGAAAGTAAGGTGGGACTCACCAATGAGAGGCACAGCAGGATGTGCATTGGCTGTGAGCAGGTGCCGGTAGACAGCATAGTTATTGGTGCCGTCAAAGACCTTGTTGAGCTGGTGCTCTTTGCTCAGAATACCAATATCCTAGACATTCATGTGCAACAACTCAGGAACAAAGTGGATGAAGACAAACCAAGATGGTGAACAAGAGTCGCTCGACTGGGCAGTCCAGTGCCTGCAGCACAAGCATTGTGATGCCCAGCATGAGCCCTGCACGGTCAAAGCACCACACAGCAATGGCACACAGACATGGGAGGACAGTGCTGTCCTCCGTGGGACACAGGCATGGGAGGACAGTGCTGTCCTCCATGGGACACAGGCATGGAGGACAGCACTGTCCTCCATGGGACACCAGTGTTTGTTGAGCACATGTGGTGTGCCCAGACGTGCTGCTGCACAGGGGGGAGTGGCGGGCTTCGATGTGGCCTCCTGGGGCTTGGGGGCAGTAGGGGCAGTGGCTTTCGGTAGGGGATTGGCAGCAGCGGTGTTCCTTGGGATACCACAGTGCAGGCTCCAAACCCACTGGTGGTTTTGACGGACTGGGTGGAAGGGTCCTTGTGTGACTGTCAACATGTGAGTAAAAGGACATACCACCAGGCACAGGTTCTTCACCTTCCTGCCTGTGCATTTGGTCCCAGTGGGCAGACTAACAAATTCGAATCAAACTCCAAACTGATGAAGTACAGTGGTGCTCACGAGAATGTAACTTGGTCAGTCTCAACTTTGGACGGTTTCCAGCAACAAATAATCAGTTTTGGATAAGTTATAATAATGTGGTTTAGGTCCCCACGTACAGGGTTTCCGTTCTTTGTGACCTTTCCAGTGACAAATTTCTTCCCTGTACCTGTTTGATCAACCGTGACCGAAATGGATGTGGAGCTGTTGGGCCCGCGTTGACTTGAGTTCAGCCAGCAGCAATGAGTTCAACTTGATTCATCTCAGACGACAATAGTGTGGACGCACAATTCTGGACCTTCAAGGTCACAAATCCATCGGCGGCAGCAGTGATGGTGGTCGAGGTGTTGAGCTTGGACAAGCATGCTTGGAACATGGCGAGGAGGCGTGGAGAGCTGACGTGGGGAGTGTCAGCAATGGCCTCTGGGTTGGCTAAACAGCGAGTAACCCGGCAAGAACCCCAACCAGGATAAACCCGATAGACGCTAATAGCTCGTGTGTTCCCCGAGCAGTAGGACCAGTTGTACGGCGTCCTCCCTAGGAGGCCGTATGTCGTAGGTCAGGATGCGAGGTGGAACCCAGAACGAGTCGAAGAGGGTGTGGTATCCACTCAGGTATACAACCCGGGGTGTGGATACAACCCATAGTACGATGTGAAGGAAGCGGGGGCAGGGTGGAGACAATGCCTATGTCAAGCCAAGGTAGAAGCCTGAGATTAGACGAGGTAGAATCTACTGTACATGGAGATTCTACTGAGCTTATATAGGCTTCTAATACATTAAAGTGATCACGGTCAATCGTGATCAGTTCCTGTACCGCAGCATTAAGGAGTGTTAATGCTGATACTCCTAGACTCCTCTGTGTCGGTTTCCGTGGTGTTGGAGGACTTAGGAGACTCGATGTTCGGGTTTCCTAATTCTGAGTGTCATCGTATTGAGTGGTTCAAACCTCGATCGGTTTGCAACCACTCATGTACTTCGTGTATGCTTCTGTGTCATCCGTAGTGCGTCCGGGGACTAGAATCTGTCTGTACAGGTTCCTAGTCCCTAACGTCTTCTGTATCCCGTGGCGCAGATTCCCCGAGTCTGTGGCTTTAGAATCCGAGGCCGGGTTTCAACCGTGAGAAGGTCAAGTGGTGGCATCATGAGAGTCCCATGCCGCTAAGATGTGCCTGTATCCATACGGACACGTCGCACGAAAAAGTAGAACCCGGGGGATTCATGACACCGAGCTCTCGGTCTGCTCGGAGCTCCCCTATGACCTCGTTCTCAGGCGGGATTGGGTTGTTTTTCTGTCGAGAGACCATTCCGCATGCAATGTTTACCCTGAGATCTGGCATCATCTGCCTGGGGAAATCGTCCAGTGCTGCGGTTAATGATCTCCTCCCCAGCGTGTCTGGCCCTTCCGATATGGATGTTGATGGTCAATTCAACGGTGATACGGCTAACACGCAATGCAATGGTACGTCAATAATATATCTTATGTGAAATTATAGCTGCTGTTAATTCCCTTTATGTGCTTGTTGGAATCCTTTGAGCTGCTCATGCCCCTCTACATCTTCCTCGTTGCATCCTGCTATTCCAATGACACCTGTAAACTCCATGAATATTATTCGTGACATATTCCTTGGCCATCATGTTATCTGTTCTCAAATTTCGGTATTCAATGCTGATCTCCCCACAATTTGGTGGGTACTCAATCTGCACGCCATTCCTCACACAAATTTATATTTGATCCAATGTCGGTGCGTGCTCCTCCACCATATCACAATCGGATCTTGTGCTGACCACACAGTGGATGTGTCCACATCTCTGTGTCCCAACCGTTCTGTGTGCCACGCCCTCTGTCAAGACTTTGCAACTGCCGCAGATATGTCCAAAGCAGTGTTAAACATGATTTTTGATGCAACGGACAAGCAATTGTTGACCGAAAACCTGGTACATATATCCTCTGCTCTGAATATCTCCGTATCTGGTACCCGGAATGTGTGATTCAAGCTGAGATCAGCAATCCGGAAGCATACACAAACCATTGTCCACACTGGTTCTGAGAGATGTTCTTCTGCATCAATAGCAGATTTTTTTAACTTGTTTGAGAGCCACAGGAAGCCCGTCTTACTCTCCATTGCCGCTCATGCCAAACTGGAAGAGGGCAATATCATTGACCAGTACAAATGGTTGCATCCTGATTATATTTTGCCACCTATACCTTGCAATGATGGACCACTGCATGACCTCCTTCTAGATCCTGAAGGCGTTTCTGAGCCCCTTAATGCAGGTGCCCCTTACGCCGAATACTGTCCATACTTAATGTGCACCATGATGCAGAGGATAGTATCCGACAGCTACACAGACAGCTATCACATGCACTGTTTTGAGACGAGGTAAGAAGACCTAACAGTGCGAGGACAAAGAGCCGCTAGCCAGAGAATTCCACTCAAAAAACATTCAACTCTACTGGTAGCAGGCCGTGCCACTTGTCGGCCTTACCAGCTTTATTCCCACTACCTTTAGGTATGGGTTCTTATATAGCGCCCCATCAGGACAACTTTTGGCTGTGGATCACAAAAATGTCAAACTTTGTCATTCTCGCTCGTGTAAGCCCTACCAAAAGTCTGAAGCCGAAACCTTGCCGCTGATTGGTCCCGTCCCTTCATAATCACGCTGACTCCCCTCTGATCGCACACTGCTGAATTCAACCGAAAGGATGAACAGTATGGAAGTACAGTTCAAGGATGCTCTGGAAGCCCTTCCTTTTTTCCAGATGCTAGTCTTGACTAGAAAAAGAGAGATCAAGTACAATTGAGCTCTTGGGAGAAATGTCCACAAAGTACGTTCAAATTTCCTCTTAAAAGAGTGCCTCATCGTCAGAAGGACCTTGACATGCAAGTCTGTGGCCCGATGCGAGCTGGTCGGCATAAAACGTGCCGACCGAGCGAGTTTTGGGCCACTCCCATTTCAAGCCCTTCTGTAATATCAGTCGCAAATCTTTTTTCTGCCCCTTCTTGCATGGCATTAGATAGATGTTCTGATAGTGAATAAGATAGGTGTCACCCCAATCCGACACGTTTATGTAACCATCAGCACCGCCACCGCCACTGCCAAATTTCATGAGGTCGAAAGAAAAAAAAATTAATTTGTGTTCCTCCAACCATAGAGTAGAAGAAATGTGATTTCTACATAGTGGTAAAATCTACACAAGCTGCCCGAGCCATAGCCGCCATGGTAGGGGGATTGTATGATGTCCGGGCTGCCTTTTGGTTGCCCAAGCAGCCTCTGAGCCGGAGAGCCCGTGGTCGTACGCAGAAATAAATTGCGCTGCTCGATTGGCAAATCTGATACATGATTCAGTAAGTAACTGTTTTCTGAACATACCAAAGACTCACCGCCGAATTGTCAGGAGCGGAACAGCATCAAGACAGGTGAGCATGTTTTTCTCCATTTCGTCAATGGTGCCGGTTGGCACCGTAATTCGATACTTATACTTGACCGCACCCCAATACATCTCGATGAAGTTTAGTTCACAATGGAACTTCGGGTAAAAGTCGCACAGATGACCCCAAGAGATAACATACTCTTCAAGACGCGACTTCTGGGCCATAAAATCCGGCTGGGTAAAAAGAAGCCGGCGACAACAACAATCTGTACGGCCAGGCTCACACTTGAAGCCATCGCACTGAGCATTGAGTCCTGTGGCTGGCCAGAGGTTCCGTTCCTTGATGATCTGCTCCATACCCTTGAACTCTTAGTTAGCATAGTCAGCCATATAAATTGTATCTTTTGTACCTTGAACCAGCCGGCCATGTCCGGATGGTCGTCAGGAAAATAAAACGGCTGGCTAGACCCATCTGGTAATGTTCCATTGCACATTTGCAGGCCATCCTTGTGATGTCTCCAATTTGGTGATGGTCGCTTGGGCATCTTTCGAGCTGAAAGAGCGTCGGCCGCCCGCCGTTGTTGAGTTGGGGCATTATCAAAAAGGAACAGGGCCTGTTGCCCATTTGTGGCACTTGCGCTCAAAAATATTGATTGCCTTCTCGACTTGTGTGAGCACATTGTCGTTATCGAAGTAGCCGTCACGGTCTTTTCCGGCCTTGAAGATCAAGCGAGCCTCGCTAATCAATGGAGTAAGCCTATACTTCTGAAAGAAATAAATATTGAACCCATACTCATCTCCGTCCATTAAACGGCCCCATTCTGTGGTCAAAAACTCGGATACCATGATGGATTGTCCCTCGCCCTTCCGTTGCGGAGTTGGTTTGTCGGTCTTGTGCATCCAACAATTCTTTTTGCGGTCATTCTGGAAAAATGTGGACTCATCATGGGTGATGAGTATTAGCTTGAAAGCGTGTCCATCGGGGAGAAATGGGACCCGTGCCAGGTGGTGTGTTGCGTTGCGGACCGCGTTCCAAGTCCCCATCATTGTCGTAAATGTTCATGCGCTTGTTGTACTCTTTCCAACGCGCAATAAAACCCTCCCGATATTCCACAACGTCCGGCCTCTCATGGCCGTCAATGTACATTCCATTCTTCTTCTTTCCAAATCTCCATCCCATTTTGTGGAGCCATTGTTGTGCCGTTTGGAGGGAGATTGATTTTCGCTTTGCTCCGGATTTCTCCATTAATGCCTGCATCTCCGGTGTGTCGGCAATAAAATCCACAATGTCTTGGGCTCGGATATAGCCTTCTCCCTCTTTTGCAATCGATTGGAGGTGTAGTTGGATAGGAAGGGAAAAATCCTCGTCATCAAGCACTGTGGCTCGGAACGCGCCAAGACGATGGAACGGCAAGATACCTTGCTGAGAAAAGCGTGCAACCAGGTACGAATATTCCGTGCATGATGGATTCCGTGACCCTGGGATCTGGAGACAACAAGCGATGCCTGCCGCCAGGTGTAAGAAAGCTCCGGATCGAGGTATAAATTCAGAGTTCCGAGCATGGCAGTGATCCTTGCCCGGAAAAAGACATCAATCTTTTTGTCCTTGCTCTTGACTTCCAGTGATGCTCGCGCTCGCCGTAAGGCCGGAAAATCTTTGTAGTGAAGCTGATCCAGGGCAAGGTCTGATGCCGTAGCTAGACTGTCGTCTCTGGGTGTTTTACCGGCACGAAGATCCTGAAGCATCTTGGCCACTTTCTGTTGCGCAGCTGCCATAGGATCAAGCACTGGATCAGCCGGTATGTTTCCCGGTGTCGTCTGTGTGACTGGATCAATACCTCAATTCATTTCGGCAAATTTGTTACTCACGCATTCGTGGAGATCATCTGGGACATCATTTTCTTCTTCTGACTCTTCGCCTTCACTCTCGTTCCCTGCCACTTGCGCACCTACAGCCTCATCCGCGTCCACGGAGCCTCCCAATGTCCCCTCCTCCATCCCCTGTGCTTCAAGACCTTCTGGGGTGACTGTTTCAGGTTGTACTGCTTTTTTCGACACCTTGTCCTTCAAATGCGCCCAAAAAAGCACCAATAGACAAAAGCCTTGTGCCTGCATGTCTCAATTGATCTTGGCCTGCCGCTCCCGAGTTCTCTGGGAATTCCCAGTGTATTTCTGTGGTCTCTTCCGGCCCTTTTCCTTTTCCCACTCCCGAGCCACAGCAATCTCCTGTGCGCATTTCAAGGTAGCCGCGAAATTCTCGAGCATAAAAGCTCCTGGATCTCTGTCTCGTCTTCCTGGTCATCTTCCAGGTCATCTGCCATCTCATCGGGTGACCCCAATTGGTCAGGACCTTCATAGTCATCCATAATCTCGAAGTGTCCAATAATTTCGATAAGATTGGGATCAATATCAGCCGGATGGGGACCAGATGTGTTTTCCAAGTGAGCTGTGTGTGATGGTGCACCCTCCGCTTCACCATGCTGACACCAATCAGGACAATCTCCGTCATCTTCGATGTCCTCAACAGTTGCCCTGCGGCTCTCTGGACGAAGAATGAGGGGCATGACATTAACTCTTGTGTAGTATTCACCAATTGAAACAATGTTACTTGGGTTCTCGGCAAGCGTTGAAGTTGACGCCGTCAATATTGTGTCGGCTTTGGGATATGATTTCTCGGCCTCTTGTGGTACTGTTTTATTGGACTTGAATAGGTTTTGAGTGCGTGAAACAATCACTCTAGCTTTTCTCGGCATTTTGACGTGTAAATTGCACGTCGAGAGGCAGAAACGTGTGCAAGGAGGACTTTTTTCGTGTCTGTCAAAGTCGCGTGAATCACGTGAATGTGGCTGTGCACCGCCAAATCTAGAGACCTTCAAAACCTAAGTTTGCGCCAAACGCGTTTAGAACATCGAAAGAAGGCTTTTGCATGGATTTAAAAAAATTGAGCTTCGAGGCCTTATAACTGTGTACAGAGGTAAATTTCCCCAAATCCCCTCCATCAAAGTCAAGAAATACATCGAATAAAGAGATTGGTGGTTTCAGGATGTTGAAAAAGGTGTTGTGGAAAGAGGAGAAAGCTTTCTCGTCGGAGATGTTTCTAGCTTACATAATCACGTGCCGGATCAGGGTGACGCCTATCTTAGCTCGTCAAGCCAGGTGGTGGGGGCCCATGGCAAAGGTGCAAGATGCTTGCGCACACCAAGATAACCTTGGGAACATGGTGTTCAGTGTTTGGATGTTGTGTATAAAATATCACTTATCACTTATCAACATTCTACACAAATTAAACGAGAAACACAAAATCCAAATTGCTCCAATGTTCGCCGTACAATATTGTGGTTAGGTAGTGGGCTGTGCCACCTGTCGGCCCTACCGGACTTATTTCACTACTGGCAGTAGATCACATTTTCATTACAAGGTCAAACAGAAATTTGTCATATGCAGTGAGTCATGGCTCAAGAACTCAGTAATAGCCAACTGTTCGGACAATATTTTGAGCCCAGCTACGAGTCCTTGATCTTCTGTTGCTTGGGTAATATCTTGGTAGTTCCTGAGCCAATTTACGAATTGCTAGAGTCCAAATGAGATGTGTTTGATGTGTCATTTTTGCTACATAGCTCAGCCTTGCCGGACGCGGCCATCTGCACAATCAATTGCCATGTGAATGAGACAAGCTTCAGACTCGGAATCCTCGGCCAATGGGCATGTTTCCTCGGAGTCTTTCACCGCAACATTTGTCGGACTTGCCCACAGATTCTGTCATTTCCGATGTTTCCTCGCTTGGAGGTGACTAGTGTGTCAAGATTTGACTCTTCTTAGTTTGAAGTATGATATTGTTGCTAAGTATTCAGAAACCACCACTGGTTGGGAGATTCAAGATTTTCAGCACAATTTATGGTGAAAAATGGTGTTTGTTTTTCAGACATTTTTCACTGAAAAAATGGTGAAAAATGCAAATCTTTTTCACCTCTTTTGACCTTCCTTTTGAATTTTTCACCTTGAACTCACAAAATAGTGAAAATGTTTTGAGTTTTTCACTCCCTTTTTCGGTGAAAAATGTCTGAAAAAGAAACAACATTTTTCACCATAAATTGTGCTGAAAAATTTGAATCTCCCAACCAGTGCACTCAGCAGGTCATGATCATCATCATGCATGACTTGAATCACAGTAAAATCCTTCCTCTGGTCTGTGGCCTTTGACATATGAAATAATGGGGCCCAATGCGAGCCGGTCGGCGCGGTAGTGTCGACCGAGCGAGCTTTGCGCCACACTCAAATTTTGTACCAACATCAAATCTAATGGTAGTGGGCCCTGCCGCTTGTCGGCCTTACCTGCTTTATAAAGAGGTAGATAGATGTACACATTATGGCAGTGCAGGCATGAGTCTTACGACCTTGCCCTCGTTCCGCGCATGGATCTTGAGCTTTTCTAAAATTGCAGACCCCGCCCAGTGTTCCGGCGGCGTGCGCTCCTCCGTCGCCCAATAATATATGTCCCAGTCAGCTTCATCGAGCAGCTGTATCCCAGCGTCAGTTTTTCCGCCATGAGACGAAAATAGAAAACCAAAGGGTAGACGAACCTTGTCGTACTCACGCAACTCGCTTGGGACATCCCCGGGAGGTGCTCGCGCGCAAAGGTGCTGAGTACTCAATCACTCTCTAGTGTGCCGCGTTTGCGCGACTGGTACACGAGCCACGCGCGCATTGTCGACACGGTCTTGTTTGGACGCAGGAGCGGGGAAGCCGGGCAGATTGTCGGACTGGGATGCCGTGGAGGCCAGGTGTTCGGGGGTGTGCGGGAGGGGCCAGGGGTCTGCACGGATGACAGCTGTTCGCGAGAGGAGTCTGGCTTGGCCAGGGAGACAACGGAGGGTTGACGAGAGCATCTTTGCGACTTGCGAGAGTGGGTTTGGGTAAAGCCCGAAATGCCGAAAGACGACAAATCTTGATCGCGTGATTTGGTACGTGAAAATTGATGACACCATCTCCCGAAAATTGAAGTTTCGCGATCTCTATGGCTCTCCTGGAAACTTGGCAGCATCAATTCTCTGTTACTTGGACACGGTAACTCTAACCAGAAGCAGCTGTTTGCCCACCAGTGGCAGCCAATTTCCGAATCTTGAGGGCCTTGCCGCGGTCAGATTCCGCCCTTGCACTGTTCGTTCTGTTATGGGACCTTTGTGCAAACTGCTCGAGTAGCTCCACCCGGTTAGCCTCTCGCCTCTTCCTCTTTGGATGTCAAATCGCGGCTCCTGCAGGGAACGTGCTCGGCCCCGAGATGTTGAGCTGTTTACGCTGCCCTCGGAAATGCTCCCTGTCGCCCCGTTGGATCTCGCGTACGGGCCGATGGTCAATCGCGGGAAACAGCCAGTTATGACAGTCGTATTTTACGAAATCGACGGAGCGATAGCGAAAAAATGCGATCGTCGCTTTGCGGGCGACAATCTCGCCGTGCGCGACGTCCTCGGATACTGGACGCCGCTGGCATTCCGTACATACTGCTGCCTACCTCCGCTCTACCTCCGCTTCTGTTATTTCAACTCTTCATGCTGGGCGCCGCCGCCGCGCCAACGC